>VZQC01004300.1:1064663-1231959 GCA_009823505.1 Rhizomys pruinosus | reverse complement strand
AGGGATACCATTCGTCGTTTGTTTTTCTGGGACTGTGTTACTTCACTCAGCATGATGTCCTCTAGCTCCAGCCATTTTCCTGCAAAGCTCGTGATGTCGTCTTTCTTTACTGCTGCATAGAACTCCATTGTGTAGATGTACCACATTTTCTCTATCCATTCGTCAGTTGAGGGGCATTTAGGTTGGTTCCAGCTCTTTGCTATTGTGAAGAGAGCTGAAATAAACATGGCCGTGCATGTATCTCTGTGGTGGCGTAAGTCTTGAGGGTACATGCCCAGGAGTGGTATGGCTGGGTCGGGTGGCAAGTTCATTCCAAGTCTTCCAAGGGTTCTCCACACTGCTTTGGTATTGGTGATTTCTTTCAACAATGGCTTGTCCCTGGGGGGGTTGTAGGGGATTCCTATGGTATGTTTAATACCGCATCTCTCGAAGAAGCCTGCAAGGGCTTTAGAGGAAAAGCAAGGTCCATTGTCCATTTTAATTTGGTGGGTCAGTCCTAATGTTGCAAAACATTGGAGAAAGTGGGATTGGGCATGTTTGGCCCTTTCTCCAGAATGGGCCGTGGCCCAGCAGGCTCTGGAGTAAGTATCAATGTACATGAAAAGATATTTAAGTTTGCCAAAGTTGGCAAAGTGGGTGACATTTGTTTGCCAGAAGGCATTAGGTCTCAGGTCCTGAGGATTAACTCCTTAGGGTTGAAGCAGGGGTACTCTGAGAAAGGGTTGGCAAGATTTACATGTTTGGACAATTTTTTTCAATTCCTTCCCAGGCACCTGGGGGAATCTTTGTTGTAGCCCTCTCCAATTTACATGGGTTAGTTCATGAAAGTTTGCAGCTTCATGAGCTGTTAGGATGTTAGGCCCTGAGGCCAGCTGGTCTGCTAGGGCATTTCCCATAGATAAGAAGCCAGGGAGGCTCCAGTGTCCTCTAAGGTGCTGGAAGATATATCGGGGCACTCCTTCCTTCTAAGAGAGCTTTAAGCTCTATCATGAGGAGGGAGATTGGGTTGCTGTCAAGTCTAATGTGGGCTTGTGGCAAGTGGGGTAAGAGGTTAGTAATGTACAGGCTGTCAAAGAAGAGGTTACAGGGTTCATGGATGTCCTGCAGTGCCATCACAACTGCCAGCAACTCCTTATATTGGGTGGATCCTTGGCTCAATTGGAATCTCTGACTGGTTGGGGCAGTACGTTTCCTCTAAAGGATACATAGGCCGAGCCGGCTCTCCCTCCATCAATGAAGATGCACAGTGCATGCGGTATGGGTGTCTCAGAAAGCAGGAGGGGCATTGTGAGCGCTAGGGGAAATTTCTGTAAGAAGGTAGCCCACTTAGAGGGGACAAAGTGGCAATCTACTTTTCTCATGAACCCTTCCAAGGAGATAGCCAGGCAAGAGTGGTTACAGGCCAGCCATTCAATGTCTGATGTCCTATATAGGAGGATAACATGATGGGGGTCTGTCCCGTAATGCCTCTGTGCCTGTGTTCTTCCCCGTATTATGGCATCTGCCAATTGGTCTGTCTGAGAGTATACCTGAGGCGTACCTGCTGTGGATGTGTGTATCCATTCCAAGGGTCCCCCCTCTTGAGTAATTACTGCTGTAGTTAAGTCAGATCCCACAAGCACCCATAGGGACAGAGAATATTCTTTAGAATATCTAACCAAGGAACAGCCATGCAAAGCCTCTTGAAAAGCCCTGAAAATCTCCCAATGCTGTGTGATAGGGATCTCCTCCTGGGGACTCTTATCTCTCAGCAAGTCAAACAGCGGTGTTAGTTTTTCTGTAGGGATAGCTACCCAAGGCCTAAGCCATTTATTCTCTCTGAGCAAACTCTGGAGCTGTGTCAGAGTAAGACACTCTGGCATTCTTAGATCAGGCTTCACAGGACTGACTCTTATAAGTGAAAGATGGGTTCCCAGTACCTTAAAAGGGGGGATTTGTTGGATCTTTTCAGGTGCCACTGTGAACCCCACCATGTTAAAGTTTGCTATATTGTTTCAAGGAGTCCCTGCAACTCATGGGGATCCCAGTGGCCAATGATGAGATCATCCATATAGAGGTACAGAAGGGAATCCTTCCACGACAGCATGGGGGCCAGGAGGATGGCAAAGTACTGTTGGCAAAGTGCAGGGCTGTTGCCCATACCCTGGGGTAATACCACCCACTCATATCGGTGAGTGAAGGCACTGAGAAAGCAAACTTACTACAATCCTCTGGGTGGAGGGGAATGGAGAAAAAACAGTCCTTAAGGTCAATGACCACAATCGTAAATTCTGTAGGGATTGCAGGAATCCAGGGCATGCCCCACAAGGGGGTTCCAACCAGCTCCATTCGATCATTTACTTTCTCAAGTCCTGGAGCATGCACCATGACCCTGAGGCTTTACAGATAACAAATATGGGGTTGTTCCATGGGCAGCATGGTCAGGCGAATATGTCCGAGCTTCAGTTGTCCCTCCACTAGCTGGTGTAAGGCTTCTAATTTTGGTTGTGTTAAAGGCCACTGCTCCACCCAAATGGGTTTACCTGGCTTCCATCTAATAGGGGGAACCCGGGGGGCAGTGGCCTCTATTATTGGGGGTAGATTTTAACTTTTTTCCCTTTTTCTGAATGGGGGGCCATTCAGGGGATCCTCGAAAAACGTCTTATGGTCAGAGGTCAATACCAAATCAATCTGCCCCAGTAAGTCCTGGCCTAGCAGGTTTTATGTGAGTCCCCGGGCCACTAATGGTCTAATCTTGCCCTGATTTCCATCCGGATCCACCCATCTCATGAGGGTAGAAGTCTCCTCAGTCCTAGAGGTCCCTCCCACCCATAGAACCATGGGCCCAGGTGTTAGGGACCAAGTGGAGGGCACTTCCTCCTTTCTCAAAACTGTTCTGTCCGCCCCTGTGGCTATTAGACATTGGAACTTGACGCCTCCAAAGATGACTGACATCTGGGGATGCAAGCCCTCGGTTAGGGGGACCATCCAGTGAGCCTGAGTCCTCATGTCTCCATGCCCGGCACCTCATTTCTCCGGACATGCTCCTCCTTGGTATGATGGGGCTAGAGGCCACCCCAGGACTAGTTTAAAGGCTTGTCTTCCAGGTCAAATTTCGACCTTCAGTCCTTCTTCCAATGGAAGCCTTTTCTGCATCTGGGACATGGGGTGGGAGGAAGCTTGGCCCCCATCATTGGCACCATCCTGGGCCCCCCCCCCGAGGGCAGTCCCGTTTAAAGTGCCCCTCTTGCCCACACCTGAAGCAGGCTCCTGCTCTACCCTTTTCCTGGACTTTCTGCCCCTGCATTGTCAAGGCTTGCGTAATGGCCTCAGTCATTGTTGTTTGTGCCTGTAGGGCAAGGTCCAAAGAATGAGAATGGTGGTGCTGGGTGCCTACATCTTGTGATGCAATCACCCAACTACTCATGCACTGGTCCTTCAGGCCTGCGCAAGCCATGTGATGGTCATTGTTCATCCCCTCCCATACCAGTAATCTTATGAATTTGTCTCTAAGTTCTCCTGCGGGGAGTTTCCAGTGAATGCTCTGTTGGTCTCTGTCAATGGAGTCTGGCACAGGTTCCCCAGGCTTCTGCCTCACCCCAGCAGTGGAGGATTCTATAGGCCCCTCATTTAACTTTTCCCAGGCATCCAGTCCCCACTGCCTCACATGATCGTGGTAGGGGCATGGGATTGTGGCTTGTTGGATCCCCGTGTGGTACCCATCCCCTGTCCCCGAGAGCATCCCAAACATGATGGGGATGGCAGGATTGGCTCATCTATTCTCCTCTGCCCTAACCCTGCATTCCTCTTTGAAAAAGGCTGTCCACTTGATGAACATGGGGCTGGGAAGGACGGCCTTAGCCACATAGATCCAGTCCTTAGGAACACAGGGGTGGCAGGCGATATCCTGCAACAGAGTCGTGGCCCACGGGGAATTGGGGCCATCCTCAGCCATGCCTTGAGGAGCTCCTTAAGGTCTTTGGCCTCCCATGGATACCAATCCAAAGGGCGATTTCCCCCTGGGGCCAAATTCACAGGAAATGCTTGTAGTTCCTCTTTAGGAGGACAGGCTTCCACATATGTGGCCTCTCGCATCCCCCCTCTCCTCCCCGGTTGTGTACAGGAATCCATGTCCCTGAGATCTGCTTAAAGGGTGGTGTAGGGGAAGACATCTCTCCTGGGCCCTCCCCATGGGCGTAAGGGGGGGTTTAATTGAGGCAGGGCTGGTGGACTCGGGTGTTGAGTCTTTTCCTCTCCCACCCACATCTCCATCCCCTTGGCATGCTCTTTTGTAAAGGCCATCCATTTCTCTTTGGTGTCCTTCTCTAACCCTCCCAAAGCTTTCCCTGAGACTCTGTCCTCCAGGGGAGGGAGTGCATTCAGGTGGAAAGAGGCCTTTAGGGCCATAATGGTAGGGCAAAAGCCGAGGGGCAGATCAATGCCAAAATGCCTCTCCCTTTCCCTTGCCAGTTTCTCCACCCTAGCCCAGGTTTGCCAGGAGAAGAGGTTGGCCCCCGTAATCCAAGGGGCAAGGGGTACGATAGTCTCCCAAGTATTCAGGGCATTGGTCTTAGTTAACTCAAGCCCTCAAGATTGTAACATGAGGTGTAAAGCTCTCAAGACAGGATCCTTCTTAGCTGAGGTTACATTACCCATACTTAGGGTCTCACTTACCCTGGGAGACTGCTTGGCCTCAGCTGACAGGCACGGGTCCACTCAATTATTTGGGCCCCATGTTGCCCCACATTGGGTGCCAGGTGCTGGGTCTTAGTCGGGTCTGCTCCCAGAACTGACTGGGCTGAGGAAAGGTAAGTGCGCCACTCACCCATTCCCCAGCCTCCTCAGTTCCCAGAGACACTCAGACGCAGCAGGGATTCCAGTCGAGCAGGTTCTCATTTATTGCAAGCAGGGCAGTGACTTATATACAAAACAGCCACAAAAGGCATTTAGGCATGAAAGCAAATGACCAATGCTCTTGCAGCCCCTCTGACCCTCTCAGGTGGATTGGTGTACACAGCTGACAATTGTAACTCATGTCGCTTGTTCTTATCTTTCCCCAGTCAGAGGTTTTGACAAACAACCCAGGTCCTTCCTCCTCTACCTCCCCTCAGCACCATCTTGACCTGGCTGGACAGGTGAGCTCCATCACTTTGCTGTTGTGAGAGAGCACCAACAAACATGGATGTACAGATATCTTTACAGTATGATGAGTCCTTTGGATGGTAAGGAGTGGTATAACTGGGTCATATGGTATGTTCATGTTTAGTCTTCTGAGAGTGCCCCACATTGCCTTCCATAGTGGTTACACTAATTTCCATTCCCACCAACACTGAATGAGTGTTCCCCTTTCTCCACACCCTCACCAGCATCTCGTGTCCTTAGTTTTTATGATCTTGGCCAGTCTGATTGGGGTATGATGGAATCTTAAAGTGGTTTTTATCTGCATTTCTTGAGTTACCAAGGATGCTGACCAGTTTTTAAGGTGTTTCTTAGCCATTTTTATTTCTTCATCTGATAATTCTCTATTCTAATATTTATAGATATTATCTATATCTCATCTTTTTTTTTTTTTTGTCTTTTTGAGACAAGGTCTCCCTGTAGCCCCAGCTTTCCTCACTCTGTAGACCAGGGTGGTCTTGAACTCATAGAGATCTGCTTGCCTCTGCCTCCCAAGTGCTAGAAACTTAAAGGTGTGCACCACCACCCCCAGCTGTAGCCCATCTTTTTATTGGGTCTTTTATTTTCTTGCAACTTTGTTTTTTGAGTTCTTTGTATATTCTGGATATTAATCCTCTATCAGATATGTAGCTGGTAAGAATTTTCTCCCATTCAGTGGGTTTCCTCTTCATTTCTTTGTCTGTTTATTTTGCTGTACAGAAACTTTGTAGTTTAATGAGGTCCCACTTTCTAATTGTTGCCCTTAATGCCCTTAATGCTGATGTCCCATTAAGAAAGCTCTTTCCAACCCTATATTTTGGAGGGTACTGCCTATGTGTTTTTATAGCAATTTCAGATTTTATATTGAGATCTTAGATCCACATGGAGTTGATGTTCGTGCAGGGAGAAAGATAAGGGTACAGTTTCATTCTTATACAGGTGGTGATCCTGTTCTGACAACACCATTTGTTTTTCTCCCACTGTATATTCTTGGCGTCTTTGTCAAGTGGCTGAAATTGTATGTATTCATGTTTGGGTCTTCTATTCCATTGATCTATGTGTCTATTTTTATGCCAGTACCATGCTGTTTTTATAACTTCAGCTCTGTAATATAATCTGAGATCTATTATGGTTATGCCTCCTGCATTGTTCTTTTTGCTCAAAATTGCTTGAGCTGTCTGGGGTCTTTTGTGGTTCTATATGAATTTTTGTATGACTTTTTTCTAGCTCTGTGAAGAATGTTGTGGATATTTTTATTGACATTGTGTTGACTCTATAGATTACTTTTTTGGTCTTCTTATGTTGTCCCACATTTCCTGCATATTCCATTCTTGTGGGTTTTTTTAATTTTACATAGTATTTGCTTAAAGACTCCAGATCTTCAACTTTGTCATTCAGTCTTGATATTCTGTGTTCTGTTCCATTCATTCTGCTTATGAGATTTTCTGCTATTGTTTACAACTGGCTTTTTTGATTCTTTGAATTCATGCAGATTTCTCTTTGGGTTTTCCTCACTATTTCTATTTTGTGAATTCAGTTTTCAAGTCATAAACTTTTTATTTCATGAAGCTGCATATTTGTATATTCTTGAGCTTGCATCATAAGTTCTTTGACTTGTTTTGTGTTTTCTTTAAGTTCTCTGTTCATGTTCATAATTGTTCTTTTAAATTCTGAGTCCAGCTCTTCCTCTGAATGGTTTTCATTGCCCTTCTGGAGGTGAGGTGGGTTTTGTTGGGGACATATTCCCTTGGTTTTTCATCTCATTTGTGTTTTTACACTGCTGTTTGGGCATATGGATGTTCAGTAGGTATTTCTCTTTGGCTTTTGTTTAATTGAGTTTTGATATATTTATTTTATTTATTTTTTATGTGTATGAATGTACTGTCTGCATGTAGGTTTGTGCATCCATGTGGTGCAATGCCATGGAGGTCAGAAGAGGGTGTCATATTCCCCTGGAACTGGAGTTAAAGATGGTTCTCAGCTGCCATGTGGGTGCTGGAGATTGAACCTGAGTCCTCTGCAAGAACGGTCTGCTCTCTTAACCTCTAGGCCATCCCTCCAGCCCCGATATATTTTTATTGCTAGTATAGCTTGGTTACTTTTTGTTCTGAGTCCTAGGTAGGCAGGACTGTCCAGCAGGTCAAGAGTCAAGGAAGATTGGGACTGGGATTAACTGAGGTGGTGTTTAGCACCTATGTTGGGTGGTTGGTGACTGGGGGAGGGGGGGCTGTAAGGAAATGAAAAGTGGGTTTTGATTTACTATGTTTCTAGGTAGGCAAACCTGTCTGGCCAGTCATGTGTGCCAGGAGAGATGGGTTTTGGAATACCTGGAGTGGGAGGACCTGAGCTGCCTATGCTGGGATGCTTGAAGACTCAGGGTAAGGGAGTGTTCCGGATAAAGGATTGGTGTCTCCAGGGATCCAAGTCTGGCTGAGAGCAAGGTTGGGGCATGGGAGAACTGAACAAGGTGGCTGATGGGTGGGGTCTGACTTACCAAAAGCCTCCCTGGGGCAGGTCTGAGAGACAAATCTGTGCCAAAGAGGTTGGGAAAGGGAAATGATCAACAATTGGTGAACTTAGTGATCTGTGCTAGGGTGTTTAGCCAGTTTCAGTTAGGGAGATAGATCAGTGGTCTAAGGTAAAAAAAAAAAATAGGTCACCGTCTATATCCCAGGCTGGCAGGATGGAGGACCGAGGGCTGTGTCCAGAATGCTTTTAAAGTGTTCCAGAGGTGCATGCTTCTGCCTCACAATTTGTTAGCTTGCAGTACTTATATATCATAAAGTGTTCCAGAGGCCTTTTTGTATTGTATTGTCCTTTTTTGTTTAATTCTAAGAAACTTTTAATTATTTCTTAATTTCTTCTTTTACCCATTCATCATTCCAGAGTGTGTTATTTAATCTCCATAAGTTCATGTAGTTACTAGGGCTTCTTTCATTGTTGATTTTAAGCTTTATTGCATTGTGTTCTAATAGAATACATGGAATTATTTCAATTTTTTTGTATTTGTTGAAGTTTGTATTGTGCCCCAATATATGGTCAATTTTGGAGAAAGTTCCCTGAAGTGCTGAATAGAAAGTATATTCTTTAGCACTTGGGTGGAATATTTGATAAATGTCTGTTAAGTCCATTTGATGTGTTGTTTAATTCAGATGTCTCTCTGTTTATTCTTTATCTAGTTGAACTGTCTAATGGAGACAGTGGGGTATTGAAGTTCCCTTCTACTAGTGAATTGGGCTTAATCTGTGTCTTAAAGTCCAGTAGCATGTATTTATGAAGTTGGGTGCACCAGAGTTTGGTGCATATATGTTCATGTTTGTAATATCTTCTTGATTAATTGTTCTTTTGATAAGAATGAAGTGACCCTCTTTATCTCTTCTGATTAGTTTTAGCTTGAAATCTATGTTGTGAGATATTAGAATTACAACTCCCGCTTACTTCTTAGTGTCATTTGCTTGGAATATTTTTCCCATCCTCTCACCTTAAGGTAGTGCCTGTACTTGAAGGTAAGATGAGTTTCCTACAAACAATAACAACAAAAAAAAGGATTTTGTTTCTTAATCCATTCATTTATCCTGTGTCTTTTGACTGTGGAGTTCTGTCCTTGATATTTGATACTTAAAGTTATTATTGAAATATGTATATTGAAAAAAAGAAGTATGTATATTGGTTTCTTCATTTCAACTTCTGTTTGCATTCTTGATCTAATTTTGTGTTTCCACAGTTATACCTTTATTTAGTTTCTTTCTGTTGCCTCTTAGGTATAGTTTTTCCTTTCTTCAGTTCTTTCCACTGCTTCAACTGAAAGGCTGGCTTTCTGGACATGAATTCTTTCAGGCTATTCATGCCCTGGAAGATTTGTCTTTCCCCTTCAACTATAATAGACTTTTTTTGTCAGGTAAAGTATTCTGGGTTGGTATCTATGGTCATTTAGAGCTGGGAATTCTTTGGTCCAGACTCTTATTTCATAGTTTGCATTGAAAAGTCAGCTTTCTGTGTGACTTGTTTTTCTTTTGCAACTTTCAGTATTCTCTCTTTGTTCTGTACATTGTGTTTTTACTATGATATGCCCTGGGGAGTTTCTTTTCTGGTCCTGTCAATTTGGTGTTCTATGTGTTTCTTGTATTTGTATAGGCATGTCTTTCCTTAATTTTGGAAATTTTCCTAATCAGAAGAGATAAAGAGGGTCACTTCATTCTTATCAAAGGAACAATTAATCAAGAAGATATTACAAACATGAACATATATGCACCAAACTCTGGTGCACCCAACTTCATAAATACATGCTACTGGAATTTAAGACGCAGATTAAGACACCATCCCTTTGAAAATCTGGTTAATACCATTATACTGAGATTCTTCTCTGTCCTCTATGCCTATTATATGTAAATTTGGTCTTTTTATGGTATCCCATATTTCTTACATATTTCATTCCTGTGGGTTTTTTTAATCTTTCATTATCTTTGCTTGAGCAATCTAATTCTTCAGCTTTATTGTCCAGTCTTGATATTCTGTTTTCCATTTCATTCATTCTGTTGGTGAGGCTTTCTCCTATTGTTTCAAATTGACTTATTGAGTGTATCTCTTCTCTCTTCATTTCAGCCTAAATTTTCTTTATTGTTTCTGTCTCTTTTGTGGATTCTGTCAGAAGTTTATCCCTATCTTTTTTTAGTTCTTTGGTTTATTTGAGTGTTCTTTAAATTCATTGAATTCTTTGATCATGTTTATGATTGTTCTTTTAAATTCTGTGTCCTAGGTTATCTCTAAGGGGGTTCTCATTACAGAACTCTTCTACAGGAATGGTTGTATTTTGTGGGAACATATGATTTGGGTTTTTCGTACTATTATTTTTCCATTATGATTTTGGGATAAGGATTTCTTTTGTTGTTTGTGATTCTAGTATGAAACTCAAGCTTTCTTTTGTTCAGTTGTAGTCTGATTCTATTTGTATACTCGATGTGCCTTGATTGCTTTCTTATTGAGTACGAAAAGCTGGTTAGTCTAAGCTCCAGGTTCTCTTTTGATTTTATGTTAGAGAGACCAGATGGCTCTAGTCCAGCAACTCAGGAGTTCCCCCCAAGGCCTGGGTGCCTCCTAAAATCTGGGCCCTTACTAGTCAGCAGGCACAGCAAGTTTTCTAGGTGGAGGTTGCATTCAGATATTCTCAGGAAGTCTGCAAAGGTCTGGGCAGAGAAGCCTAGCCCTGTAGCAGTGGGAGGGGCTTCATATGGTCCCAGTGTAGGGGAACAGGCGCTGTGTGATTGGGAAAGCTCACAGCCTGGGGAAACTAAGAGGGTAGTCCAGAGATCTGGGGTGCTAAGAGAAAAAAACTGGTCTGTGCCCACAGCTAGAAGGGGATCACAGTGTGAGATCCAGAAATTGGACTTGCTCAGGCTGTAAGGGAGTCAAGGCCTAGTGGGCATGATTAGACTTACTAGGGAAGAAGACTAGTTTTAGGAATCCAAGGGATTCCTTGGTAGGTGTGGAGAGCCAGGGTAGAAGGCTGATCTCAGGAGTCCAAGGGAGGTTCGGGGTGAAGAGAGTCAGGGTGGAAGGCTAGTCTCCGGAGTTCAAAGGCAAGATGGCAGTGGAAACCACCTGAGAAAGGTCCAACAAGCCAGACTGAAAAATCTAGCCAGTCTGAGTGCAGGGGATGATGACACAATGGGCAGGTCTAGTGTAGGAAGGTAGTCCAGAGATCTGGGATACCAAGAGCAAAAGCGCCCAAGGCTAGAAGGAGAACAGGATGTGTGTTTGGGGAAACCAGAGTTACTCAGGCTGAAGGAAAATCAAAGCGCAGTGTGCAGGATCAGACTTACCAAGAAAAATGCTGGTCTCAGGAATCCAAGGCAAGGAATACAAAAATTCTTAAACAGAAAATATTCTGCTTTTCAACTTTGAATGAAGCACAGCCACCAATCTATACTCATGGGTCCAATATTCATGTATTCAATCAATCTCACATTTTAAAAAATTTAATCCCAGCACTTGGGAGGCAGAGGCAGGTGGATCTCTGTGAGTTCAAGGCCAGCCTGGTCTACATAGAGAGTTCCAGGTCAGCTGGAGCTATAGGGAGAGACCCTAAAAAAAAAAAAAAAAAAAAAAAAAACAGAAAAAAAGTATCTAATTAAACTTCTCACTTTCTCTCATTCCCTTAAAAAAATCAGAATTGTAATTCATATTGTATCACACATGTAATTTATAGATGATTTAAAGTACAGTCATATGCCACATAATGAATATTTTAATCAAAATGTAGCATATATAAGTGGTCTTATGTGAGTTCCATAAAGATGAAAAGTTCTTATTATCTGTTGATATATAGCATCACTTCATAGCACAATGTGTTATTCATGTGTTTGGAGTGGGCTGGTACAAGCAATCCTACTGTGCTGCCCATCATAGAAAATTAGAGCACATCCAATAATTCACCTCTAATACTAATAAATTTTTTACTTATTGTAAAGCATTTATCATGCTTTAGTATATGCTCCTCCTTAAAAATATATAAAAGTGAGCAGGGTGTGGTGGCACACACCTTTAATCCCAGCTTCAGCAGGTTCAGGTCCTAAAGTTGGTTGTCGAAAAAGTGGCAAAGAAATCAATCAACTAAGACACAAGAATCTCTTTCTTTTCGTGACCTGAGGAGCATCTATCCACTCTGCTCCTGTGCAGAGGGCCTTTCCAGTTTGCCACTCTGCCGATTTCGTGACCTAAGGATTACAGAGAACATCTGTCTTCTCTGATCCTGTGCAGAGGGCCATTCAGGTTTGCCACTCTGCCGACTTTTTTCTTCTCTTCTCTTTTCTTCTTTCTCTGCTTTTTCTGCTTTCTCTTTTTCTCTCTTCTCTCTGCTCCTCAGGTCCCAATGATTATTTTTATATACCCTAAGACTAATACAAGTTATGCAAGCCTAAGATAACAATGAAAAACATAACCCAACTTCCAGGTAAATAATTTTCAGAAAATTCACACCTGAAATCATTCTTAACATCAAAAACAATAGAACAATCAATAATGATACAACCATTTAGTTGAGACATCAAAGAAAGTAAAACAATAATAGTACAGCCACTCAGCTAAGCAATTTAGCAGTTTTGCAGCAAAGTGAAGTTAATATTAATTTTTAACTCTGAGGATTTCACTCTTTATGCCTTGTGGTTACACAGGTGCTGAACAGTGTAAAAAGTGAGCTTTAAAGCTTTAACAATAGAGAACTTTCTCTTTCTTTAGTTCCTGTTTGCTGGACCTGTAAGCCATTTCATGGCTGATGTAGCTTTGATTCATATCTTGTTTTTATTCTGATCATTGTTTTCCTCAGTTTCTGTTTATCTCAGTTTCTCTCTTTTACACTTCCTGCTGAGGAGATTTTCTAAAGGCTGCTAAGCTTTTAGTTAGATCACTACAATCCATGGCCTCACTTTGCCCTACAATCCTCTTTTTAGTTTAAACCTGACCATGGAATCAAAATTCCTTTTTCTTTTTTATTTTTTGTGGGTTTTTTTTTGAGACAGGGTCTCCCTTTAGTCCCAGCTGGCCTGGAGCTCACTATGTAAACCAGGTTGGCCTTGAACTCACAGAGATCTGCCTCCCAAGTGCTAGGATTAAAGGCATGCACCACCATGCCTGGCCAAAAGTATGATACAGTAGCAATTAAGAATTCTACAGAGGGGCTGGAGAGATAGCCTAGCGGTTAAGAGCACCGACGCTCTTGCAGAGGACCCGGGTTCGATCCCCAGCACCCACATGGCGGCTAAGAACCGTCTGTAACTCCAATTCCAGGAGAACTCCAGTTCCAGGGGAATCTGAGACCCTCTTCTGACCTCCGCGGCATTGCACGACACGGGTGCACAGACCTGCATGCAAACAATACTTTCATACACATACAAAAAAAATAATAAAAAAAAGAATCTCAGGAACTCGTATCATGCACAGATTGCCAAAATTCCTTTCTTGCTTTTTTTTTTAATTTTATTATTCTGTCTTGTATCAATGTACTGTCTGCATGCAGGTCTGTGCACCGTGTCGTGCAATGGCGGAGGTTAGAAGAGGGTCTCGGATTCCTCTGGGCTGGATCTCCTGGAATTGGAGTTAGCACGGTCTCAGCCCCATGTGGTCTGGGAACTGACCAAATCTCGAGCGCAAATGCTCTTAACTGCTGAGCCATGTCTCCAGCCCCTCTTTGCTTTTAAGTTGTGTATGCAAGTCATTTTTCTCACAAGGACACGTTTCTAGAAAGGCAAAAGTGTCAGCTCCATTCCTTAGACGAGCAGATGTATCCTAACTGATAAAAAGCAAAATCAAGCTTAGTTATTGTTCCTAGATTTATTTGAGAACCAATAAGTTTTGATTTTTTCCAGACTAATTATTAATAACCTAAATGTGTCGCTTAAATGGAGAGCAGACTTTCAACCTAATTACAAGTCAGGTCACTTGGAACTTTGTTAGCTAGTGACTCTTTCACGAATGGCCTGCCATCCCAGCACTCAGGAGGCAGAGGCAGGCGGATCTCTGTGAGTTCATACAGGGAGACCCTGTCTCAAAAAAGAGAAGAGAAGGGAGGAGAGGGGAGGGGAGGGGAGGGGAAGGGAGAGAAAAAAAGAAAAAAAAGAAAAGGAAAACCAGTGAAATCACACAGTTGGTAAAAGCAGTTGTTAATAAGCCTGATGACATGATTTTGAGCCCTGGGACCTATACAGTGAAAGGAGAGAACCAAATCCCAGAATTTATCCTCTGACCTTCACTGGCACACACAATAGATAGAAGATAGATAGATGATGATAGATAGATAGATAGATAGATAGATAGATAGATAGATAGATAGATAGATGATAGAAGATTAGATAGATAGATGATAGATAGAAGATTAGATAGAAGATAGATAGATAGATAGATAGATAGATAGATAGATAGATAGATAGATAGATAGATAGATAGATAATAGACAATGTGAAAATATTTCCTTTTAGAATGAGGAAGTTGTAAAAATCAACAAAGCTGTGCTTAAGCTGGCAAACAATTTCCCTGGGTGTGGATGAGAGTGACACTGCGGAGCTCCCGGAGTCGATTCCCGAGGAGTGACTAACAGAGAGTCTTTGGAATGAGAATAGGAATGTGTGTCTGAAGAAGAGAAAAGGAAACTGTAGGAGAAGGAATAGGAATCCTTAGCCCCAAGAAAATGCACAGAGCATGTTTAGCAGAAGCTTTTTCCAGTCTCAGGAAGTACCTTTAAAAGTCTGAAAACCAGCCAGGCTTGATGGCAACTTCCTTTAATGCCAGCACTCAGGCCAGCCTGGTCTATGTAGTGAGTTCCAGGCTAGCTGGGGCTACAGGGAGACCCTGTCTCAAAAAGACCGGAAAAAAATAAAAGCAATTTCCCTAGCAATTCATTGGCCATTCCTTGTAACAATTTCATTGGCCCTTGGCCATCCCTAGGTAAGCTCTGTCTTTTTCTCCATTCTACCAGGACATCTTTCTAGACTTACATGCATAAGGTACATGGAAGGTAAAATAAGTGGGTTTTAATCTTTTCTTTGACTACATGACTTTTCGGTTGTCCATTTCAAAAATGATTATCTTATTTTTAAAGTTATTGTTCAATAAAACAAGTGTTGAGTGGATGGGTACTGAGAAGTGGTAACTGATTTTCATCTGTTTTTCCCAGTTATTATGGGCTGGTAAATACTAAAAAAAAGAAAAAAAAAAAAAAAAACTCCCTCTTTAGCCTTTCCAAATCGATGTGTCTGGCCCTCCAGCCTGTTGCAAAGAAGAATGTGAGTCCCAAGTTGATAGGTCTTCTAACTTTGCAAGACAATCCAGAAACCCGGGGTTTCTTAATTTTAAAAATATAGCTATTATTTAAGTTTTTCAGTACTGTGTATGTCAAATTCAATTCATGTATAGCACAAAAGTCAGACACAAGAAAATCTTATCTTCCACCTCATATTCTAGGGTTCTTTTATGCTATGTGAAACATCAATACACAAGTCTAAATTCTTACTTTGAATATTGATGTAGCTTAAGAAAGGAAAAAATATTGGGGGGGGGGCTCTTTTTGAGACCAGGTCTCACTTTAGCCCCAGTTGACCTGTAACTCACTATGTAGACCAGGCTGGCCTTGAACTCATAGAGCTCTCCCTGCCTCTACCTCCGGAGTGCTGAGATTAAAAGCATAAACCACCATGCCCAGCAAGAAGGGAAAATTGATTAAAGATAGTTTTGAGGACCAATCTAAGAAACGGGGTTGTAACTTGAGAGCACTGTGTCTAGTCATTTAAATCCCATCAAAGTTTTCTAGTGCTCATCAGTAATTTTCTCTGAATAGCTACCTCTTTTCTCCTTTCTTCCTTCCCTCCTTCTTCCTCCTTCTTATGGCTCACTTCCTACCTCCTTTCCTCATTAAATCATGTTTACATTCCAGTCAATTGTCTACCAAGCATGGCAGACTTTTATTTTTAGAAATGAATCATATATTCCCCTAATATCAGACCAAGCTGTGTTTTTATTAAAAGCACTGTTAAAAATCTGACTACCTATACAAAAAAAATGATAATGATATATAAATATTAATTACCCAATTAGATCAGTGCACACTGTATACATGTATTAAAATCGCACCTCATAATTATGTGTGATTACTCTTTATGACTCAATTTTTTAAGTTTAAAGAGCTATAAATTCTAAGTACTTGATTGGATCACTACATATTGTATAGATTTGTTGAATTATCATAAGATACCTATCCTTTATCCTATCAAATTTCCTTTATCTGAGGCTACTACTTTACCATAATTCATTGTCTCTCTCTTTCTTTCTCTCTCCCCCATCTCTTTCTCCCTTTCTCTCACCAAATTCTAAAACATATTTCAAGATAAAATAAGTCCTTTATGTTCTCCATTAGAGCTGCTGAAAAGACTTTCCCAGTAGAAACAGGCTTAAGCACCCCTGTGCTACTTACCACTTCTCTCTTCAACCTATCTGAAACTCAATTTTTTCATCTCTAAAGTGAAACCATTTACCTGGGTGCCTACATTGTTGCTGTAGTCCTCCCAATAGTTAGATGTGCAGTTAACAAAGCTTCCCATCATCAGATGAATATACACAGAAAGTATGCAACTTGTACATAATAGAATATATTTGGCCATGAAAACCTATGATTTTCAATAAATTGGATGAAACTGGAAAACAGCACATTAAGTGAAATAAGTCAGACACAAAGGCAAATACTTTATGTTCTCCATCACACTGGGATGCTAAAAGCATCAACTAAATATGTTTACTAGAGGCTGAGATGGTGAAAAAAATGGTGCATTGAAAGAGGTTGGATAGTAGGTTGCAAAGCCAGGTAGTACTAAGAATTAGTGTTCTTTAACAAAATAGAGTGACGATGGTTTCAATAACCTACTATATATTTTATAACTAACTAGAAGAGTGGGGCCCAAAGGACACAAACACAAAATAATGATAAGGATAAATAAATGTGAATTACCCTGATTGGGTCACTACACATTGTATATGTGTATTAATATATCACACTGCACTTCATAATTACATGCAATTTATGACTCAATTTTTTAAGCGTAAAGAGCTTTAAATCCTAAGTACTTAATTTGATCATTACACATTGTATAGATTTGTTGAATTATCATAATGTCCTCCATAAACATGCATAATAATTAATATAATTGTTAAATAAATGAAGGTATTAATGCAGTTATATCTCCTACATATCTTTCACGGTAAAAAGACAAGACCTGATACCACTTTAAAGTATATCTAAACTGTAAATATTATATAGTATATGCAGAATAAAAACAGCCCATATTCAAGTACAAAGCTCTACATCTGAGATTTTTTACATTGAAATGATTTTAATGTTCCATAAAATCCATGCTTCCACCTGCAAAGTTGTCTGGTTTTACTACACTGAGTTACAATTTAAAGATACAAGCATCCTGTAATTACGGTTGTTCCTACATTATAAAACCAGACATTATGCTTTAGTACTGGGTTTAGCAGCTGGCTTAACTTAAATGCTTTTTACTCAGACCACACACTGAACCATGAAATATTTTCATTTTATTTCAGTATTTCACATTAATTTTATACTTCTTAATTGTCCTTCATAGTATTTTTGTGTTTTTTCCAAAAAAAAAAAAATGTATCTCCTAGAACCTGGAGCTACCAGGTATTCGGAATACCAAGTATTCAGAACCTCCACTTTCCCTAATGATTCTCTCAAGAATTTTACAAAAAATAAAATTGTTCAACAACAAAGCTGAAACTTTTAATAATTTACAAAACAGAAGGGAAGGAAGAATTAGGTATTGCTGAAACAAAAAGAGTTTTGCGTTTTCAGTATTTAAGTGATTTTACATGCACAGTATGTTTTTAAAAGTTTACTGATCCCACATTTAGTAATAAACGCTACGGGATGTCTGGCAGAAATTCCCTGCTACAACAGTTTACATCGGCCATCTGTGTCTGCAAGAAGCTTCCAGATACACTGCCACCTGATTCACTGTCCCAACTCTTCTCACTTCTATTCACAGGCTTCTTTCAATTTCCAGCATCTACTATATCTTCCCTGAGAAGAAAATATTACCAAAACGATACAGTGTTACATATTATGGCAACCAAGATAAGACTAAAAATCTTTTAACAAACAATTTAGGTTCTAATGGATTGACGAGCCACTCACTCTTTAGAATGAGCACACATCAACAACAGAGAATGTTCTCAAAGGGTGGGGGGTCATTAGCGATTGGTTAGTCCACTGCCTTCATTTAACAGATGAATAAACCGAGTCTCAGGAAGCCAGAACTGGCTCAAGGACGGACAGTCTGATGTCAGGGAGTGGAGAGATTTGGAGAGCTACTTACTCTCCACAGGTGTTTTCCCAACTCAACATTCAAATCCAGTCATCCTATGCACCTGGTGACTTCCTTCTCTCTGGGATTCAGAGGAACTTTTCAGTTAGCAATTTGGCTTTGGGAAATAGACATACTGCTAAGAAGTGTATAAAGGCTGCGTTCCCTCCAAGCTTCTTCAATGAATTCCATTTGTTACTCAGGGTTCCATCATGATTTAAAAAAATCTGCAGTAGCTAAGGGAGAGTTGGTTTTTAAGGGAATGATGCTAGATAGGCTGACTAGGCTCCAGTGGATGAATTCACACCAAGGGACACCAGGGGACACAAAGTTGACTTGACAGAGCTTAACATATATGACAGAATGCATGAAATTCAGGTGGAGGAAAATATAGGGGGTGCACGCAGATAGAGGAAGGGAGTAAATATGATTAAGATGTATTGTATGAAATGCACAAAATTTCAATTAAAATACATATTAAAAAAAAAAACAGAGCACTCCTTCCTTAGACATGGTTTCACTTTTCACCATTTTGGGATTTTTAAATGGAAATTCTAGAAATAATTTATGAGCTTTTGGGGTTTTTTTGGTCTTTATGAGCTTTAAGAGACACTGCAGAAATCAACTTACAAAGGGAAACAGAACCTGGAGCTACTAAGTATCCAGAGGTGCCACCCATTTAGGGCATTTCTTCTGTCTTAATCTCATCAAGAAAGTCCCTGGCATCTTAGTTAACTCCAGATCCAGTCATATTAACAACCAGAGTTGTTAGAACAGAGTTCTAAAACATCTGCTGTGTTTCTCAGAGACGAGTTTACCAACTCTTATTTGCCTCTATTTATCAATAGAGTTCATTTACCTAGCATCCACTTCCCTAAAAGAATAAAGACCTGGGGGGAAGGGAAGGGAAATATGCCTGAACTGAATTGGAAAATGATGTATGAAATACACAAAGCATCGAGACACCATAACGCGCCAGGGCAGCAGGATCGAAAGGTTATTCCTGGACAAACTGTCAGCCCATGAAAGGAAACAGCCAGAATTGACCAGAGTCCAAGTCAACAGCTCCAGAGAGAGTGGACTGTTTTACCTCTCATCCATCTGTGCCCCTTTTCTAAGCCTAGGGAACAACCTGCGGAAGAGGGGGCGTGGTAGAATGTAAGGGCTGCGATTGGGGTGAATGGTGAAACTACAGCAATGTAGTCTGGACACTCATTTGATCAACTTGATTGAACAAACAACCTGTCACCCCCCACTGGATGGTGGGGCTGTAGGTGTTTGGGCACAACAGCCTGCAGATAGGTTTTGCATGAAGGATGCTTGTACTCATGGATTATCACTTATAGCTAAAAAATGAAAAAAAAAAAAAAACTGAGAGACAGATGCAGGACATTATGGCAGAATGCATGATCTGGGATGGGGTGGGGGGGGGGAAAGGAAAATAAGCCTGAACTGAATTGGAAAAAAATGTATGAATGCCAAAGCATCAATAAAAAAAAAACTAATTTAAAAAAACAAAAAAAAACAACAAAAAAAAAAAAAGAAATACACAAAGCATCAATAAAAAAGAAAAAGAATAAAGACCTACTCTGTGCCAAACACTTTTTTAGAAAACTAATGTCCCATGTCCCATTATAATACTGCTTTGGTAGATAACCTCCTCCAAGTAGAAGCTGAAAGGCTCAGTACATCTGTTAACCTATTTCATCTATTAATCCATTACCTGGATACTGAGAACAAGCTATTCATGGATTTTTCCCTATTATTTGAAGATTGTTTGAGGATCAAGCATTTAAAAAAAGTGATTTTACGCCGGGCGTGGTGGCGCAGCCTTTAATCCTAGACATTGGAGGCGGAGGCAGGCGGATCTTTGTGAGTTCAAGGCCAGCCTGGTCTACAGAGTGAGTTCCAGCGACAGCTGGACTACAGGAGACCCTGTCTCGAAAAGACCATAAAAAAAAAAAAAAAAAAAAAAAAAAAAGATGAGTTTATTACTTCTTTTCTTTTTTTGTCTTTTTGACACAGGGTCTCCCTGTACCCCCAGCTGTCCTGGAACTCACCATGCAGACCAGGCTGGCCTCATCTCTGCCTCCCTAGTGCTGGGATTAAAGGCATGTGCCACCACCCCAGCTAGTGTTTATTACTTCTTTATATAATTGAAATGGAAATGTTGCAAACCTTACCACCACCATGACCACCCCCAAAAACATGAAGTCTAAAAAGAAACTTCTTATAAGTAATCAAGTAGCCACGACTTGGGGAGAAGTGGCAACTGCTAAGGAAAGTAACTTTAATCATGGCCAGTACCACCCCCAACACATCATCCATTCTGTGTTGAACATTCCATCTCCATGTGGGTGGGTGCTCGGGGATTTGAAAGAAACAGGTAAAAAGAGAAAAATGGGTCTAGAAAAAAATCAGTATCTTCAATACATGAGAGGCATATTAAACATTCCAACACAGGTTTAATGACTAAGATTTAGCTACAATGAAAATTGTAGCAATAGTTAAAACAATTCCAAATTAAATTAGTGCAAACGTAGTAAAGAGAGTTGGGGGAAATTAACAAATAATTTTATGAAGTGTCAAAAGCAGCTGACAAGAAAATAATCATATTAATTAATACCAACTGGCTTCTCAAAATAAATCAAGAGCCCCTTCTTGGGATATGTGACTGCTGGGTCACAGTACACAGATTCATGTTGCATTTGGAGTGAATTCTGCATTTCTGAACATTCTGGACTGTGAAGAACCCTCAGATGCAGCAGTGATCTCGCTAAGCATAAATCATGGCAAGCCTGGATAACCCAATCCTTTAGGCCCTGGGGAGTTGTCACCTCCCAACACTGTGGGGTGTAACATGTCTCACTGTGAAGGGGTGAATGCATTTTCTATGTTGAGATATTAAAGTGAAAATATTTAAAGAAAGGTATCTGGAACTTTTCAGGGTAAGTTGATGATTATCTTTTCTTCTTAATCATTTCTGTAATTGAAAAAGTAATGCTATTTCTATGTAGAAGTTGGTAATGATAGAATAGCACAAATAAAAGAAGGTAAAACCACTAGTAATCCCTGTGTTCTAGTTTCTCTTCAATTGCTACGACAAAACACTCTTACCAAAACCAAGTTGGGGAGGAAAGGGTTTATTTGGCTCACATCTTCTGGGCCACAGTTCATCACTGAAGGAGCCCAACATAGGAACTCAGGGCAGGAACCTGGAAGCAGGAGCTGAAGCACAGGCCATGGAGGAATGCTGCTTATTGGCTTGCTCTTCTGGCCCATGATCAACCTAATTTCTTGTACTGGAGATAACAACCTGCCAGGGGTGGCACCACCCATAGTGGGCTGGGCCCTCCCACATTTTTCAACAATCAAGACAATGCTCCATTGACGTGGACACAGGCCAGTCCAATGGAGCCAATTCCCCGACTGAGGCTCCCTCAACTCAGGTGTGTCAAGTTGACACTAATGATATCCAGCACACCCTTCCAACCTGAAAAGTTCAGTCATAATTATTGTGAATTTTTCAACATAGAAATTGAGGTTTTTAAGCCCCTCCCCAAATAGGGACCAAACTTTCAACACATGAGCCTCTGAGGCACATTTCAGATTCAAATGACAATAGTCTCATTTATCATGCATTGCCCAATACAAACAAATCTCCAATATAGAAGCCTTTGAATTATTGATGGTACTAAAAAATAGACAATCTTATTAACATTACAAAATTACAAAAATACTTGTAATTTTTCATGTCGATCAAAGATATTTAATCAAGAAACAAACAAAAAAGACCCAGTCTAGTGACACAAGGACAATGCTAGAATTCAGGAAGCTGAGGCCAGACGATTGTGAGTTCCAGGATGCTCGATACAGCTGCCTGGTGACTTCATTTCATCCTGGGCTTTGTAAGTCTTTGAGATGGGGTGCAGGGAGTTAATTTAAAATTCAGTACTGGGTGCTGGAAAAATGGCTCAGTGGTTAAGAGCACTGGCTGCTCTTACAGAGGAATCTGGTTCTCTTCCCAGCACCCACATAGTAGCTAACAACCATCTGTAACTCCATTTCCAGGGGATCCAACACCCTCTTCCGACCTCCATAGGAATTGCATGACATGGGTGCACTTGCATACATGTGGCCAATACACTCATACACATAAAATAAAAATAATAGATTTTTAAAAAATAAAATAAAATTCAGTTTTGTTGTACTTTGTATTCAGACTAAAGAATCTTAAGAACAACTTTAAATTACCATCATCTTTCATATAAGACAATAAATTTACAGCTGCATAATTTTGAGCTGATCCACATTTTTCTTTTATTTTAACAAGTTTCATAAAAATTACATATGTGCCAGCTGTGGTGGTGCACGCCTTTAATCCCAGCACTCGAGAGGCAGGGGCAGGCAGATCTCTGTGAGTTCAAGGCCAGCCTGGTCTACAGAGTAAGTTCCAGGACAGCTGGGGCTACAGGGAGACCCTGTCTCAGAAATACCAAAAAAAAATATTACATATGTATATTACAGGAAGATGGAAAATAGAGATAAGTAAAATTAATTCCATTACATTTCTAGCACCAAGGAATTACAGCTCTTAATTGCACTGATGTATGTGCATGCTCTATACGAGAACATTTTTCTCACAGTTTCTTCTTCCAGCAGTCAGATGAAAAGTTTCTTTTTTTTTTTTTTTTTTTTATCTTTTCAAAGAGACCGGCTTTTTGGATTCGTTGATTCTATGATTGTTTTCTTTGTTTCTGTTTCATTGATATCTGCTCTGATTTTTGTTATTTCTTCCTGTCTGTTGTTAGGTTAACAACAGGGTTAATTTGTTGTTGTCTCTCAAGTGTTTTTAGCTGCAGTGCTAGGTTGTTTATTTATTCCCTTTCTGTTTTTTTGATGTGGGCACTTAGGGCTATAAATTTCCCTCTCAAGACTGCTTTTAAAGTATTCCACAGGTTTTGTTGTGTTGTATTGTCTTAACCTGGAAAAATCAGTAGCCTTTTTTTACATCAACAATAAACAAGTGGAGAAGGAATATAAGAAGACCTTCCCACTCACAATAGCCTAGAAAAATAATAAAATATCTGGGACTAAACCTAACCAAAGATATCAAAGATCTCTACAACAAAAATGTTAAACCCCTGAAGAAGGAGATAGAAAATGACATCAAAAGATGGAAAGACCTCTCATGCTCATGGATTGGAAAAATTAATATAGCAAAAATGTCCATTTTACCCAAATTGATATACATGTCCAATACAATCCCAATCAAAATCCCCTTCACAGACTTGGAAAAAAATCCTTAAATTCATATGGAAAAACAAAAGACCCCAAATAGCAAAAGCAACCCTGAGTGAAAAATGCAATACAGGGGGAACTGCTCTACCAGACTTCAAGCTATATTACAGGGCCACAATCATAAAGACAGCCTGGTACTAGCACAAAAACAGACCTGTTGACCAATGGAACAAAATTGAAGATCCAAACTTGAGCTCATACAATTCCAGCCACCTCATATTTGACAAAGGGGCAAAAAATAAATAAATAAATAAATAAATAAATAAATAAATAAATAAATAACTCAATAGGAGAAAGATAGCATCTTCACCAAATGGTGCTGGCAAAACTGGATCACCATTTGTAGAAGAACAAAATTAAACCCCTACCTCTCACCCTCTACAAAAATAAACTCCAAGTGCATCAAAGATCTCAACATGAAACCTGAAACCCTAAAGGTGATGGAAGAAAAAGTTGGTAGCAACCTACAAGACATAGACGTAGGAAAAGACTTTCTAAATCAGACAGCAGCTGCACAGGAAATAAGGTAAACAGTTGGCAAATGGGACCTCATCAAACTCAAAAGCTTCTGTACAGTGAAAGAAACAATCAAGGAAGTGAAGAGAAAACCCACAGAGTGTGAGGAAATCTTCACTAGCGATTCATCTGACAGAGCATTAATGTCGAGAATATATAGACTACTCAAAAAACAGAGAAGAAAACAAATGACCTACTCAAAAGAGGGAGTAAAGAGCTGAACAGAGACTTCACCAGTGAGGAAGTAAAGATGGCTGAGAAACATCTTAAAAAGTGTTCAACATCATTAATAATTAAGGAAATGAAAATTAAAACCACTCTCAGATATCATCTCACTCTAATACGACTAGCTAAGATCAAGAAAACGAAAAATGACAGATGTTGGAGAGGTTGTGGGGAAAAGGGAACACTCATCCACTGCTCGTGGGAATGTAAACTTGTACAACCACTATGGAAAACAGTGTGGAGAACCCTTAAAAGACTCAAAATGAGCTTACCACCTGACCCAGCCATACCACTCCTGGATATATACCTACAAGACTCATCCTACCGCAAAGATACATGCACATCCATGTTTATTGCAGCTCTTATCACAGTAGCGAAGAGCTGGAACCAACCCAAATGGCCCTCAACAGATGAGTGGATGACAAAAATGTGGTACATCACACAATGAAGTACTATTCAGTGGTAAAGAAAGATGACATCATGAACTTTGTAGGTAAATGGATGGAACTTGAAGCCATTACACTAAGTGAAGTAACACAGTCCCAGAAAAAACAAGCAGCAAATGGTTTCCCTCATTTGTGGATACTAACACCAAATCCCCAGATGAAAATCAAGCTGAACAACATTATTGTTATATTTCTGTTTATCTGAAAGCAACTATGTTATAATGTAAATATCTGAAAGCAATTATGTTGTTATAATGTAAATCTCTTAATGGGCTCTAGAATCGACCCACCACTTACTTTCAGACTCTGTAATTACTGTATATGGGTGGAAAGTATGCATCCATATTTTAGAGTAATATAAAATTAAAGGAGAAAAATGTGAATTCCTAAACATGCAAAACAATAAAAAGGACTGAGAGAAAGATGCAGGACAGTTATGGCAGAATGTGTGATCTGGGATGGGGTAGGGGGAAGGGAAAGAGGAATTGAACTGAGAAATGATGTCTGAAATACATAAAATATCAATAAAAACATTATAAAAAAAGTTTCTGCTAAATGAGATCTATTGACCATACTCTCTGCTGATGTCAATAAGGCCTGTCAAGAGAAGGTCAGATAAGCAGAGTAAAAGACTTGAAACTCTGAAAGGTACAAAACCATTTAAGAGTAACTTGCTGTTTTATGAGCATTCATGGTGATGCTTAGCAGCAGAGCTGGAGGCTGTCAGTCCAGATAGGTTAGAGGAAAATGTTCAAATTTACCTCCCAACCAAAATGCAAATGCTTTACACTGTGGGAAAGGAAGCATCCCAAGGTGTGAGTGGAAGCAGCAGGTCTGAAATAGAAAAGGAAACCATTGATTCTATAGTTGCAGTGTTGATTCTTATTGCTGTTGTTTTGGTTTGGTTTTGTTTAGGTTTGATTTGGGTTGAAGTTCTGTTAGAAAATTTACAGTAAAATAAAAAAGTAGCTACCAATAACACTAATAGCATTATTTCATTCAGCATGTTCAAAAACTCAGTGTCCATACAGCTGCAGTTTTTAGAGGATATCGAACCCTGCCTTTCCTCTTCTAAGCACCTTGCATGCATCACCACATTTTATAGTGACTTAAATGACCTTTTAAATTTAGGACTATTATACCTCTTTCCTCAAATGAAGACAATGAGTCACAGGAACACTAAAAAAAATGCCCAGAACCATACAATTAGTCGAAAAAGGAGTCAGGAATCACTTAGGCAGTATAGTTCCAGAGTCTAATATTTACCAAATATTTTATTTTGTCTTTTAACTGACAATTCTCTGGTAAAAGAGAAGAAAAATCCTGCCATGAACGCTCTCAGACAAACCAGTGGAGCACAAACACATCTCCCCAAACTAAGTGAGGAAGTTTGAATTATAAATCCTACATGTCTGAACAGGGCAAAGAAGATGGCTCTGACTAAGTAATCTCAATGATAAACCACCTTGGCTGGCCTGAAACTCTGAAATACAGCTCTGACTCCTCCACAGTATAAATACCCTACAAATAGTCCATGGAAGAAGAGCCTTCCTTCTTCAAGTTGATTAATGATTAAAAATGCATCACCACCAAAGTGTCACATTGATTAAAAACAGATGGAGGCCAGGCGTGGTGGCACACGCCTTTAATCCCAGCACTCGGGAGGCAGAGGCAGGTGCATTTCTGTGAGTTCAAGGCCAGCCTGGTCTACATAGTGAGCTCCAGGCCAGCTGGGACTAAAGGGAGACGGTGTCTCAAAAAGACCAAAAAAAAAAAAAAAAAAAAAAAAAAAAACAAAAAAAAACAGATGGAGAAGAAAGCTATAGGGAAAGAACACAGGAAGCTCATCACATAAATGTACCACAGATCCATTGAAAACTGTGACCAACATTCTCCTTGACACCAATAAAATACCAAGGAAGCCATGAAGATATGGAAAGTATGAATTCAAAGCAAAGATATGAGTTTAGAAAAGTTAGCAAGATGCCAGAAAGAGATGAAAGTTAGCTGGTAGATCTAAAGTAATAAAGAAAAATGCCATAGAAATGCAGATGTATTTGAGATATTGCTGAAATTGTAGTAAGGAAGACAGAAAACAGAAATAAGAAATGAGGGATAACTTTGTTCCTTGCCCTCAGGGGTCAACTAAGTCCCAGGAGACTATGTATGGGGACATCTCTTGAAATGTCCTGCAAATGTGAGTCACCAGTCTTCCTGTGCAGGGAGGTCTTGGAGATCCACTAATGTGACTTCACCCAGTGTCCAGTCTGTAAAGAGGAAAGTCTGCTCATGCTTCAAAAAGGGAAGCCTGGTCTAGCAAGACCTGACTTTGTCCTTGATTGGATGGAGCTAGTAATTGAAAAGCCAAAAGGGGCCAGGGGCTCCCTACCACCCAAAACCTGAGTGACCCTTGAGGACCAGATCCTCAAGTGACCTTGAGAAAACAAAAACCTTGCTTAATCTGGGCTAACTGTGTGGCCTTAAACATCCAAAAGGAAAGTATAACCAGAAATACATAAATAGTAAGGCCTGAGAAATTGTACTTCAGGTATAAAACTTGAGATCTTAGTAAAAAGACAAAAAGTTAAAAGAAAAAAGAAAAAAAAGAACACAGTTGTTTTGCTTGTCTTACTGATAAGTGCAGCTACCCTGAGGCTGCCACTACTTTTGCCATCCTTCAAAGACATGAGACACAGCTTTTCAACCTTCCAATATGGAGTGAAGACTGTCTCTCCAAGAATCCTCCAAACCTTCAGTGCCAGATGGGGACTGCTGAGACATCCAACTTATGGACTGAGCAACTAACTAGTGGGTTTCAGCCTCTTCAGAGTATAGACTGCCATTGTTGGACTACCCAGGCTGTGTCATGGAGGCCAGTACAGGAAGATCAAGAAAGGATGCCCTTGCTTACCAAACAATTTTTTTTCTTCACTTTTTCTTCACAGTTTCATAGATTTGCTAGAGTTAGCAACCTCTGCATAACATCTTTTTCTTTGTTTGTTAAATGAGAATATACATCGCCGGGCGTGGTGGCGCACGCCTTTAATCCTAGCACTTGGGAGGCAGAGGCAGGCGGATCTTTGTGAATTCAAGGCCAGCCTGGTCTACAGAGTGAGTTCCAGGACAGCTGGAGCTACAGGGAGACCCTGTCTCAAAAAGACCAAAAAAAAAAAAAAATGAGAATATACATCTTCCCATTAAAATACTTTTTTGTCTTTATTATATAGGAATTACTAGCATAAATATTCTTAAATTTTGGGTCATGCTTAAATAATCATTACTTGGATACAAGCACTATGGTAGGATGAGAGTAAATAGGAAAACAGCATACCTACTAGGTGGCTAATGGGCAGGAAGCATACACACCCTCAATGCACTGGGAAATGGGATGATTCACATCCCTGGTGGAGTGTGGGGCTTGATAAATCCATCATGGCTGAGAAGTAAGAGAGCTGGCTCCTTACTCCCACAGATTGAAAGGTCAGAAGGGGCTGGAGCCAGCCCCCACTCACCTGGTGGACATTAGGCTCCCGAAGCCCATCCCCTGGGGAGTGTAACTTGAGGTGTAGCATTCCTAAGCCTGTCACTCCTGAGGTGCACACACACCTTAGTCTCCATCCACAATAAAAGCCTAATCTCAGGAGACAAATGGTGGGACACTTGGCCATTGTAAAGCCTATATAGACTTTCCTTTGTCCCCCACCCATCCTTGTTATGAGCCCACCCAAGCTGCAATATAAGACTCTAAAACTCCTGCAATAAACAAGTTTTTGGCCCACTGACACAACTCCCAGATCTTTCTTTTGATCTGTAGTGTTCACTGATACAGAAGTCCTCTCTCTTCCCTCCCTGTTCCCACCTGCACCCCAGGTTGCTGCGTGGCTTACACACTAAGGGTGATGAGGCTGGTGACAGGAGGGGGCAGGAACATTGTGACATGGAGGAAGGCCACAGTGAGGCAAAGAGAGATATGTGATATTTCATTACACTACCCAGATCAAAGCTTATTACCCCTCTCCCCTCCCCCCCATGCCATTCTTGCCACTTTGGGCTTCTGATGCCCTTAAGTCAACAGGTAAGAAAGGAATAAGAGTATTAGGAGGGGATGATTGTTCCAGCCCACCAAGGGAAAATTTTGCTGTTTCTCCACACTGGAGATAAGGAAGAATATTTTTGGAAAGCAGAAGATTCCTTAGGGCATCTTTTGGTGCTACCAAGTCCTATGATTAATTAAGGCCAATGGGAAACTGCCAAAGCCCAATCCAAGTAGGATAAAAAATACCCCAGACCCTTCATGGATGACGATGTGGGTCATTTCTCGAGGGAAAGAGCCAAGACCTGAAGAGGTGCTAGCTGAGGGTGGAGAAAACACAGAAATACAGAATGGGAAGTAGAAAAAGGTAGCTATAAATAGTAGCTGAAGTCATATGACTAGGTGTAGAAAAGAGATTTATAATTGACATGAGTGTTTCTGTTTTATTTTGTTATGTATTTGCCTGTGTGTACACATGTATTAACCAGATATTTGTGTTTTGTTTCCTTTTCTAAAAATATGTAATTGAGATAAATGTCACATGGTTAAATACTGTAAATTTATACTATTCGATTTAGGTTATGGGTTACTAAAGAATTAAACATTCCTTAAGTACCTTACTACCTAATGCAAGATATATAATGGGTTTGCAGTTATATGCAGGATAGTTATATTATATTAGGCAGAATTATGACATTGTTTTCATCTGAAAGTTAAGGAGATACAATTTGGTATCAGGTTGACACGGGGTGTACTTGCAATGACTAATCTCAGTTGTCAACTAGACTGGATAGAATTAATAGAAATGAGAGAGGTTTTCTCTTTTTTTAATTTTATTTATTTATTTATTTTATGTGTATGAATGTACTGTCTGCATGTAGGTTTGTGCACCCATGTCGTGCAATGCTGTGGAGGTCAGAAGAGGGTCTCGGATTCCCCTGGAACTAGAGTTCCCCTGGAATTGGAGTTACAGACAGTTCTCGGCCACCATGTGGGTGCTGGGGATCAAACCCAGGTCCTCTGCAAGAGCAGTTGGCGTTCTTAACCACTAGGCTATCTCTCCAGCCCAAGAGAGATTTTCTTTATTGGGTGTTACCTACTGATGGCAGTCCATATTAAGGGTCATGACAGAAGGGAGTGTTTGCTTTTCATCTTCTTGCCTTCTCTCTCCCTGGTGGCTTCATCGTGCTCCTGTGGCATTCCTCTTCTGACAATAGAACCATGGGGAATGAAGTCTCACAGACCTCCAGGAATCCTTCATGCCTTTGGTACCAGACTGGAACTGCTGAGACATCCAGCCTCATTGACTAAGTTACTACCAGATTCTCAGCCTCTCCAGTGTGGTGCAGCCACTGTTAGACTACTCAGATTCTATGCTATAAGCTAGTCTAAATAGATACACTTACATAGATTTTTTTCACTTAAAAATTTAAAAAAAAAACTTATAAACTATGTATGGAATTTTCCACACAATACTTTTGCTTACATTTGTTGACTGTAACAATCCACAGAAAATGAAACCACAAAGAGTAAAATTGTGGATAGGGACAACTGGAAATAAGAAGGATTATTAGAATAGAGATATGAAACACTTAGAAAAGACAATAAAGGGCTAAAACCAACTGGTGGGGAAAGGTAGTCAGAGGAAGTAGAAACTCTCTCATTTTGTCATTGCTTACTGTATGGAAGCAGGAGATATTTCATAAAGAAATAGATGGTGAAGAAGTAATGTCCAACAAAAGACTAGAGTGTCTATGTATATCCCTGGGTTCAATCTTCAGCATGAAAAAAAGCCTAAAATGTTAAGAGTATTTAGTGAACTTTCAATAAAGCTATAACCAATTGAACAAATGTTGATCTTTCAAATTATGAAAAGAAATATTTAAAAGCAAAGTAAAAGCAGGCTATTTGTGAATTTTTAAGCTACACAAACAGTAAATACACAATTGAATAGAACTAACAAATAGGAAGAGTCATTTTTCACAGAGAGGGGAAAACAGTAAGAGAAAACAGTGTGGCTGGGTGAAGTAAATAATAAGCAAAACATGCCAAGTTTGTGCACACATAAAGAAGCAACCATGCTCTTACATGGGAACTCAAGGCCAAAGTATTTAACTAAAATAATGAGAACATTTTATCATAATAAAGATATATTCCACAGTGGATTTCTGAAATTAATATTCCTGTGTCCAAAGTAGCCAATAACCAACATCCATTAAGTGAAATTACAAAACAACTCAAGAATAAATATGAAAAAATATATTTATAGTAATACTTTCCAGTTAATCTTTTCCAGGTTATGAAAGCCTAAGGAGATTAAAAAATAAGTAGAACTTGAGAAAATTCCTTAAAAAGATATATTTGTTACATTTTTGGAAATCTAAGTATGATGGCACAGACCTGTAATTTCAGGAGGCTAAGGCAGGCAGGGGGATTGAGAATTCAAAGCCAACCTGGATCCCTTCTCAAAACAAAAATAAAAAACAAACCAATTTCTGTAACTTGGAGAGAAACAATACAGCTTTCTTTCAAATATCCATGGAACAGTCACAGGAAAAAAGAAAAGGAAGCCCTATAATAGACCCTGAAAAACAAGTACATAAGAGAAAAATACTGTTCTCTGATAATATGAAATAATAGATTCAAAATGTCTTGGCATATGAAGAGAACAGCAGAAAATAAAATAGAACATGATATTTAAAAATAAACATGCCACATGAGAGAGTTAATAAGATAGCATTTCAGATACATGATAAAGCAGAATTACTAATTTCTATTGAAGAAACTGCATAGACACCTAAAAGATAAATGAAACTAAAGACTGTGATACAGATTATTATTTGCCAATATCCACTCTCCCTGCCTTTCACTGCCATAAAATCTGATTTTCAGCCAAGTTCCTGGCTTCACTCCTTCCCTCCTATAAAGCTATAAAGCTCACCATGGCTGTGCTTTAACTACTAGTCCATAGGATACGTGAGAATTGGTGTGAATACTTCCGAGGAAAGGATGTGCCTCCCCCATCTCTTCCTTCTCAACAGGTAGAATCCAGAAGTTTTAACTTTGGGCTGCAGTAGCCATCCGGGACTAGAAGTGGCCTTGGAAGTAGGGGATTCTCCTAGCAAGGCGGTGAGATGGGGAAGTGAGAGGATCTTTCCATGGGAAAGTTACAAACTTCAGTTTTGTCTATTGCATCACTACTATAAGTTTATTTGTTATTCTTAGCTGAATTTAGCTGGCCAACACAGCTTCCTTTATGCTAACATCATTCTTACAGCAAATAAATTTCAGTAAGTTTAAGTACTTAAATGTTAAACATGAAATTATAAAAGTATAAGAGAAAACATGAGAGAATCATTTTTATGGTTTCGAAGTAATAAACCCTTTCTAAATATAACACAAAGGTTACACAACAGAAAATGGAAGGTTGAATAAATAAAAAACGCTACATGAAAACTGAATTCCATTAACATGGCTAAATCAACAGACTTGGTAAACTGTTTGTGATGGGAGATATGGCTCAGCAGTTAAGAGCAATACTGCTCTTGTAAAAGACTTGGGTTCTTTTCCCAGTGTTCCCATCAGGCATCTCACAACCCCCTGTAACTCCAGCTCCAGGCACTGCAAGCCTCTGGCTTCTGTGGGTATCTGTACTCACACCACCTTCCCATACCTAGAAACATGCACAAACACACACACACACACACACACACACACACACACACACGCACGCACACACATATACACACATGCATAATTTTAAAATAAACTATGTTTGCTCCATATTTTCATTAGATTAAGACTAAATTCCAGTATCCCTGTTAAGATTGACCAACCAATAACTCTAAAGAAAAGCTAGAAATAATTATGAACAGTTTCTAGAAAAGGAAACTTGGAAAAGGCTTTTGACCTCCAGTAGATACACACTGTTGTTTATTGTTTTTTCTTTTTCTTTTAGTTTTGTGCTTGGTTGGTTAGTGGGGTTTTTGTTTTTGTTGCTGTTTTTTGTTTTGTTTTGGTTTGGTTTGGTTTGGGTCTTTATGAGACAGGTTCTCCCTGTAACCATAGCTGGCCTAGAATTCAGTATGTAGACTAAGTTGGCCTTGATTTCACAGAGATCCACCCACCTCTGCCTCCCAAGTGCTGGGATTAAAGGTGTATGCCACCACACCCAGCTCTTTTTGTTTTATAAAAATGAGTTTATTTTTATTTTATCTGTATGAATGTTTGCCTGTGTGTAAATATGTACACCTTGTGCATGCCTAATGCCCTCTGTGACCAGAAGAGAGCATAGATCCCCTGGAACTGGAGTTAAGGATGGTTGTGACCTGCCAAATAAGTGCTGGGAACCAAACTCCAGTCCTCTGCAAGAGTAGCCAGCCATCCCCCCAGCCCCTGGTCTGCATTATTTTCAGCCTCTCTGAAACACTCTTAGGTGAATAAGCTTTAAATATATGAAAAGATACTCAGCCTTACTCATAGTGATAAATACAAATTAGGGGCAGTGATTAAAAGCACTGGCTGCTCTTGCAGAGGACCAGAACCCAAATGGTGGCTCGCAACCATCTGTAACTCCAATTCCAGCTGATTTGACACTTTCTTCCGGCATCTTCAGGTACCAAGCAGGCATATATGCAGGAAACACTTATGCACATAAAATTTAAAATAAATTATTGGGCATGGTGGCGCATGCCTTTAATCCCAGCACTTGGGAGACAGAGGCAGGTGGATCTCTGTGAGTTCAAGACCACCCTGGTCTACATAGTGAGTTCCAGGCTATCTGGGGCTGCAGGGAGGCCCTGTGTCAAAAAGACCCCACAAATTTTTAATAGATCTTAAATAAAAGATATACAAATTAAAGTTATTAAGAAGTAGTATTGTTTATTAAATTGGCAAAATGAAACAATTAGTAATATATTCTTTGGGTAAGGTTCTGAAGGAGCAGACATTTATGTATCACTGTGTAGATTGGTATAGTATATAGAGGCCAATTTGATGATATAAAATTTGACTGTACATATATATATAACATATATTTGAAAACATATATGTATAAAAATATAAGTGGCTATAACTTTTGACCCCAAAATTCTACTTGAGAAATTCATACTGCAGTGTGTGTAAGCATTTGTCAAATGACATATCCATGACAATAAAAGTCACTGCTTTATTTGAAAAGACAAGAAAGGACTTAAATGTCCATCTATAAGAACTGATTAAATATAATACACCTAATATTACACTGGAATATTAAAATTACCTCTCTTGGCACTAATATGGAATGAATGTGAAAGAGTACAGAAAGTTCCTGTCTTATTATTTGTGGTGGAAGAAGAAAATTCATGTGTGTATGCATGTGTGTGTGCATGTGTGTGCATGGGTGTATGCATATATGCATGTGTGTATGCATGTGTGCATGCATGTGTGTATGTTTGCTTATGTAATGTCATTAGACTATCACATCAAACTTATAGGTTTCTGCCAGGGACAGAAACTGGCCAGTACAGAGGAAACAGAGAAGATACAGTGATTAGAATTCCCTTAATCTGTGTTATGAACTTCAACTCAATTTAATAATGTTGGAAAGTGGGTCTAATAATATTGGAAAGAAATGCCTGGGTCCTGAGCACTCTGTTCTCATAAACTGTCAATGTCATCATATGAACGATCATATAGAGGTGTTATCTTGAGAGAGGATTGTTTTGATGCTGTTGTTTGTTTGGTTTGGTTTGGTTTGGTCTCTTTGAGATTTGGTCTCCCTGTAGCCCCAACTGGCCTGGTGTTTGCTGTGAAGTCCAGGCTGGCCTCCATCTCAAAGACATGTACCAGCTTCTGCCTCCTGAGTGCTAAGACTAAAGGTTTGTGCCATCATCCCTGACTGTGCATTATTAATAAAAGCCAGCTTCATCTTTTTTACTCTCCTAATCCCACTTTCTTTTGCCCTTCTTCATGGAATGACACAGCACAAAGGCTCTGGCCTCATGCCAGCCCTGTTCTCTGTGTTCCTAGCCTGCAGAAACAGAAATAAATGTCTGTTCATAATAAGCGATCCAATCTATTCTCTTATAGCAGCAGAATATAGACGATAGCATAAGACTTCAAATTCACAGCTATGACTCCTAAGAATTCATAAAATAATTACCATATATTATCTAGTTAAATTATTTAATTAGGTTTAAATAAAATAGAGAAAAGAAAGACAGTTGCATGATTTAAAAAAACTAAAATGATGATCTATAATGTGAAATTAAATGTATCATCCTGGGATAACAGAAATTTTCAAGAAATATTTAGTCTCAGGTGGTCTTCAAGGCAAAATATTAAAAGGCTTAAATTATATGACTACAAATATTGTGTTCTCTGGGGCTGGAGAGATGGCTCGGCAGTTAAGAGTGCCGACTACTCTTACAGAGGACCCAGGTTCCATTCCCAGCACCCACATGTTGGCTAAGAATCATCCTTAATTCCAGTTCCAGGGGAATCTGACCCCCTCTTCTGATCTCCACAGCATTGCATGACACGGATGTTCCAACCTACATGCAGACAGTACACTCATACACATAAAAAGTAATAAATAATAGAGAGGATCTGTGTGCATGGCCAGGAGGCCAACCAGGGGTACACACTCTCTGCACCCAACTCCTCAGGTCGGTCTGTGAGCTGCAAGCCCATCGGCAGGCTGATGGCCCAACTCCACAGGCACCACCCAACTGTAGGACCATAGAGAGTATCTGCGTGCGTGGCCAGGAGGCCAGCCAGGGGCACACACTCTCTGTGCCCTACAGATCAAGTGGGGACCAGTGCACTGCCCAAAGGATTCAAACCCTGCCCCCCGCCCCCACTCAAGCTACCGATACTGAGGTGGAAAGTGTAAACCGCTGGTCCTGAGATTTAATGCTGTTGGGAGGATCCAGCAGTATCAGTGATTAGAGGCTGCATAAACAAAACTGAGGAAGAAACCAGCAGGAAGCAAACTGAGTGACCAACCAGTCCTCCATATTAACATTAGAGATTAGCAACAGAAGGCAAACAAATAAACAAAGGGGGAAAAACAACAACAAAAAAAAATACACATGCCCAAAACACAACAGAAGAACAACAATATGGGAAAAGCTCAAAATAAATCCCCACCTAACTCAACCAATCCTGTAGAAGATCCCAATAATGAGATCTCCCTGGAAGGGAACCAAGATACCGATCTTAGAAGAACAATTGTAGACATATTCAAAGACTATAAAGAAGAAATCAGAGAACTAAAGGGAGAGAATGAAAAACTCATGAAGGAACTAGAAGGAAAGAATGATAAACTCTGGAAAGAACTAAAAGGAGAGATTGATAAACTCAGAAAAGAACTAGAGGAAGAGAAATACAAACTCTGAAAAGAACCAGAGGGAGAGAATGACAAACTCCAGAAGGAAGTGGAAACATTGAAAAAATCTCAGGCTGAAAGGAAAAAAGAAACTGACCAGCAAAGCAAGGAGCTACAAGAAAAGAATGAAAAGCTCCAAAAGGAAGTGGAAATACTGAAGAAATCACAGGATGAAATAAAAATGGAAATTGAACATTCATCCAATCAGCAGGAAAGGGTGGGAAAATGCCTCAGAAGCAGAATGGAAGAAACAGAAAAAGAATATCAGACCTTCAGAATAACACAGCACAGCTAGAAACCTCAAGTAAAGATTATGAAAATAAAAAAAATAAACAAGAGTAGAACAACCAGGAAATGTAGGACACTATGAAAAGACCAAACCTCTGCATCATAGGAATAGAGGAAGGAGAAGAATCCCAAGAGAATGGTATTAAACAGATCTTCAACAGAATAATAGAAGAAAACTTCCCTAAACTGAAAAAAAGACAACCCCATAGAAATACAAGAAGCACATAGAACACCAAATAGACAAGACCAGAAAAGAAATTCCCCACGTCATATCATAATTAAAACAATAGATGCTCAAAACAAGGACAAATACTGAAAGCCACAAGAGAAAAAAACAAGTTAAATATAAGGGGAAACCCATCAGAATTACAACTGACTTCTCAGTGCAATGAAAGCCAGAAGAACATGGACCAAGATATTCCCAGTACTAAATGACTTTAGATGACAACCCAGATTACTATACCCAGCAAAAATGTCAATCAAGGTTGAAGGAGAAAGAAAAATCTTTCATGACATAAACAAAATGAAATAACACATATCAAAAAAACCAACACTTCAGAAAATACTCGAAGCAATTCAAACAACAGAGGAAAGGAGCAACTATCCTTAAGCAACCCAATAGAGAAATTACCAAAAGCATAACAGAGTAAATAAATACCTAGACCAAGAATGCAAATGAAAAGTAATTTGAAAGGAAACAACACACATCTCTCAATAATAACCTTAAATATCAATGGCCTAAACTCCCCAATCAAAAGACATAGACTGGGAGAATGGATTAGGAAACAGAATCCATCTATATGCTGCCTCCAAGAAACCCATCTCATCCTCAAGGACAGACAGCACCTTAGAGTGAAAGGATGGAAAAAAATATTCCAAGCAAATGATACCAAAAAGCAAGCAGGGGTGATTGGCTATTCTAATATCAGACAAAATAGACCTGAGAGTAAAATTAATCAGAAAAGAAAAAGAGGGCCATTATATCCTTATTAATGGAACAATTAACCAAGAAGATCTCACAATCTTAAATATTTATGCACCAAACTCTGGTGCACCAAACTGTAAAAACACAATCCTTCAGGACCTCAAGACACAGATTAGTCCCAGTACACTAATAGTGGGGGACTTCAATACCCCACTGAGCCACCTGGATAGGTCAACTGGACAAAAAATAGAGACATCAGAACTGAACAACACAATACACCAAATGGACCTCACAGACAGCTACAGAATAATCCACCCAACACCACAGAATATACTTTCTACTCAGTGCCCATGGAACATTCTCCAAAGTTGACCATGTACTGGGACACAAAAGAAACCTCAGCAAATACAAAAGGATTGAAATTATTTCATTCATTCTATCAGACCACAGTGCAATAAAGCTCAGTATTAACACCAGGGTAAGCCCTACTAACTATAAGAACACATGGAGACTAAACAACACAATACTGAACAATGGGTCAGAGAAGAAATAATAATAATGAAATAAAAGCATTCCTGTATCTAAATGAAAATGACAATACAACACAACAAAACCTGTGAGATACATTAAAGTCAGTCCTTGGAGGGAAATTTATAGTGCTAAGTTCCCACATTAAAAAAAAAGCAGAAAGAGAACAAGTAAATGATCTAACACAGCAGCTAAAAACACTTGAAGGAAAAAAAATGAACCCTAAACCCAACATACAGGAAGAAATAACAAAAATCAGAGTAGAAATCAATGAAATAGAAACAAAGAAAACAATACAAAAAAAATCAATGAATCCAAAAGCTAGTTCTTTGAAAAGATAAACAAAATAGACAGACCTCTTGCCCAGTTAACCAAAAGAAAGAAAGAAAGCAACTCCAAATCAATAGCATTTGTGATGAAAGGTGAAATATCACAACAGATAAAGATCCAGACAATCATATAAGAATACTTCTAAAACCTATACTCTATTAAATTTGAAAACCTAAGAGAAATGGATAAATATCTGAAATCCTGGGATTCAGCAAAGTTTAACCAAGAAGATATTGACAGCTTAAACAGACCCATAACACTTGAGGAAATTGAAGATGTAATAAAAAGCCTCCCAACTAAAAAAAGCCCAGGCCCAGATGGTTTCACAGCAGAATTCTATAAAACATTTAAAGAGGTCTTACAACCATTATTACTCAAACTTTTCAGAAGGATACAGACAGAGGGAATTATCCCAAATTCCTTCTACGAATCTAGCATCACTCTAATACCAAAACCAGGCAAAGATACAATCAAGAAAGAAAACTATAGACCCATATCATTGATGAACACAGAAACAAAAATTCTCAACAAAATACTTGCAAATCGCATACAAACCCATATCAAAAAGATCATCCATCATGACCAGGTTGTATTAATACCAGAGATGCAGGGATGGTTCAACACATGTAAATCAATAAATATCATAAAACACATAAATGGACTTAAAGACAAAAACCACACAATCATCTCAATTGATGCAGAAAAATCTCTTGACAAAATCCAGCATCCCTTCATGCTTAGAGTCTTAGAGGGAATTGGACTGGAAAGATCATTCCTCAATATAATCAAAGCCATATACAAGAAATCCACAGCCAACATCATCCTAAGTGGAGAAAAGTTGGAAGCATTCCCCTTAAAGGCAGGAACATGGCAAGGCTATCCACTATTGCCACTCCTCTTCAATATAGTACTTGAAATGCTTGCTAAGCAGTAAGTAAGCAGAAATTAAAGGAGTACTAATTGGAGAAGAGAAAGTAAGACTATCCCTTTTTGCAGATGATATGATAGTTTATCTAAGGGAAGCTAAAAACTCCACCAGAAAACACTTAGAAACAATCAAAAGTTTCAGTAAAGTGGCAGGACGCAAAATAAACCTAGAAAAATCAGTAGCCTTCCTTTACACCAACAATAAGCAACTGGAGAAGGAATATAAGGAGACCTTCCCAATCACAATAGCCTCAAAAAAATAATAAAATACCTAGGAATAAACCTAACCAACGACACCTATGACCTCTACAACAAAAATTTTTAAACCCTAAAGAAGGAGATTGAAAATTACATCAAAAGATGGAAAGACCTCCCATGCTCATGGATTGGAAAAATTAATATAGTAAAAATGTCCATTCTAACCAAATTAATATACAGATTCAATGCAATCCCAATCAAAATCCCCATGAGCTTTTTCACAGACATAGAAAAAAAAATCCTTAAATTCATATGGAAAAACAAAAGACCCCGAATAACTAAAACAATCCTGAGTGAAAAGTGCAATACTGGGGGAATTACATTACCAGACGTCAAGTTACATTACAGGGCTATAGTCATAAAGACAGCCTGGTACTGGCACAAAAACAGAACCATTGACCAATGGAACAAAATTGAAGATCCAAACTTGAGCTCATATAACTTCAGCCACCTCATATTTGACAAAGGGGCCAAAAAACCTCAATGGAGGAAAGATAGCATCTTCAGCAAATGGTGTTGGCAAAACTAGATCACTATTTGTAGAAGATCAAAATTAAATCCCTACCTCTCACCCTGTACAAAGATAAACTCCAAGTGGATCAAAGATCTCAGCCTAAAACCTGAAACACTGAAGGTGATAGAAGAAAAAGTTGGCAGCAATCTACAAGACATAGGAGCAGGAAAAGACTTTCTCAAACAGCAGCTGCACAGGAAATAAGGAGAACAGCTGACAAGTGGGACCTCATCAAACTCAAAAGTTTCTGTACAGCAAAAGAAATAATAAGGAAGAGAAAACCCACAGAGTGGGAGGAAACCTTCACCATGGATACATCAGACAAAGCATTAACATCCAGAATATATAAGCTACTTAAAAAGCAAAGAAGTAAGAAAACAAATGACCTACTCAAAATATGGAGTAAAGAGCTGAACAGAGACTTCACCAGTGAGGAAGTAAAGATGGCTGAGAAACATATTAAAAAGTGTTCAATATCATTAATAATTAAGGAAATGCAAATTAAAACCACACTAAGGTATCATCTCACTCCAATAAGACTAGCCAAGATCAAGAAAACAAAAGACACCAAATGCTGGAGAGGTTGTGGGGAAAGGGGAACACTCATCCACTGCTGGTGTGAATGTAAACTGGTACAACCACATTCTAATTACTGTATATAGATGGAGGAGATGAGTCATATTCTAAAAAAACAATGTAAAGTTACACGATTTTATACCTGCATGCAAATTTACTGTTAAATTGTGAATCTCTAAATGTATTTAGGAATCAACCTACAGTTTATTTTCAGAATTTCTTATTTTGACATGTATGGAGTGTATATATGCATATCTTGGAATAATATAAAATTAAAAATGTATTGATAATAAAATAATAATAAATAAATTTAAAAAATAAATAAATATGTTGTCACAGCAGATCAAATGTTAAAATAATTTATTAATAATCAAAAATGTGGTGTAGTTATTCTTTTGGCAGAAGTACTTAAGAGCCAGCAAGCAGCCTCCAAGCCTGGACTCCTGCTGATATCCTGCTTGCCTGTGATACCTACCCAGTGCCAATTGTCTTTGATGCCTTGGGCAAAGCATTCACATTCCCACCCCCAATCTGTATGCCCCAACCTCCTACAAGGTTCTGTATAAAAACCCTGAGTTACAAATTAAACTAAGTTTTTCCCTTGTGGAATTACTCTGGGTCTCTCATCTGAGACTGTCTCTCTTTCTCTCTTCCAAGTCTTACTTTCTACCTCCTTCACTCTCCCTGCTGGGGTTCAAGCTAGGGTTGTGAAATGGCTGGCCAGGAACAATCTTGAGGCTTGCAGTACCAGGGAGCTGCGAGCCCTTGTCCAAGGGAGAACACCTAGTGGAAGGCAGCACACACTTGATACATTTTAAAGGAACATCAGATGACAACTATCTGATGACAACTGTTGACACAATGTGGAGCTTGACCTTTCATAAGAAGGAAAAAAAAAATGTACTAGTAGGAAAAATTTCTAAGGGTTCAGAATAGGGAAGTAAACCCCCCTGAAAGGAAGGTTCAGAGTAGAGGCCAGGCTTTGGCCCATCCTCACAACTCTTCTCACGTAGGATAAGCTTTTACTGTCTTTTTAGCTTCTTTTCTCTAACTTCGGTTCCTGCAGATGAGAGGCTATTATGTTCCTGCCTACTGGGCCACACAACTCCAAACCCTCTGCTTCTAAATATTTCTCTACTCACTAGCCTTTCCTTTCTTTCTCTATCATTGGAAACAAACAGGCACAACAAAGGACCTGGTAGTAACCAAACAAGTTAAACAAAATACCAAAACAGCCTCCTCTAACCCCCCCCACACACACACTCTCTGCCCCCACTGTAAAAAAGGATATCACTGGAGGAAAGATTGTCACTCAAAGTACAATAAAGATGGCAAACTATTGGCACCTTTAAACTTTTAGGCAGGTGGCCCCTACCCCAGGTAACAAAGGGGGAGAGAGAGATTCAGTATGTGCCCTTTGGACTGTGCCCATTTCAGAAGGCTCCCATCCTACTCTAACAATAAAAATCAGAGGGAGGCCCTTCAAATGTTTGATAGATACAGGGACACATAGAACCATTTTAAAACAACATCCGGGGCACCCAACACTTTCTGCCTGTAAGCCTTCTCTATCATTTCCCTTTCCATTCCAAATAAATCCACACATCAGTATTGAGCACACCAGGAGACTACAAACCCCAGAATTCTTTGAGCCTTGACATGGCCATGTTAACTTCCTTTTTTTAACATTCCAAGCCAGCCTGACTACGATTCCCAGAATGCTTCAGGCCTGTCGCTGGGCAGAGAAAAAACTTCAAAATGGTTTGTGTTCTTTCTAAAACAATTATCCCAAAAATACACAGAGAAAACGAACCTTCAAACCTTACTGTGCTTTTCCTTATGGTACTTATTCAAAATTGAGTTAATTGTACTGTTTCTTGCATGTCGATTTTTATCTCGAGATATTTTTATAATATGGCCATTCAAAATCTGTTAATTTCCATTTTAAGCATGCTTATTAAGATATTAAATTTCTAAATCTAATACATAGATGCCCAAAACCATCTTTAAATACAAAGTGAACAATTAATCAATTAAGAAGTCCTAGGCAATTCTAAGTAAATTAATTAAAAGGATCCTAGACAATTCTAGACTCAATTAATTAAATAGGTCCTAGACAATTTTGGAGTCTTTTAGATTTGTTTTCACCTTTTAAAATCCACAGGCTTCTGGACTACATGGGTTTGTAACCTACCACCAAGCTGAAATAACAAGTCATCTTAATTCATGTTTGTCTTTACCCATCTAAAATTAACACCATTTTTTTACTTCAGCATCCTGAAAGCAAAACAAGGCAGATTTGTATGGAGATTTTCAGGCCAGCTTGGTCTAACAAAAAGCTAAAGCTAATAAAATGTTCTTTATTGATCTTTTAAAAATACTCCAAAAGACAAAAAAAAAAATACTCTAAAGTTTTGGTTAAAAAAATAACTTGCTATAATCTTACTGCTTACATAAATTTAGTGTTTAAATTCAGTAAAGACTAACTATACAACTAAGACTAAAACTTTTTTTCCAATTAACCTGTTGTGATTTTACTGCTTACATAAATTTAGTGTTTAAATTCAGTAAAGACTAACTCTAAAACCAAGATTGACTTTTTCTCCCTAACTCAGGTCTGTTGGTATATTTAAACACCTAATAAATTAATTGATTTATTAAGGTTAAATATAAATTTGCACAAGTGATAGTTCAAAGTTTTATTGAATATGTACTGTCATCTGCTGGATACAATCCACCAACACCCAATAAGGACCTGTAAAACCCATTCTATAAAATTTATACCTTAAAGTTATGTATCTAGAGGTTGTAATATATAAAGGTTATAATTTCTTCAGGATCAAGTCTTAATCAGGTAACTTAAAGACCCAATGCATATTTAATCAAGGTTTATCTAACTCATTTTTACGGTTATCTAAACTTTATTTACACATTATATAATGGTAAACTAAATTACTTATGTTGTTTAAAAACTGGTCTAATACTATCAACATGAAAGATTGTTCACACTTAAATATATGTGAACTACAAATTGTTATTACTCTTACTCCTAATTCATACTGGATTTCCAGGTGACAACATTAACATTGATGTATATCAGTGTTTCCAGTGTCTTTCTGTTATGCTATCTGTAACATCCCCTTTTTATCTACAAGATAACTTAGGTTTAAAAGACTGTATTTCACCTCTTCATCAACAATGGACCTCAACACACTGATTCCTGTATATAATTTTCAAAAAGGGTAAATTCTCCTAAAGTAAAGTAAAATTAATGTAATGCCCTCCAAAATACAACCTAACTTCTACCTTACATTAAGAGACATAAGATCTCTTGGAGGGATATTCTATTTCTCATAAACATCTACTAAATATGTATCAAAACCAGGTACTGTACTATCTGGGACTTCTCTCAACAGCCAATTATATCAGTAAAATTATTACAGCTGTCTTTTATGAAGCTAAAAATCAGGCCGAATGAATCTATCAAGGCTAAAAGGCCGTGGGTATTTTGTTTTTCAAACTTAATGTTAAAGGGCTAAAATATTTTATTCTTAAAAGGACTTTAATTAGCCTTCATCTGTTTATCTACTAAAATGATAAATGAGGTATTTTCTGTAAATACCCACAGTAACATAAAAGAATGGTATTTATAACCACCTGTTCCATACCAATAGCACAACCTAGTATATAAATAATGTTTATTTAAGTGCCTATACTTTTACTATTCATATTCCATCAGGAAATTGCAGAAAGCACCCCCTGAAGGCCTAGACTCCAGCTCAGCTGAAGGCCACCTGCTGGGCCCCCACTTTGCTTCTTTCTCCAGGCCCACCGCCCTCTGCCCTCCTGGAAAGACTTGGAGCCTGAGCTGAGCTGCTAACCTCCTGCTGGGAAAAAATACTGGGACAGCCTAAGTGCTATCATCAACAACAAAAAATGGATCTCACCCACTCTTCCCCCTTCCTCTCCAAAGCCTAGGAACTGCTTACTAAAGAAAAACCTGCAAGAGGCCAAAAGGATAGTTGTAGACTCTCATAGACTGGACTTTATTCCATCAATATAGTTACACATACAGGCCTTTCCAGCCAGACTAAGACTTTGGGGGTACAATTAAAATCACCATCTATGTTAAGAGGGATATCAAATAATACCTATATGTATTGAGGGGGAGAAAATGTTACTTTAAAAGGGAAAATATCATTCACATGTCTATGTCATAGGAAAAAATATTGTCTTCATTTTTAGGAGAAAAATGTTACTTTTAAAAGGAAAATGTCACTCACATACCTGTATGTCTTGGTGGGAGAAAAAGTATTACTTTTGCTTTGTCATTTTTTAGAGTTCCACCACTTGAGGGAAAAGTTACATGCTCAGTTTTAAGTCTCTTTACATCCTTCACACGGTCAGTTTGTGATGTACTGGCACCAGTTCCTGTGTTTAAGTTGACAGGTGTAAAAGCACTTGAGGCTTTGGGAGCTTTGGCAGCTGCCTTGCAGCCTTGTGTTGCCTCTGTGTTAAGAGGGAAATCAAAAGATGCCTGTGTGTCTTTATATTTGGGAGAAAAAAATGTTATCTTTATATATGGGTTGTTGACAAAGCCCTATTACCTGCAATCCAAGTCCCTCTAGGCCACCTAGATAATCCTTTTTGTTAAGACTAATCTCTGCCTTAGGAGGTCAGCTTCCTGGTTTGTCAAAAGCCAATTTGGGGTTACAGTCCAGACTGTCTTAGTTCTATATCAAGCCATCCCTGAAAGTTCTCTGGAAAAGATGACAACACTGCTCCAACTTTAATTAAAAACGTAGGAGGGGCTAGCTGTAGGACTGAGACTTTGTCTGGCTGGAAGCGGGGATCTGCAAATACTGTCCTTGTAGCTCCATTGGGGATCTGGCAGCCCCTTAGGGTTTAGTAGCCCCCTGGGGTCAGGATAATTCGGTACTCCTGCCTCGCCTGGACAGAGCTCCAGACCCCAAGGGCTCTCTCTCTTTGATATACGGAGCATATGTCACACTTCCAGGTTACTATACACACACACAGGTTCTGTTGTCCCCAGTAGGAGCCAGTTGGGTCGTACTTCCCAGAGTATCCCCAAAAGAAAAAATAATAACACTATGTGACAACTTAGCTTTTTTAATAAAGATGTAGGTATTCTTTTGGCAGAAGCACTTAAGGGAGTCAGCAAGCAGCCTCTAAGCCTGGATTCCTGCTGATATCCTGCTTACCTGTGATAGCTGTTTGGCACCAATTGTCTTTGATGCCTTGGGCAAAGCATTGTCATATTCCCACCCCCAATTCTGTATGTCCCAACCTCCTACAAGGTTCTGAATAAAAACCTTGAGTTACAACAGTAAACTGAGTTTTCCCCTTGTGGAATTACTCTGGGTCTCTCATCTTAGTCCACCTCTCTTTCTCTCTTCTGGGTCTTACTTTCTACCTCCCTCACCCTCCCTGCTGGGACTCAAGCTAGGATTGTTAACCAGCTGGCCGGGGACAATCCTGAAGTTTGCAGTAATGGGGAGCTGCAAGCCCTGGGAGCAGGGAGAACAACACCTCGTGGAAGGCAATACACACATGATACATTTTAAAGGAACATCAGAAGGCAACTGTCTGACGATGATGTGGAATAAAGAGATGATGTTTGTTTTGTTTTAATAGTCTTTTTCTCTCATATAAGAAAATTAGTATGTTCCCTGAGAGGGGATTCTTCCTCTTTCTCTATCTCTGGAGACTGTATTAGGATATGACATAGATTAGGGCCACAAAAGTATTCTTGGAATAAATTAAAGACCAAAACGGAATTACACTTAAAAGAAACAACTAAAGACTGTGTGATGGGGTGCATACCTTTAATCCCAGCACTGGGGAGGCAGAGGAAGGTGGATATCTGTGGGTTCAAGGCCAGCCTGGTCTACATACTGAGTTCCAGGTCAGCTGGGGCTACAGGGAGACCCAGTCTCAAATAAATAAATAAATAAATAAATAAATAAATAAATAAATAAATAATTTTTAAAGTAATGCTACAATGTGTCCCTGAAATTCATTGTAAAGCATTTGGCATATTAATCCAAACTTCTGCTATTCTGATTTTCACTGTGTCAAGGTTCTCACTAACTTTTTGCTTGGCACATTTACTATACTGCCATCTTTGAAGAATAGACTTAGTTTTAAACTTTCTTGGGCAAAAGCATTTGCTCTCTTTGCTCTCTCTCTCTCTCTCTCTCTCTCTCTCTCTCTCTCTCTCTCATGTGTTTCTCCTTTGCACTGTTGTTGAGCTGCTCACTTCACACACCAGCTGCTACTCCAACCTGCTCCCCCAACACATAACATAAAGTCTCCATCTGATGCCCAGAAGGTGTATCAACTATGATAAGCGGGAATCTCTGAGGATAGTTCTGTTCTCGAGTGAGGCAGAGGGTGTTGAAAGAGCCCATAAACTAGGTAGCAGGCCCATGATTTCAGCTCAGACATAAAAATAGCAACCCTTGGCATCTATCAAAAAGTGCAGAAAGCTGGGATCCTTGGGAAGGACTTTTCCTTTGAGCTGGAGTTCAGAATGCTAAGTCACTTGCTGAGAAAAAAAAAGGATGTTTACTAAGGATTATGCTAATCTTACTAGTAAGTCACCAAATTCTTCCCTTAATTTCAGTGTCTTGATTTCCAAGAAGTGGTTGAGGTTTTATAAGTCTATATTGATCCAAAGAATTTGGGCACCCTGAGTTTCTTACAGACTATGATGTGAATGTAAATTTTATTTTTCTGCAAAAAATTCCAAAAGTTGCTCATAAATAGAGTGAATTTGTGAAGCCTTAACAATTTAGAGTACGGAATTTTAAAACAAAAGTTTTTTTTTTTAATTGTTCACTTGAGATGAACTGTTCATACTAAATTATGCTAAGATTTGTTTCTTGATTTTCCTTTACAGGAAATATGGTTTATTTTTGGTCAATCAAAACAAATGTTAGACAAGAGTCCAAGTTGGCCTCAAACCCACAACAATCCTGCTTCATCATCCTAAATATGAGGGATACACACAGGCAGGACACCATGATAGTTGACTAAAATCTTTTTTAATTTATTCATAACTCAACTGTTATGGAAATATGAGTCAATTCAAAAATAATGGCAGGGGTAATTGCTAAGGAGATAAGAAACATAAGTTGGAAAAATTGAGTCAAATAGCAAAAAGCAAGGCAAACTGTGGTGGAGAGTGAAAGCTGACAAGAAACAGTTATCTGCAGAGAAGCTAAATTAAAAATATAATATGAAAGCCTGGCATGGTGGTGCATGCCTTTAATCCCAGCACTCAGGTTGCAGAGGCAGGCGGATCTTTGTGAGTTCAAGCTGGTCTACATAGTGAGTGAGTTCCACACTAGCTGGAGCTACAGGAAGACCCTGTAGCTATTACTATTATTAAGTATTGTAATTTGTCTCAAACAGATAAAATAATAGTAATACTAATAATATATATATATATATATATCATGAAGAGAATTGTATTAAAGGACAAAATGAATGTAATTAAAGAGGTTCTTATTCAGGGATATCACATCCAAAGAGAAGAAAAAGAGAGGTCCAATTACACATCTGATCCTGACACTTGGGAGTTAAATACACACAGTATCCAATGAATAACCTCCTGGAGCTCATGTAAAAAGGTGGTTGGAGGGGCACAGGGACATTTCAAATAAATAACTTGATTAAGAAGAAAGCAACGGAAGCATTTAAGATCTCGACAGTGCTGTGAAGAACAAGGGGTCTCCTATGAAGAAGGGCAGGGGAAAAGGACCTGTTGGTATAAAGAGTGGTCAAAGGAGGCTGCTGCAAGCATGAAGGATAAAGAGCCAGGCATGAGGAAAGCAGACAAAGGGTAAATCAAGCAAGTGCAAAAATCTTGAGGTAGAAAAATGAGCCTATTCAAAGAACTACAAACAGCTCAGCGCTGCAGACTGGAGCTGCTTCTGTGGCCGCCAACTTTCCATTGAGTCTTATTCCACAGCTTACAGCCATCTTGAAATTGGAGATTCCCAGAGTGTCTAAATTCCTTTAATGAGAAATTTCTAAACCTGACAGGAAGCTAATGAAAAAGACAAAGACATCCTTTCTTCAGAAGTTATTTTTGTTGAATTTTGTTTTAGTGTACTGATACCCTTTAAGTACAGAAACACCAGGAAGTTGTTTAATCAATGAGCATCCATTTGTATATTTGTCTATGAGAGCCCCCCCCCCTTTTTTTTTGGTCTTTTTGAGACAGGGTTTCCCTGTAACTCGCTGTCCTGTAATGCACTACGTAGACCAAGCTGGCCTTGAACTCACAAAGATCAGCCAGCCTCTAACTCCCAAGTGCTAGGATTAAAGGCCTGTGACACCACGCCCAGCCTGAGAGCCCCTTTCTAATGCAGAATCTCTGGCCCTTGTTCAAGAGGTTACCATGTCATCCATCTTTCCGGCACAGTTCCCGTCCCTTGTAGCCATGTTTGCCCCAAGGGTCTCAATGAAGAAAAGTATCTTTAGGAAGCCAGAGCTCCCTAGCCAGAGAGTCAGGAAACCACTCCAATCTTTGAGAGAACAAATAAAACTTAACTTAAACCAAACTAAAACTCAATCTGCATTCCACCAGATGGGGGTGGGGGGAGTCAGTGTTAGTGGTGATCAAGCTGAGTCCTTTACGCAGGCTGTTGTCTCCAACTCAAGGTCATGCAAAAGGCCCCCATTGTCATTTACAAGTGAAACATGATGTTCTCTGCAGGCCCCAGGACCAACCAGACCTCTGGATTTGTAAGTCACCTGCTAACTTCTCCAATGAATAATGAAGACATCGCCAATGACCAACTCAATGGATTTAATGGACACTCAATGAGTTAATACATACAAAGTTCTTAAAAATAATGGCTGGCACTTAACTGTGTTGTAAATATCAATCATAATCATCATTTTTCATAGGAGGTGAAAGTATCCAAGAGTTTTCTACAGTACCTGGTCAGCACTGCTCATAACCAGTCTCCCAACACAAAAGATCTCTACATATCCCAAAGCCTTGCTATTTCTGCTTGTTAGTGCCTCTCCCTCTGAGATGCCCTCTTCACTTTAGGAAGCGTTCAATACAGAATAACCACAGGCTCTGCCAACATCCCACCCATTCCCCAGAAATTTACTTGCCACTATCTTCCCTCTTAGGACCCTTGAAAGTCCCTCTTTCTTTCTTAACATCCAGCAAAATGTCATTAGTAAGTTCAATCTTTTTTTTTTTTCTCTCCACTCGTACCAATCCGCCTGCTCGACTTCTTATATTTAAAGTGATTCGTGTATCTACTCCAATGATACTATTGTTCCGTACCATTATGGAAGAAGATTNAGGTTTAAACGACTGTACTTCACCTCTTCACTCAACAATGGACTCAACACACACTGATTCCTGTAATATTCTTTCCAAAAGTGGTACTTCCCATAAAGTCCGTAAATTAGGTAATGCCCTCAAAATACAACTAACTTCTACCTTACTTTAAGGGACATAAGATCTCTGAAGGGTTATTATATTTCTCATAAACACCTATCTAAATATATATCAAACCAGGTATTACTGCTGGGATATTCTCTCCAAGCCAATTTATCAGTAAAATTTTAACAGCTGTTTTTATGAAGCTAAAAATCAGGCCGAACTGAATCTATCAAGGTACTCTAAAGGCCTGGGATCATTTGTTTTTCAAACTTATGTTTAAAGAGGCTTAAAATATTTTATCTCAAAAGGCACTTTATTAGCCTTCATCTGTTGTATCTACTAAAATGATAAAGAGGTATGTATTTTTCTAGTAAATACCCCAGTAACATACAAATTGGTATTTTAACCACCTGTTCCATACCAATAGACAACCCCTAGTATATAATAATGTTTATTTAAGTGCCTATACTTTTACTATTCATATTCCATCAGAAATTGCAGAAAGGCACCCCCTGAAGGCCTAGACTCCAGCTCGCCGAAGGCCATGCTGGGTCCCCGCTTTGCTTCTTCTCCAGGCCCACAGCCCTCCTCCCTCACAGAAGACTTGGAGCCTGAGCGTGAGTGCTAACCTCCTGCTGGAAAAAGATACTGGGACAGACCTAGGTGCTATCATCAACAACAAAAAATGGATCTCACCCACACTTCCCCCTTCCTCTCCAAAAGCCTAGAAGCTCTCCCTAAAAAAAAAAACCTGCAAGAGGCCAAAATGTGATAGTATGTGGACTCTCATGACAGGACTTATTCCATCATATAGTTAATATGACAGGCCTTTCCAGCCAGACTAAGACTTTGGGGGTGCAATTAAAATCACCATCTATTTAAGATTAAGAGGGATATCAAATAAGACCCTATGCTTGATAGGGGGGAGAAAATGTTACTTTAAAAGGGGAAAATATCATTCACATGTCTATGTCATAGGAAAAAATTTGTCTTCATCAGGGAGAGAGAAAAAGAAAGAAAAAAAGGAAATTTTGGAAAGTTACTTGTAAAGGAAAATGTCACTCACATACCTGTATGTCTTGGAGGAGAAAAAGTATTACTTTTGCTTTTTGTCAATTTTTTAGAGCTCCACCACTTGATGGGAAAAGTACATCTCAGTGTTAAGTCTTTTACCACCTTCACACGGTCACTGTTTGTGATTGACTGCACCCAGTTCCTGTGTTTAAGTGACAGGTGTAAAACACTTGAGGCTTGGGAGCTTTGGCACGATCCTGCCCTGGCAGACCGTTTGCGCCTCTGTGTTAGAGGGAAATCAAAAGTTGCCCTGTGTGTTCTTTATATTTAGAGGAGAAAAAAATGTTATCTTTATATATGGTGTGTTGACAAAAAGCCCTATTACCTGCAACCAAGTCCCTCTAGGCCACCTAGCTAATCTTTTTGTTACAGCACTAATCTCTGCCTTAGGAGGTCAGCTTCCTGGTGTTGTTCAAAAGCAATTGGGGTGTACAGTCCAGACTGTCTTAGTTCTTATATAAGCCAATCCCTGAAAAGTTCTCTGGAAAGATGACAAACACTGCTCCAACTTTAATTAAAACGTAGGAGGGGTAGCCTGTAGGGAATGAGACTTTGTTCTGGCTGGAAGTCGGGGATCTGCAAATACTGTCCTTGTAGCTCCATTGGGGATCTGGCAGCCCCTTAGGGTTTAGTAGCCCCCTGGGGTCAGGATAAATTCGTATTCCTGCCTCGTCCTGGACAGAGCTCCAGACCCCAAGGGCCCTCTCTCTCTTTGATGTACACTGAGCACATAGTCACACTTCCAACTTACTATACACACAACATATGTTCTGTTTTGTCCCCAGTGGGAGCTTCAGTTGGGTCATACTAATCCCAAAGTATCCCCAAAAGAAAAAATTAATAACACTATGTGACAACTTAGCTTTTTTAATAAAGTGTAGGTATTCTTTTGGCTAGAAAGCACTTAAGAAAGAGTCAGCAAGCAGCCTCTAAGCCTGGATTCCTGTGATATCCTGCTTCCTGTGATAGACTGCTTCTGGCACCATATTGTCTCTTGATGCCTTGGGCAAAGCATGTCAATTCCCACCCCCATCTGTATGTCCCAACCTCCTACAAGGTTCTGAATAACAACCTGAGGTACAACAGTAAACGGAGTTTTCCCCTTGTGAAATACTCTGGGTCTCCTCATCTGTAGTCCACCTCTCTTTGCTCTTTCTGGGTCTTACTTATCTCACTCACCTCAACCTCCCCGCTTGGGACGCAAGTCTAGATTGGTTTAAGGCTGGCCGGGGACAATCCTTGAGAGTTTGCCAGTAATGGGTGAGCTGCAAGCCCTGGAGCTCAGGGATGGAAACAACACCGTCGGCGAGGCAGCAACACACGCGATGTAACATTTTTAAAGGAAGCATCGAAGGCAACTGTCTGACAATGGATTGGATAACGAGATGATGTTGTTTGGTTTTAATAGGCTGTTTTCTTCTCAAGCTCAGAAATTAGTATGTTCCCGTGAGGGGAGTTGTCCTCTTTCCTCTATCTCTTGAGACTGTATATGGAATATGACATAGATAGGGCCACAAAAGTAGTCTTGGCATCTAATATAAGACCACAAACGGATATGCACTTAACAGCACCACCTTAAAGCCGGTGTGATGGTGGGTGCTTACCCTTTCATCACCCTGGGGAGGTCAGAGGAAGGTGGATACTGTGGGTTCAAGGCCACCTGTGCTACATAGAGTTCTGAGTCAGCTGGGCTCAGGGAGACACGTGCTAAATCAAATAATAAATAAATAAATAAATAAGATAAGATAAATAAATAATTTTTAAACTAATGCTACAATGGTCCCTTGGAAATTCATGTAAAGCATTGGGCATTAGGAACCACTTACCATTGCGGTCATTCGGATGTTTCACTGTGGTCAAAGGTTCCACAGAACATTGTTGCTGGCACATTAATATACGCGCAGTCTGTGAAGAATAACGTTAGGTGTAAACTTTCTGTGGGCAAAAGGGCATCTGTCTCGCTTGCTCTCAATCTCTCTTCTCTTAGATCTCATTCATCTTCTCTCTCATGTTGTTTCTCCTTTTGCCACTGTTGTTGAGCTGCTCACTTCACACACCAGCTGCTACTCCAACCTGCTCCCCCAACACATAACATAAAGTCTCCATCTGATGCCCAGAAGGTGTATCAACTATGATAAGCGGGAATCTCTGAGGATAGTTCTGTTCTCGAGTGAGGCAGAGGGTGTTGAAAGAGCCCATAAACTAGGTAGCAGGCCCATGATTTCAGCTCAGACATAAAAATAGCAACCCTTGGCATCTATCAAAAAGTGCAGAAAGCTGGGATCCTTGGGAAGGACTTTTCCTTTGAGCTGGAGTTCAGAATGCTAAGTCACTTGCTGAGAAAAAAAAAGGATGTTTACTAAGGATTATGCTAATCTTACTAGTAAGTCACCAAATTCTTCCCTTAATTTCAGTGTCTTGATTTCCAAGAAGTGGTGTTTGATGGTTTTATAAGTCTATATTTGATCCCAAAGAATTTGGGCACCCTGTGAAGTTTTCTTACAGACTATGATCTGTGAATGTAAATTTTTTTTTCCTGCACAAAAATTCCAAAAGTTTGCATCATAAATAGAGTGCCATTGTGAAAGCCTTAACATAATTTAGAGTACGGAAATTTATAAAACAAAGTTTTTTTTTTTTAACTCTTTTTTTTGTTCTACTCTCGAGATGAACTCGTTCATCTCAATCTTCTGCTAAGCTTTGTTTCTTGATGGTATTTCCTTACAGGAAATATGGTTGTATTTTTTGGTCATCAAACACAAATGCTTATGGACAAGAGTCCAAGTTGCCTCAACCCACCAATCCTGGACTTCATCATCCTAAATGATGAAGGGATACACACAGGCAGGAACACCATGATAGTTGACTAAAACTTTTTTAATTTATCATAACCAACTGTTATGGAAAATGGTCAATTTCAAAAATAATGGGCAGGGGTAAAGTGCTAAGGAGATAAGAAACATAAGTTGGAAAAATTGAGTCAAATAGCAAAAAGCAAGGCAAACTGTGGTGGAGAGTGAAAGCTGACAAGAAACATTATCTGCAGAGAAGCTAAATTAAAAAATAATATGGAAAGCCTGCATGGTGGTGCACAGGCCTCTAATCCCAGCACTCAGGTTTGCAGAGGGCAGGGCGGTCTTTGTGAGTTCAAGCTGGTCTACATAGTGAGTGGTTCCACACTCAGCTGGAGCTACAAGGAACCTTGTAGCATTACTATTATTAATCATTTATTGTCTCAAACAGCTAAATAATAGTAATACTATTATAATATATATATAATAGATATATATACTATGACAATGCAGCATATTGTATTAAAGGACAAACATGAATGTAATTAAAGAGGTTCTTATTCAGGGATATCACATCCAAAGAGAGAGAAAAAGAGAGGTCCAATTACCATCTGTGATCCTGACACTGTGGGAGTAAATACACACGTAATCCAATGAATAACCTCCTGGAGCTCATGTAAAAAGGTGGTTGGAGGGGCACAGGGGACATTTCAAAAAATAACTTGATTAAAAGAAAGCAACGGAAGCATTTAAGATCTCGACAGTGCTGTGAAGAACACGGGGTCTCTATTGACGAAGGGCAGGGGAAAAAGGAACCTGTGGTTATAACAAAAAGAGTGGTCAAAGGAGGCTTGCTGCAAGCATGAAGGATTAAAGAGTCCAGGCTATGAGAAACACGCACCCAAGGTAACATCAAGCATTGCACAAACATCTTGAGTTTAGAACCTGAGCCTATTCAAAGAACTCAAACCCTCACGCTGCGACTGGAGCTGCTTCATGTGGTTCCGCCCACTTCATGATTGTCTTTTCACGCTTACACCGCCTCTTGAATTGGACGCTATTCCCACGAGTGTACTAAATTACCTTTAATGCAGAAACTTATCTAAACCTATTCACCGTGACAGCCTCAATCGAAGCAAAGACACTCCTTTCTTCAGAAGTTATTTCTATTGTGTTGCATTTTGTTTTAGTGTCGGATACCCTTTAAGTTACGAAACACCAGGAATGTTGGTTTTTAATCATAGCATCATTTTTTATATTTGTCTAGGAAGCCCCCCCCTTTTTTTTTGGTTTTTGTCTAGACAGGGTTTTCCTGTAACTCGCATGTGCCTGTAATGCCACTACTTAGAACGCAAGCTCACTTGAACCTACACAAGATCAGCAGCCTCTAACTCCCGAGTTGCTAGGATTAAAGCCGTGTAACCTAACGCCCAGCTCGAGAGCCTCTTCTCTAATGCAGACTAATCTCTGGCCCTTTGTTCAAGAGGTACCATGTCATCCATCTTTCCGGCACAGTTCCCGTCCCTTGTAGCCATGTTTGCCCCAAGGGTCTCAATGAAGAAAAGTATCTTTAGGAAGCCAGAGCTTTTCCCTTAGCCAGAGAGTCAGGACTACCACTCCAACTCTGTGGGTGACGAGGATGAGAAACAAAGAAAACACTAACTTGAAACCAACCTAATAACTCAATCTGCATTTCAACACAGATGGGCGGTGGGGGGAATGGGGGGGATCGTGTTTAGTGGTGACTGTCAACGATTTGAGTGCCTTTAAGCAGGCCATGTTGTCCTCCCAACTCACGGTCATGCAAAATGCCACATAGCCCACATTTGTCATTTAACAATGAAACATGATGTTCTTGCAGGCCCAGGACCCACACCCGACCTACTGGATTTGTAAGTCACCTGCTAACTTCTCCAATGAATAATGAAGCATCGCCAATGACCACACTCACTGGATTTAATGGAATCTCAATGAGTTATACATACAAGTTCTTAAAAATAATGGCTGGCACTTCACGGTGTTGTGAAATATCAAGCATATAGTCATCATTTTTCATAGGAGGTGAAAGTATCCAAGAGTTTTCTACAGTACCTGGTCAGCACTGCTCATAACCAGTCTCCCAACACAAAAGATCTCTACATATCCCAAAGCCTTGCTATTTCTGCTTGTTAGTGCCTCTCCCTCTGAGATGCCCTCTTCACTTTAGGAAGCGTTCAATACAGAATAACCACAGGCTCTGCCAACATCCCACCCATTCCCCAGAAATTTACTTGCCACTATCTTCCCTCTTAGGACCCTTGAAAGTCCCTCTTTCTGTTCTTAACCAGTCCGCCAAAATGTCATTAGTAAGTTCCAATCTGTTTTTTTTTTTTTTTTTTTTTGGTCTTTTTGAGACAGGGTCCCCCTTTAGTCCTAGCTGGCCTGGAACTCACTTTGTAGACCAGGCTGGACTTGAACTCACAGAGATCCACCTGCCTCTGCCTCCCAAGTGCTGGGATTAAAGGCTTGTGCCAGCACGCCCAACAATGAGTTCAATCTTAACAATAAAACTGAACTTCTGAAGCTACTACAACTTCCAGCAATGTTTGCTATTTCCAAAAAGGGCATTTACCTGCTTAGACTGACACACAATGCAAATATCATGCAACTATTGATGTATCTGCAGATAATTAGCTATTACCAATAGCAAATTGGTCAGGCCTGATTCTGGATAGAGAGAAAGAAGGACTGAAATAAATACAGCAGTACCAGAACCAGTACACAGGCACGTGTGTGTGTGTGTGTGTGTGTGTGTGTGTGTGTGTGTGTGTGTGTGTGTGTTGGGTAGCAATTTCCTCTAAGATAAAACATTTTATGAAGGAGTAAGACACAGGATATTCTAAAGGGAGGTAGGGGAGCTGGTTAAGCCCAAGAAGTCGACAACTTTAAGTCAAAAGCTTCATGAAGACCCTGAAACTGACCATATTCACTAGTCCCTTCCCTCCCTCCCTGAGCATATCTAAGCAGTGAGGATTGCTTATACACTCTCACGCAAGCTGCCAAGCTGCCTGGTTGGACACTAATAGCAGATATGCTTTGGTTCCTGGTGGCAGATATGCTTTGGTACTTCAGAGTCCATAAACATCAGCTAGTAACAGCTACAGCACAATACATAAAAGGGACAAAGACTGATTGAGAAGTAGGTAGCTGTGTCTCCTAAGCAAGCCATGAACATTTATCTCCTGGGCATAGAGGTTGTTCACCCAGCCATGGAGGCAGATGCTGGCATAGCCTAGAAGGTACATACAGACATAATCAAGGAGGTGGGCAACTGGACCAAACAGTGGCTACAACTAGCCCCAGCAAATTCCTTAGGGATAAGGAAAAATGTGAAAGTGCCCAGGGATGAGGCAGTCAGCTAACTAATGCAAATGGTAAAATCTTTTCGTGTTGTGTAAGACCTTGTTGATGATTTGCTTTAGTATCTTCTTCACTGTGAATTTCTACAATCACCTGACAACTTGCTCAAAATGAATGACAGTGGACTATCAGAGTGCTTCATCAAGGTGATCTCCATAACCCCACTATTCATTATTAGTGGTAATTCAGAACTTTATATTGTTGTCATGCCCATTTGCTATAAAAAGATTCTGTTATATATAGATAACAATGTTAACCTTTAAGTGTTTCACATACTTAAAAACCCACTTGAGAAACATGAGAGTATACCTAAAGGACTAAGAATAAAAAAAAATATCATTAAAAAATCATTTCACAAAGGATACCAGAGCCAGGTGCAGCTGTGAAATTCTTAGGTGCTTTATGGTTGGGTGAAGCAAAGTTGACACACTCAAAGTGATCATAAAAATTCTCTGACATCCTGGGGCTGGAAGTGCTACACAGTAAACAAGGGTATCTTTGAAAATAAAAACAAATGCGCCCCGAAGCCATAACATGCTAAAAGTAGGTTGCTTCCCTAGAACTTGTTGGCAAAGGAGGTCTTAGAAGCCCTTAACACAATAAAGACTATTACCATTGCCATTGGTTGAATTCCAGATCCAGATGGTAAGACCTTATTGTAGAACGTATCTCATACTTTAGTTGAAAGACTTAGAGATGGCTAGGACTCAGCCACAAGTGTCCCCTCCCTGTGAGCTGGGCAGGGTCACGGGGAGAATCATGACCCACAGTCCTACTCAACCACAGATTCTTCATGCTTCATAATAAAAGTGCCAGACAAGACTGTCTGCTGGTGCAACAGTGGTGTGAGCAGTTATAAATAGAACCAGAGTTCTGATTGGACTTAAGTAAGGCCTGCTCCACATGGGGAAATTCTCAGCTGATACTGGGAACTTAGACAAAAACCTGGGACTAGGAAAGTTATAGGCACCAGTGGGATAGCAGCTTCTATTATTCTATTATATGGATGTGCTGTGCCCATCAAACTGCCTTCTAAACATGTGCACCTTTGTAGATCTATACCTACACCTGTATAGATCACTGCTATCGGCCACAATTGGTCATCAAGGAAAGTTCTTTTGCAAACAATGGTGTACACTGGAGACTCATAACCATCAAGGAAGTACCTGAGAACAAGTATCTGATGCTGTAGCATAAGGGCCCAATGCTTAGCTTTAGATAGGCACTCCATCACCCCCTCCAAGGCTCAGGGAACATCACAGAAGAGGTAGGGGATGGACAGAAAGAATGTGAGGAGCCAGGCGTGGTGGTACATGCCTTTAATCCCAGCACTCAGGAGGCAGGGGCAGGCGGATCTCTGTAAATTCAAGGCCAGCTTGAGGAAAGGCATAGGATATTAAAGGGAGGTGAAACATTTCCTCATGCAGGGATGGTAGCTTAGCTCAAGAAGCCAACAACTCAAAAGCCAGAAAGTCCCTGAAGTTCCCCATAGTCATTAAGCCAGTCCCTCACCAAGTGTGTGTGTATGTGTGTGTGTGTGTGTGTGTGTGTGTGTGTGTGTGTGTGTGTAAAGACTGCTTAGAGACACAGTCAGACAAGCCAAGGGGCCTGGATGAGGCTTAGACCACATGAGCTGCCTGAAACGGACACCTTCAACCTGTTGATTTACCTTCAAGTTGTACAGTACACAGGTTTCCAGCTTTCAGGAGCTGTCATCACCCATGCTGGGGTGGGCTTTGGTGATGCAGCTGCCTCTGAGTTGTTTCTGCTCCTTTAAGTAGCTCCTCTTCCATTTTTCTGTAAGTAACCCCATAAAACTCATTGCTTCACCAAGCTGTATTCTTACTTTGGATGGTATGTCTTCAGTTCCATACCTAGGGTGAGTGAACATTTGTTCATATCTCCCTAGGAATACTGTCACACAGCAGTGTGTGTGTGCGTGTGTGAGCGTGTGTGTGTGTGTGTGTGTGTGTGTGTAAGAGAAAGAGACAGACAGGCATGCAAAGACAGAGAATTGAAAAGCCCCATATATTCGGCCAGTGTGGATTTGTAATCTACTGAATTCCAGTGCCACCAGAGTTTGAGGATTCACCACATCCAAATCACATCCTGAAACAGCTACAATGTGGGAATAACGAGGCAAGCAAATCAGGAGGGGCATGAGAGAGACACAGGGGACAGGAGTTCTTGATGGATTCTGAAGCATTATGGTGACAACGAGCTGAAGTTAGGGGATCAGTTCCAGGGTGAGAAATAAGCCCTTGAGATCTGGACAGGCAGCCAAAGGGGGCGGTCACTCATGGAGCATCTGGGGAGCAGAACCAAGAGAGAAGTTACTGAGGGTAGGGAGTGTAAAATTCTCAGTGCTGGAGAACTGGAGGACACCAATGCCAAGCAATGAAACCACTGCCATCCACCCTGTTGGCTGAACATCGCCTCCTACTGACATTCATTCTTGAATTGTATTCCATACGATTGTGTCTCTGCATTTGTATACTGTTATCACTCTTGTTTTCTTTTCTTTTTTTTTTTTTTTTTTTTTTTTTGCGACCGGGTCTCCCTTATAAGCCCAGCTGTCCTGAACCACTCTGTCGACAGGCTGGCCTTGAACTCACAACAGATGCCACCTGCTCTCTGCCGCCCCAAGTGCTAGAATTAAAGCGTGGTGCCACCATGCCCGGCCATGCTGTCTTCAAGTCTCAGCCTTCTTCTGCTTTTGTCAATGACAAGGCAGGACAGCAAGGAGACAAGAACTTGGTTATGGAATAACAGAGGAATCAGCGCCCCTTTCCATAGCTTTCATTCACTTGGGTTAATTATTGTCTTTGGTACTTCTCTGAACCAAGGCAAAGTTCCAGGTGGCTGGAGAGGGACAGAGTGTTGGTGGAGAGGAGTCGCTGTTCTCTATACCACCTCCCTTGTCATCGCCTGGGTCTCTGTCTGAATGGCCTCTTCTATAGTAGGGCATGAAGGGTTGGTGGCAGAGTAAGGAGAAGGTGACATCTTTGAGAGCTTATGCATTCAACAGGAAGAATGGAGTCTATGAGATGAGTTCCTGCCTCCTGGTTGAGCTTGAAGTTGTCAGTGAACTTGATTCAAGAGTTCATGAACACTGCCCTGTATTCTTACCTGGCACTGTATCGCCTTCTTTGGGATGGACAGCCATGCCTTGTGGTTTTCTAATATAGGAGCCAGTGGCTTTCATTGACCTTCAACATCTCCAGAATAATACATGGCACCCTGTGTCCCTTATATACTCACATGGGGCAGGGTAAGCGGTATGCTTCCATCCTTACCAGATGAGGCAACCTTCACCACAGCATGTAGTACTGCCCAGCAGAAGAGTAGTCCTGTGCCATCCCACAGAAGATAGATAAGAGCTCCTCATGTTCCAGGATAACCTGATTATCAGACACTGGGCATCTAAGCTCTATATTTCTAGTTAGTCCTCTTGGCTTCAGCACACATCAAGGGGGAGGTGGACTACAGTTTCACTCTCTGCTCACTCTCTTCTTTTTACTTTGAGGCAGTTACTTAACCTCCCTTGAGTCTCGGTTTCCTTGTATTTATAATCAAGATAATGATAAGACCTATTAGGCAGAACTAGCGAGAAGATTTAATGAAATCAAGTGCACGTAACTCCCAGCAAAATGCCTAGGCCAAGCCAATGTAAGCACTGGGCTTCCAGACAGACAGAACTTGGAAAGCTGCACATGGTTGACCAGTGTGGTCTGCAACCTTCTTCTAAATTGGAATGCCACCATGCCCACTTTCAAAGTGAATCCTGCGGCAACTGCAAAAATTGCCGGGCGTGGTGGCGCACGCCTTTAATCCTAGCACTTGGGAGGCAGAGGCAGGTGGATCTTTGTGAGTTCAAGGCCAGCCTGGTCTACAGAGCGAGTTCCAGGACAGCTGGGGCTACAGGGAGACCCTGTCTCGAAAAGACAAAAAAAAAAAAAAAATCAACCAAATTAACTATCTCCTTTCCCTTTCCGTCTGTTTTCAAAGGACCACCATCTCCCCTTCTTTCTGATTACAAAAATCTTGTTATACAAGTCACTTCTTTGAGTTTATGCAAAGATATAGTCTCTAGAAAACAATAACTGAATGTACTTAAATTGTTAGGGGAAAAAAAGAGGTGGCAGTTTTAACCTTTTCCCAAGAACACATTAAGCTAGATTTGGTTTTAGGAAACAAATGACGTGTCTACCATTTATTTTATTAGCCAGTTTCAAACAGTACTGAGAGTGTCCTGGGGAGAGTGGAACTTAAATCTGTATATTTGTATATTTTGATGAAAGTACAGAAAAGTCATGTAATGCCTGGAGCTTAGCAATTGTGCAGGCTTGTGACAGAAATAAGAAAAAAGGAGAAAAGTCCAATGGCCTTCAAAGACACAAATACTATGTCATAGAGAAAATGAAGACATGTTTTTCTGGATTGAGATTCTACCTAAAATCATCCCTGTTAACCTACATGGGAAAACAAAATAAAGCAACATCGTTAGTTGTGTCAGTTCTTTTAATCTACCCCACTCAAATATGTCAATAAAAACTTGCAATCAATACTTCTTGTTATCTGAGAATTAACTGGATTCTCTTTCAGTGACAGGATTTCTTTAAGACCAGAAAGTTCAATTCAGTCAGCATCCATCATGTTCCTGCTCTGTGTCTTCACTCTGCAGTCTATACTGACAGGAAGTCAATCTTATCTCCCCTAAAAGTCAACTCTGAAAGGCACACTTTAAAGACTCAATAGAGTTCAGGAGTGATGTACTATTCAAATCTTTGGTGATGTCGTCAAAAAATTTATTATCCCCACAGACAGATTGACATGGTCATACATGGCAAAAGGAAAATAAGGTCTAATAATAACATAGAGATTGCTTCTTAATGTATTGTTTATTATACTGTTCAAGATCAAGAGTATGTATGCTCAGGTAACATGTCTTTTACAGGAGATGGCTGGTGAGGGTATAGTGTTCTACAGAGTACGTTGCTTTCCAACATGATACTCAACCCTGTGCTGCCCCAAGTTCAACAAAGTGAAGGGCTGTGAAAGACACCAAAGCTGGGCCTGTGCAGAGAACTGAAGACAGGTATAAAAGATTTAAGAACACGTAGTTGGCACACTATGTGATAAGAAATGCAGGGAAATAGAAACTTGATGACCCACAAGTGTCTCCATAGTGGTGTAGAGAAGAAAGAGCTTTCTAGGTATGAAAAGCAGTACAGGCAAATGTCCTCAAGTAGAAATGAGCATAGATTTCCAGAGAGACACGTACTAGGACAAAGTAGCTAGAAACAGACTCACTCTACCAGTCCCTTAACAGCTTGACACGTTGATTTCTGGTATTATAATCTATTACTATTTCACTCTTGCATTGTTCAGGTCTTTTTTTTTCCGATTTCAAACCAAATAAATTTATTAACTACAGAAATCTGCCTTGTGCCAAGTATGCTTGTGTCTACACAGTGTGCTCAGAATTAGGAAGGAAGGGACTGGTTTGCTCCGTATTGGAGAGCACACTTACACTATTCTTTGGAGACTGTCTTCTCCAGAGTTATGAAAATGACTGAAACCTGGTCATGTAGCCCTCTACTCTGCTTTTCAAGCTCTTTGTTACTTTCTGGATCAAAGATTTCCTTGAAGTAACTCAAAGAGTAAAACAACCGTTTTCCCAACAAATCAGCCTGTATCGTGCATTAAGGATTCTCTAAAGGCCTAGGAGATGGCTCAGTGGGTCAGAGAGCCTGCTACACAAGCAGGAAGACCTGAGTTCAAATCCCCAGCATCCACATAAAAGTTGAGCATGGCCTTAAATGCCTGTAACCTCAGCATTGGGGTTGGACACAGGCAGATCAGTGGGGCTTGCCAGTCATCCAGTGTATCCTAACAGTTGAGCTCCAGATCCCAGTGAAATGCCCCGTCAAGAGAATGGGGTAGATACCCAGCGTCTTCCTCTGGTGGGTCAGAGAGCCTGCTACACAAGTAGGAAGACCTGAGTTCAAATCCCCAGCATCCACATAAAAGTTGAGCATGGCCTTAAATGCCTGTAACCTCAGCATTGGGGTTGGACACAGGCAGATCAGTGGGGCTTGCCAGTCATCCAGTGTATCCTAACAGTTGAGCTCCAGATCCCAGTGAAATGCCCCGTCAAGAGAATGGGGTAGATACCCAGCATCTTCCTCTGGACTCTGCAGGAACGATCATGAATATGAACGTTCCCACACACCAACAAAAAAAAAAAAAAAAAAAAGGAAAGAAAGAAAAAAGGCCAAATCACTACTTTCATTCCAGTAGATGCTTCTAAATACTGTAAATCAGGATCGAGCTTCCACACCTACGATGGTCCGCCTAAACAGCTAGACATTACATTGTGTTGAATCCTCAAACTTCCGGTAACGAATCGTAATTTCATGCAGTACAGCCAGCTATTAAACAGGATGAAATTTCTTTTTCTGTTCTTTTCTTTCTGTACCATTGGCATTGCTGTGTTGCCAAAAACCAGGAATGATCAAAGAAAGCAGGTAAAATCACTGCTTAATGGTCTCTGCTCAACACTCGCCTCACTCCGATTGTTTACTCAACTGGCATCTCTGTGCCAAGGCTTTGAGCTGAGGGTCCAATGTCAAACAAGACAGGCAAGGTCTCCAGCCCATTTACAAGCCCATCGAATCACCATATAAATAAACCCTATATTATCAGTTAGTGAAACTTTATGAAGAAAATAAATTACATGTGTTTAACTTTTGTAAATGAAATGCCCAATTAGAAGAAATTTTTTGAATCTTTTACTGAGTTAAAGATACATATTTATTTAAAAAAAATAAATAAAAAATAAAAATAAAGATACATATTTTTTGTTTATTTTTAAACTTTTGCCCCAAATGGATAATTTTATTACAGAATATGATTAGATTCTATTTTGCTTTTGAAAACTGATAGTTGTTTTCTGTTCATCCAGTATTCACAGTTCTGTCAAAGTGCTGGACTTGTGAATAAATTTCTTACAACTGATAGTTGTTTTCTGTTCATCCAGTATTCACAGTTCTGTCAAAGTGCTGGACTTGTGAATAAACGTCTTACATTATGAGTTAGTTTTAGCATGTATTTTCCTAATGTTTTTGTGTTGGAATAAAAGATACATAATTTTAAAATGGTTTTTGTGAGGTGTTTGTCTTGTTTTGATCTCTCATGTCTCATATATATATATATATCAACATATGATATATATATATATCTCAATATATGATATATATATATATATATATATATATATGAGGGAGAATTCATTGCCAGGAAAATGTTTGCTCATTAAATGAATGTACACTGCACATTGTACATGGTACATGGTAAAACCTGAAATAAATATAACCCAGGGCACTTCTGCCTACAGACTTTGAAGTTTTATAAATCCAGATAATGTTGGAATTTTTAAATTCCTCTATTAAATGCTGTTTGTAGTAACAAGATGACTTATTGCAACTGGACATGAGAACCGTGCAGATCTCTCACCTGGAGACCATGCATGTTGAGCTGCGATTGACTTCAATCTTGCTGGCAAATGGTAAGAATGTTAACCTAGTTTGCTTTCTATTGCTGTGCTAAAACATTGACCAAAACCAACTTGCAGAGGAAAGGATTTATCTTAGCTTACTTTTTCCAGCTCACAGTCCATCACTGAGAGAGGTCAGTCCAGGAACTCAAAGCAAGAATCTGGAGGCGGATTTGAAGTAGAGCCCACGGAGGAACACTGCTTACTGGCTGCTTGCTCCTCCAGCCTGTGCTCAGTGTCTCTCTCTCTCTCTCTCTCTCTCTCTCTCTCTCTCTCTCTCTCTCAGAGCTTTACTTTATTTATCTCCTGTGCATTTAATACAATAGTTCTTGGTCAAATTTAGGCCCCCTCTCTCTCCAGACCTCATGCATTCTCTCATTCAAGTTAAGTCCTATCTGGTCAAGTGTTTGTACCAAGATGTCTTTTGTTGCAGCTTCATCCACTGAAGTGTAGTCAGCCTATCTAGAGATTGTAAGTTCTACCTTCCCTCACTCAGCAGTAATCAGACACTCCAGTTCCTGGCCACCCAGTTCTCTGGCTCCACTCTGGGCCCTTGTCTGGTTAACTCAACATGGACAGTGTGCACAACACCACCATTGCCTCAAATTCTCATGTGCAAGCTTCCAGTGGCCTGAAGGCTTCTGTTTCCCTAATGTTCATGCACCAACCCTGGCTCTTACAATCAATCTTTCCACCCCTCTTCCACAATGGTCTGAGACAAGGGTAGGTGAGATTGAATAGAAGAGTCCTATCCAGGACACACTCTCTGCAGTCTTGGCCAGTTGTGGCTTTCTGTGTGCATTACACTCTCTTATATAAAGTGTCACTGGTGAGATTTGAGGGATGCACTAGTATTCTCTCTGCCCCCAGTCCTGCTATGTTCCATGAGCCTTAACCCAGAACCACATGCCCAGGGATGACACCACTCATTGTAGGCTGAGCCCTCAAACATCACTCAACAATTAAGACAATAACAAATGTGCCCACAGGTCAATCTGATAGAAGAAATTCCTGAATTGAGGTTTGCTTTTCCCAGGTGTGTCAAGCTGACAACTGTAGCTGTCCAGCACAAGTGTTAAGGGCCTCAAGTATAGCTCAGGTACATACACTGTCCCGGGACACGGGATTAAGATACTGAAGACATTCTAACACAACTGAGTCACAGCCATCATATTCTGTTCGTTGGTGGTCCATGGTCTGGTGGGAAAATCAAGTTACATATAAAAAAGGTTTCCCAAGATGCCAGTATCTCAGGACCACTAGCCACTATAACCATCTTCAAAATCATTGTGAGATTTGGTTATATATTATTATAGAATCTTTGGTGAAAAGCTCTTTAAGGACAGCTAGTCTATAAGCTTGAGCCTAGCCTATATTAAATTTAATGATGTGCAAGTGTTCACCTTGTACTTTTGTATATTCTGGGAGAATTCCCAGTATAGGGACTTGAAGTTAATAGGCATGTGCCACGAGTATGGTGGGTTGATGACTGGCAGATGACCTTTCATTGGAGGCAGATCATCAGCTGCTTGTCCTTTCTTAGCTCTCACTGTATGTCTTTTGTTTCATTTTTTATTAGTATGTATTAAATATGCAAAGAAACATTTAATGTGTATAATGTACTTTAATCCTATCTGCCTTGTTGCCTTTCTTCTCTCTCTCTGTCTCTTCCTCTTCCACTCCAAAACTCTCTAGCTGTACTGTATTCTTTCTAGGTTCTCCTCTGCTACTGGCCTGAAAACTATGCTACTAAACTTTTAATCTTCAGTTTTCATCCTTGATTGCACTAGAATCACCTAAAATACTGGTATCTGTTTCCTACCCACAGATATGTTTTAATTGGTCAGGGTGTGACCTGCACATTATAATTTCTGAAAGCTCCCAAGTTATTCAAAAATACTTTAGAAGTAGATATGGAGAGTAACAGGAAAAGGAAGGGCAGAAGTTTTCAGTCATCTTAAACTGTAAAAAAAAAAAATATTGAATGAGTGGATCAATTGGAGGTTTTGCTTGAAAATAATAAAATCATTATGTAACTCTAGGTCATTACTACTCCATGGTATGAAATATAAAATGTAATTTTTGGATTAGATCAAACATGCATTATCAGATAGTGTAACAAAATACTTAAATGTAGAGTACATTGTGTTGACAGCATAAGAAATTCCAAAAAATGTTTTTACATGGTTTAAACTGATTTATTGTGTGTGTGAGTGTATGTGCATGTGTATGTATGTGGCCATATGCATCCCACAATATGTCTGTGAAAGTCAGAGTCCAGTTCATGGGAAATGGTTCTCTCTACCCCGTAGCCATCTTGCCATCCCAGCATGAATAAATTTAATAAAAATATATATGGAAATTGTAAAGTATGAACTCAATATATATATATATATATATATATAATGTATGTAAATATATATCAACTATCTCATCAAAGATATTGATTATCATACTAAGGCAAAATATCTGTGTTTTATTCTTCAGACTGAATAACTACATTGTATACCTAATAACTGTAATAATATCTATCATTTATAGTAAATAAGTATTTTATGGTCATGATCTTGTACAAACATAATGACAGTACTTAATGCAAACATCATTTCCTCCTTTTAGAAGAGAATGAACATGGTAAGGCTAATGAGGTCATAGAAGTGATGTGCCCACAACTCCACAGCTACTGTGTAGTCAGAGTGAAACAACACATATGGTCCTTTCCACCATACTACACTTAATCCTGAACATGCCAAGTGCATCCATATTTTATTATTTTTAATCTATATTAATAAAATTGTCCAAATCATAGAGCATAATTCCAATTCCATTTATTCAAAGCTTCAACTGGTACAGACTTGAGTACAGACTTCTCAGTCCAGCATGTGTGTTTCTGTATAATATGGATTACAAATTAATTTTCTTCTTGTCCCTGATTACTACCTACACTCCATTCAAATTTTACCACACTTTGACTCATGACTAACAGTCACATTTGTCTATCACTGCCCATGCAGTAGCACTGCCTCAACTTCATTCTCTGGCCTCTGCACCTCAAAATGTTCCTTACCCCTCACACCCAACTCAAAGGTCACCCTTTCTGTAAGTGTTCATGAATCTGTCCTTCCAACCAGTATCACCTTGGAACTTCACCTGACCTATCCCATTTTCAGCATTGAATGATGTAACTTGACTTGCTAAATTACAGACCCCTTGCTCATAGAAACTATGATTTTGGTCTTCATATTTCCACAGTGCCAAAGGCGGATGCTCAACATATGAACCAGCATAACCTCTAACCTAATAGAAATGCAGTTTCCAGGCCCCACCCCAAATACACTGAGTCAAAATCCATGGATTAAGGATTTAACAGTGTTTTTAAACCTTTTATTTTGAAATAATTATGGATTTATGGGGCAATACATAGGCATATAAGAAGTGTTCCTTCTACCCATCGCCCAGCCTCCCCTGCTATGGTCTGAATCTAGAACATCTCCTGAAACTCCATGTGTTAAAGGCTTGGTCCTAACTTGGTGCTACAGAATAGTAGAGGAAATCTTTAAGAGGGGAAGTCCAATAGCAGTTTGGGGGTCATGGATGTATACTGAAAGGACACTGCAATATGCCCCTTTCTTTGCCCTGTCTGTCTCTCTTTCACCTACAGACATGAAGTGAGGTCGTTTTCTACTACACACTTCCTCCATTGATACTCCCTTGACACAGACCCAAGAACGATGAGACTAACTATAATGAACTGAAATCTCCAAAACAATGTATTCTCTTAGTTAATTATCTATCTCAGGTATTTGGCTATAAAGCTTCTAACACACACCCCATTCTAATATTATGCATAAGCATAAAACAATTTCAAAATTACCTGGAGAGATGGCTCAGAGGATAACAGCACCAGCTTCTTTTTTTTTTTTTTTTTTTTTTTTTTTGGTCTTTTTGAGACAGGTCTCCCTGTAGCCCCAGCTGTCCTGGAACTTGCTCTGACTGTAGACCAGGCTGGCCTTGAACCCCCAAAGATTCCACCTGCATCTGGTTCCTCAAGTGCTAGGATTAAGGCATGTGCCTGACGCCTGGCTGGGCTCTTGAAGAGGACAGTTTGATTCCTGGCTAACAACCATTCATAACTCCAGTTTCAGGGGATCTGATGCCCTCTTCTGACTTTGCAGGCATTGCACAACATGTGGTGCACCTATATACATGCAGGCAATAAATACACTCGTACACACAAGATAAAAATAATCAATACAGCCGGACGTGGTGGCGCACATCTTTAATCCTAGCACTTGGGAGGAAGAGGCAGGCGGATCTTTTGTGAGTTTAAGGCCAACCTGATCTACAGAGCAAGTTCCAGGACAGCTGGGGCTACAGGGAGACCCTGTCTCGAAAAGACCAAAAAAAAAAAAAAAATCAATACAAATTTTTAAAAAGAAATGAACATTAATACAATTAGCTTATTCATATTTTATATGTGTGACATATGTCCAATTTTATCACATACATAGATTAATGTAATCACTACCACAATGAAGATTCTAAATCATGCCATCACCACTAGATCCCCTTCAGTGACTACTTGGGCATGTTATTTCCCCAGGTCTTAGTTGTAGTGTCCACTCTCGCTGTAGCTCCAGCTGTCCTGGAACTCACTTTATAGACCAGGCTGACCTTGAACTCACAAAGATCCACCTGGCCTCTGCTTCCCCAGTATTGGGATTAAAGTCATGCACCACCACGCCTGGCCTAGTGTCTACTTTTTTACTGGTTTCCTAGATACCAAATCTCGGATATATTACTGCAAAGATTTCTTCCTCTCTGCAATTCATCTTTTCATTCCCTTAAACAGAAAAATAATTAACATAATGTGAATTAAATTTTGAAAACTCTTGGCCTAAAGCAAAAGAGCTGGAAAATTTGATGAATTAGATTAAAATTTCCCTTTTTGTAGACAGAAATTAGAATTGTTCTGTTACAAGCTTGGTATTACTTCGAGTGAGCATAGACAATGATTCTACCAGAGATCTAGCATGGTGGGGCACATGTCTTTAATCCAGCACTTGGGAGGCAGAGATAGGGGAACTCTATAGTTCAAGGCCGGCTATCCCAAGTCCTACATAGCAGTCAGGCCAGCTGGGCTGGCTACAGTGGAGACCCTGTCTCAAAAAAAGACCACAAAAAAAAAAAAAAAAAAAAAAAGGAAAATGATTGTATGTTAGGAAGGCAGAAATATAAGGGAAGTTCTCATCCTAACTGCTTTCCTATATGAAATAAAACAATAATCTATCAACAACTACCTCCCACGTAGGCAGGTTGATGCTGAGCAACATTTCACATGGGAGAATTCCTAGAAAGTATTGAACTGCAACTAAACTCTCTGGTTTAGAAGACAGTGTCACTGTGTTGCCCAGGCTAGCATCAAACTGTGGGGCTCAACTGATCCTCCTGACTCCTCTTCCTAACTAATGAGACTGTAAGCATGCAGCACCATGTCAGCCAAAGTCACATTTAATGCTTAACCCACCGTTTCTGAGATTGTTCAACAGGTCAAATATCTACTGTCCTCATTGCATGATTCAAGCACTATACCAGGAACTAGAAAACAGAGCGAGAAAAAAACATGGAGTTCATTATTGGTGCTGATGAGTTTTTGTCAACTTGACACTAGAATCATCTGGGAAGAAGGAACCTCAATTGAGAAATTTCCTCTATCAGACAGGCCTATGGGCATAACTTTCTTGATTGTCAATTGATGTAAGAGGGCCCGGCTGATGGGCAGAGGTGCTGCCCCCAGGCAGGTGAACCTGAGCTGTCTAAGAAAAGTAGCTAAGCAAGCCAGTGAGCAGTGTTCATCCTTGGCCTCTGCTTCAGCTCCTGCCTCTAGGTTCCTGCTTGAGCTTCTGCCCTGGCTTCCCTCAGCAATAGACTATTCCCTGGAAGTTAAGATGATTTAAACCCACCCCGCACCCCTAAACAGTTTGGGTCCATGTTTTATCACAGTAACAGAGAGCAATCTAAAACACTATTGCATTAGTTACTTTTGCTTAGCTATGAGCAAATACTGACAAAAACAACTTAAGGGAAGAACCATTTATTTTGGGTCCTGGTTTCAAAAGATTTAGTCCATGATGGCCCAGCCCCATGTACTTGAATAAGCTTGTGGCAGCAGTAGCATGTGGCAAAAGGCAACTGCTTGTATCAGTCAGAAAGCAGAGAGAGGGACAGGATAATATACCCCAGGACATTGTACCCCCAAGTACCACCTCTAACCACCCATGTCTTCCAGCTAGGACCCATCCCCCAAAGCTACAGAACTTGCCAAATAGTGCCACCAGCTACAGACCAGTTACTCAAAACAAAATGTGGGGGGTGTTTCAGATTCAAACAATCACAGTCATATAAACAAATTGTCATAATTGTAATAAATATCAACAAAAGGACATTCAGAGTGCTGGCCCAGCATGCATCCATGGCCTACCCTGATCCAGCGTGTGAGGGAAATTTTTCCTGATTGACAGGTAATCTGAAATTTAAAGGATGAATTACTGATGGGAATATGGCTCAGTGGTAGCATACTTACCTAGCATATGCAAGGTCCTGGGTTCAATCCTCAACATCACAAAACAAAACAAAAGTAGCCCAACGATAAATAAAAGATGAGTCAGTGCCAATGAAGAGGAAGAAAATGTTATAGTTTGGATCTTATATGTCACCCAAAGATCCATATGCTGGTTTGTTCCTCAGAATAGCAGTACTGGGGGGTGACAGAAACTTTAACAAGTAGGGCCTAGGAGGAGGTTTGGGTGGTTTAGGTTGGACCCTTGAAGGACTGATGGAATCTAGGCTGTGCTTTTCCTCTCTCTCTCATATCCCAGCCATGAAGTAAACAGTTTTCTTTTTTTTTTAATTTGCATTTCCTTAATTATCAGCAATGTTGAACACTTTTTAATGTTTCTCAGCCATCTTTACTCCCTCACTAGTGAAGTCTCTGTTCAGCTCTTTACTCCACATTTTGAGTAGGTCATTTGTTTTCTTACTTCCTTGTTTTTTGAGTAGTCCATATATTATGGATGTTAATACTCTGTCAGATGTACCACTGGTGAAGATTTCCTCCCACTCTGTGGGTTTTCTCTTCACTTCCTTGATTGTTTTTTTTTTTTCATTGTACAGAAGCTTTTGAGTTTGATGAGGTCCTGTTTGTCAACTATTGCCCTTATTTCCTGCACAGCTTCTGTCTGATTTAGAAAGTCTTTTCCTACCCCTATTTCTTGAGGGTTTCTGCCAACTTTTTCTTGTATCACCTTTAGGGTTTCAGGATTCATGTTGAGATCTTTGATCCACTTGGAGTTGATTTTTTTTTCTTTTTTTATTATATATATATTTTTGTACAAGAGAAGTAAACAGTTTTCCAAACTAGGCATGACATATTACACTACCACAGACCCAAAACCACAAGGCAACAGATACAGACCCGGGCCTCCAAAATGTTGAATTAAAATAAACCTTAACTTCTTAAAAGTTGATTATCTCAGCAATGTTGCAGTAACGGAAAGCTAACCAACACAGTGTGATTAACAGTCAAGAGAACTATTGGCAAGACCCAAAACAAACAACTTGACCTTATTCTGGAAGTGGAAGAAAGATGCAACAGTAAGAAAGTCCAAGGTGATGGGAGAGCTAAAGAAAGCTCTTGTCTATCTCCAGAGGCCTGTAGGGAGGTCACAGTTTCTAGCCAGTTCAAATGCATTATGCCAAGCAGGGAGCCTGGGCACCTGTAAAGTTACAATGAGCTTCATTTATTGAAGCCAGCTATGTTCTGGGAACAGAACCAGGAGCCTTCTGAACATTCACTCTGGCAATTTCCTGGGTCAGCATCAACACAGCTTGGTTTCTGCTAGAATGAAAGCTATATTTAAGAAGCAAATGGTAAAGTAATCAAAGTCTACTGCCTTTTTTAACTCCTGGGCACTGGGGAAGGAGAAGAAAGAAAGTCAGAGATAGGAAAGAAAATTGACATTCACGCACACTGGGAACCAGGCGCTAGACAAAACTCTGCATATTGTATGTGTGTGTTTGTCTCATCTCCTCTTTGCAATACACCTGGAAATAAGCATTATTTTCCTCATTTTAAAACATGAAAAGCAAGACTGGAAAAGAGAAGTAATTTTCTCAATGCAAAAGTAACCAAATTAAGAGCTGAACGTGGGGCTCTGTGCCAAACAAGCTCTCTGAGGAATCGTGCCTTCAGGTTTCCACGTGGGTCTAGTCTGCTCCTTCCTGGGAGTTGTGCTCCACCCTGGGAACCCTAGTCCCCTTTCTTTCAGTCATTATTATTTCTTCTGGCCTTTTGGTCAACCTCTACGTCGACCCTATCTAGCCACACCTCCAACCTGACCCTATGGGCCTCTCCCTCTTACATCCACCAAAACTCTTCCTGAATACTAAGTAACTAAGGCAGGATTTTCTCTTCTAATGCTTGAGAACCTACTTTATGAGGGTAGTGACCAAAATTCCTAATGCCAGCTAGATCACTCTCAGAGTGTTGCGGGAATTATTTTATCTATTTCTCTATCACGGGGATGTAGACTACTCTTAGGGCTCAATAGTCTAAAGGAAACATTTTTAGCTCTGCTTCTGATAAATTACTGTGTCAAGATCTTATTAGTGTTGAGTCAGTACAATTTTATTTGGATTCTAATATGACTTTGGGGAACCGTGAAATCTGTAAAACAGATTTATGCCACCGTGGTAAAAGAACTGAAATAGCTGTGAACGGAACAAAGAGAAACAAACCGTGCAAAGATGCTTGGCTCTGTGGTGAGAACGTCACTTCTGTGTCTTGCAGGGAATTTGTACAGAAATGATTTTCTAAAGCATCTAGATAAAAATTGAGAAACAAAAATACAAATTCAGCTAGAGATAAGGTTATCGGTACTGTTTATCTTTTCTCCTGTTCTAGACAGAAAACAGATAAGCTCCAGAAAACAATGCTTTCCAAGTTTAAGTGTGCCTAGTTACAGTGACTTTAGATTTTTGTTGTTGTTGATGGTGTTTTTTATGTGTGGGAGTGTTTTGCCTGCATGTTTGTAAACATACCACATGTGTGCCATACCCCACAGAGGCCAGAGACGGTATTGGATCCCCAGGAACTGAAGTTACAGATTGTTATTGGACGCCATGTAGGTACTGAGAACTGAACCTGGGTCCTCTGCAAGAACAATGCTGTGAACCACTGAGCCATCTCTCCATCCTTAACTTTAGGGTTTTAATCAACTGTAAAACATGCACTCATAATTCTTTTTTTGTTTCAGTCTTTTTGAGACAGGGCCTGCCTGTAACCCCAGCTGGCCTGGGACTCGCTATGTAGATCAGACTGGCCTTGAACTCACAGAGATCTGCCTGCCTCTGCCTCCTGAATGCTGAGATTAAAGGCATGTGCCACCATGGCCAACATAATTCGTCTTTTGAAAAATAAAAAGTTTTCAAATGCATCTGAGTTCCACTGCAGCTACCAACACCACTATTCAGCATTTTTCTGTTACATAACAACCAAGACAACTGGGGAAGGGGAAGATTCAAAGAGCATATAAATTAGAAATGACCAAAATATTTGCAAATAGTATTATATACTTGGAGACCAAGAAGAATCAAATAATATAATAGAAAAATGTAAGTACCTGGAAATTGATGCTTTTATGTATAAAAATGGCAATTAGAGAGGCTGGAGAGTTGGCCTAGCAGTTAAGAGCACCGACCGATCTTGCAGAGGACCCCGGTTCGATTCCTGGCACCCACATGGCAGCTAAGAACTGTCTTTAATTCCAGTTCCAGGGGAATCTAACACCCTCTTCTGACTTCTGCAGCACTGCAGGACACAGGTGCACAAACCTACAGGCAGACAGTACATTCATACACATAAAAAATAATAAATAAAATTTAAAAAATAAAAATTAAAAAAAGCAGTTAAACTATCTAGCCATTTTACCATTTTAATTTTTTTACTTATTTTTATTTCATGTATATGACTGTATCGCCTACAGGTTTGTAAGTGCACCCATGTCATGCAATGACCATGGAGGACAGAAGAGGGTATCAGATCCCCTGGAACTAGAGTTACAGATGGTTGTTAGCCACCATGTGGGTGCTGGGATTCAAACCCAGGTCCTCTGCAAGAATAGCCAGTGCTCTTGACCACTAAACCATCTTTCCAGCACCATCATTGAAATATTTTTTTAATTTTATTTATTTTTGTATGTGTATGAGTGTACTGTATGCATGTAGGTTTGTGCTCCCATGTCATGCAATGCCGCGGAGGTCAGAAGAGGGTGTCGGATTCCCCTGGAACTGGAGTTCTCCTGGAATTGGAGTTTCAGACGGTTCTCAGCCACCATACGGGTGCTGAACCCAGGTCCTCTGCAAGAGCAGTCAGCACTCTTAACCACTAGGCCATCTCTACAGCCCCTCATTGAAATATTTTTAAATGTGCAGGATCTGATTATTAATTTTTTCAATTCTTTAAGGCCTAAGAAAATGAAAAATGACCTCCAAAGCTAGAAAGCCATATCACATCCTTTGACAGGAATACCTCATTCCATGGATATGACAGTAGAAAATTAACAAAATATGATTAAAATACAAAAACAATCTGAAAGTACACAGGATGATTTTAAAGCTTATATGGGGAAGATAATGCATAAAAATAATCAGGACAAGCCGGGCGTGGTGGCACACACCTTTAACCCTAGCACTTGGAAGGCAGAGGCAGGTGGATCTTGGTGAGTTCAAGGCCAGCCTGGTCTACAGAGTGAGTTCCAGGACAGCTGGGGCTACAGGGAGACCCTGTCTCAAAAAGACCAAAAAAAAAATAATAATTTTTCACAATATGAATAAAAAAAGAAAGCCTAGCCTAAAAGCTTTTCAAATGCATACATATATAATAATAATAATAATAATAATAATAATAATATAGTAATTAAAAGTGATATACTAACACCGGGCATGGTGGTACACACCTTTAATCCCAGCACTCAGGAGGCAGAGGCAGGCAGATCTCTGTGAGTCCAAGACCAGCCTGGTCCACATAGTGAGTTAGTTCCAGGACAGCTGGGGATACAAGGAGATCCTGTCTCAGAAAAAAAAAGTGAGATATTGAAAGATTATCAAATAGACACAGTAACTGAAAAGAAGAGAAATGTCAAAAAGAAGTCCAAATATGTGCAGGGATTTATTGTACATCATCACTTCAAAATGGCAACTGAAAAAAATGTGTACTACATACAAAAATACAATTTCAGAATTTATCTTACATCATAAATTCTATATAGATGAAGTTTTAACACCAAGAAATAATACCAAAAAGTATTAAAAGGAAATATAAAATTTGTCCTTGAATTAGCATTAAAAAACTCTTTTTAAGTATTACCAGAAGTAATTTTTAAGACTGAAAAATTCAACTACTAAAAATCAAAAACATTTAATATCACTCTAGAAGCTTCATCTAATACCACAAGACAGTGAAAGACAGTAAAAGTTATACTATTGGGAATGAAGATACAAAACCCTCTTTATTTGCAGGTAACATGATCACATACCTAAAAAATTTGAAGTAAACAGAAAAAAGAAATCTGTAACTAATGAACACTTTTATCAAAGTTGGATGACACAAAGTTAACATACAAAAGTCATTCACTCCCCTCTATGCCAGTATTGAACAAGTAGATTGAAACTTAGCAAAACACTACTCATGTTAACATACAAATGAAAAACAGGCAACTATCAAATTATATATAAGTTCTATTTGAGGAAAAGTACAACACTCTCATGAAAGAAATCAAAGAACTAAAGATTTTACTTCTTCAACATCAAGTCAGTATAATCCCAATTAAACTCCAGCAAGTTATTTTGTAGATATCAAGTTGATTTTAGAGTTTATACAGGGGGGCAAAAGACCAACAATAATTAGCACAATATTGAAGACCAAAGTTGTGAGAGTTCCAGAAGATGTCATACACACCCATGAACAGACTGCAAGAATCCCCACAGACCCGGCTGGGGATAGCTGGAGCACAGCCATCTCAAGAACTGATGGTGGCAGAAAAACACTAGTTTGGGTAATAAAGTAGGAAGGTTTTCAGAGCAGAACAGAAGGAAAGAAAGACCAAAGTGAGTTGCACAGTGATTGGTCCCAATTATGGAGCATTCCCTTCCTTGCAAGAGGGATCCCAACTCTAGAGGCTCAGAACCACAACACACAAGCTGACCCCATGAAGAACCATCCAGAGCACAACCAAAGCCTCTGCATGACCCATGCAAGACTTTCCAGAGACAAGGCCAGCACTCACACTCAGGAAAGAGACTGGGCTCAGACTCTGCAACCCAGCCCAGCTCTGTTTCCTTTTATCTGACGCTTGTTATACAACTAATGTCAATTTTATGGAGCACTTCTATTTTACTCTGTCCGTCGGATTATTGGTTTGTTGTTTTCTTTTTCTTTTAGACACACTTTCCAAAAGAGTACAGGCTAGTCTACAACTGAGACTCTCCCATCTCTGCCTCTCAGGGGTCATTTTGGGGGTCTGATTACATTGCCCCCTCTTTTCCTTCTACCTTGAGCCATATGGCCTTCCTTGGTCTCTATTGCTCTCTGCCTCTACTTATTTTCCTTCCTCTGATTTTTCTGACTCCCTAACCCTGTTAGTCTTAGTCTGTTTATTTTCTTTACATTCATAGCCTTAGAAACTAATAGCTTGGTACACACAATACGATCCATGTGCCTTTATTCCCAAAGAGATGGTGGACAGCCACAAGAGAACAGTCTTCCAGACAACTGGTCAGTTACTCATATGAATTCATGGCAATGGTGACACCGTGCACAAGACCCAGGTAAGCTCAAGCCAGACAAAAATCCTAGCATAGAGGGTGGGAAAGTGGGTAAGAAACTACACCCCTACCTGAGGAAGTATTGGAAACCAAGGTTGCTGGGAGGGGCAGAGTTCATCTCTTTCAAGGACGGGACTCTTTGTAGATTTACCAGGCTCCAGCGGATGAACACACATGAAAGATGTTTGATGTGAGGACACAAATTTGACTCTATAGGCCTTAATATATACATACATACATGCATACATACAAACATATATATGTGTATATATATTAGATTACATAAGATTATAAGATGGGGGTGGGAGTGAGGGGGATTTAAATACAGTCAAGATGCATTGTTTGAAATTCACAAAAATTTTACATATATACGTGTGTGTGTATATATATAATCTATCAACATAATTCTCTACATCCATAGAATAAAGAGTCATCTTATTGGAAAGTGAATAAAATATCTGAACAAATGTAACACCTATCTATTATTTTTAAAGTGACTTACCAAGCTAACAATAAATGGAAAATTCTATAAACTGATAATCAGACCTATGAAAACCCATAGCTGACATCATACGGAGTATTCGCTCCCTATGACCAGAAATGGGATAAGGAAGCCTGCTCTCACCACATGTTCTCAGTGTGTCATGAAGTTCTCTACTGAAGTGAAACAAAANAAAAAAAAAAAAAAAAAAAACAGGGCTGGAGAGATGGCTCAGCAGTTAAGAGCACTGGCTGCTCTTACAGAGGACCAGGGTTCAATTCCCAGCACCCACATGGTAGCTAACAGCAACAGTCCATAATTATAGTTCCAGAAAATCCAGTGCCTTCTTCTGACATCTTCTGACAATCTGTAGGCATTGCATGACACATATGAGCTTATACACAGGCAGGCAGTACACTCATACATATAAAATAAAAATAAATAAAATATTTTTAAAATTTTTAAGAAAATAAATAAATAAAAGGATTCAGGTTAGAAAAGATTGGCTACCTATATGCAGATAACATGATTATGTAGAAGAAAATCTTAATATTTCTAGGGCTTATAAAGTGATTTTAGGACTGGAGAGATGGTCACTAGTTAAGAACACTTGCTGTTCCAAAGGACCTAGGCTTGATTTCCAGCACCCTCATGGTTGCTAACAACTGCCCATATCTCCAGTTCCAGGGGGATCCAACAGCCTCTCTGGCCCCTATGGAGCACTTACATACATGCAGGCAAAACACTCATACAAATAAAGTAAAAGTAACAAATAACATATTTTTCACTTAAAAATAACGTTATTGCCAGGCGTGGTGGTGCACGCCTTTAATCCTAGCACTTGGGAGGCAGAGGCAGGCGGATCTCTATGAATTCAAGGCCAGCCTGGTCTACAGAGTGAGTTCCAGGCCATCTGGGGATGCAGGGCGATCCTGTCTCAAAAATACCAAAAAATAAATCAGTTAATTAAAAAATAATAAAGCTATTTTAGTAGTGCCAAAGTAAGTTTCCAAATATAAATCATTCAAATAGTCGAAGGAGAGTTATCAAAAATACATTTGCAATACCATCAGAACTATAAAATACTTAGAGGTAAATTTGACAAATACATGCAAGAGCTCTACAATGAAAACTATACAGTCCTTCTGTGAGAATTTAAAAAATAAAGAAATGGAGATGGAAGTCTCAGCTTTGTCTTCCATCTTTCAGAATACTCAGGCAGCAGTGAAGAGCACAGGTAGGAGAATTCATGAGCAAGTCTTTCTGTGGCACATGCTTCCTTTCCCTTGGGGCAAAATTGTTGGGTCCTTTGTCATATACACATTTTGTATATGTTTATTCCAAATCCATTGTCTTCTCTTTTTACTTTTATAAAAATATCTCTTGATGGGGCTGGAGAGATAGCCTAGTGGTTAAGAGCACCAACTGCTCTTGCAGAGGACCCGGGTTTGATCCCCAGAACCCACATGGCGGCTGAGAACTGTCTGTAACTCCAATTCCAGGAGAACTCCAGTTCCAGGGGAATCCGAGACCCTCTTCTGACCTCCGCAGCATTGCAGGACATGGGTGCACAAACCTACCTGCAGACAGTACATTCATACACATACAAAAATAAATAATTTTTTTTAATTTTTTTTATTATTAATTTTATTTCTGTATGTGTATGAATGTACTGTCTGCATGCAAGTTTGTGCACCTGTGTCGTGCAATGCCGTGGAGGTCAGAAGAGGGTGTCGGATTCCCCTGGAACTGGAGTTCTCCTGGAATTGGAATTTCAGACGGTTCTCGGCCGCCATGTGGGTGCTGGGGATCGAACCCGGGTCCTCTGTAAGAGGGATCGGCGCTCTTAACCGCTAGGCCATCTCTCCAGCCCAAAAAAAAATAAATAAAATTTTAAAAAAAAGATATCTCTTGCCAGGCGTGGTGATGCACACCTTTAATCCCAGCACTCAGGAGGCAGAGGCAGGCAGATCTCTGTGAGTTCAAGGCCAGCCTGGTCTACATAGTGAGCTCCAGGCAAACTGGGACTAAAGGGAGATCCTGTCTCAAAAAAGACCAAAAACAAATAAATAAATATTTTAAAAATAATAAAATAATAAAAAATACCTCTTTGAGGGAAAGTTTTAACTTTCCTATGAGGTACATTTTTTTTATAGCTCTTACTTTTTATGACCTAAAAAAGTCTTGACTTCACAGGAATCATGAAAAGTTTTATCAAATATAGCTAACAAAAGACTTGTATTCAGAATATATAAATAACTTTCACATCCCAATAAGAAAACAGAAAACACAGGGCAATATTTAAATAGACACTTTGTACTGGTTAGTTTTTATTGTCAACTTGACAAAAACTGGAGTTATATGGGAAGAGGGAACCTTAGTTGAGACATTTTCTCCATCAGACTGGCCTATGGGCAAGTCTGTGGGACACTGTCCTGATTTTTTTTTTTTTTTTAATGGCTCTTTTCAGTTTATTGCATGAAGGAGTTACAATAGTCCAAGTTAAAAGTGGACCCCAAATGGTTACATTATACAAGCTGTGAGGTTTTTAAACTTGTGACAAGGGACAGAGGGGAAATTCTACTCATTGCAAGGAAACCCTCACTTAAGCTTCAGAGAGCCACAAGCGCTTAAAACCCATGAACCTTCAGATGGTCATCCTTAGCCAGTCCAATCTCTATCAGGAACTGGCATATGTTCTTGCGCTGGTCACCCTGTAGCTGAATTACTTCTCCATATTCTGGATGCTCAATTACAGTACCATTGCAGGCAAATTTCTTCGTAAATGCCTTCACTAGTTTCTTTTTATCGTAATCATCAGCGATCCCTTGGACAGTAGTAAGGGTCTTCCTGCTATTTCTCTGTTGAATTCTTATATGGATATAATACTCAGTGCCAGCAGGAAGCAGGTCATCACCCTTACTTGCATCAGCAAAGGGGTCGAAAGAGTGGAGGTTCTGGATAGTGGACATACGATACGATTCCTTTTCCTCGGTGGAACTGCGGGAGAAAACGGGCGGGGGGACGGAGCGTCGGGAAGCGAGGGGGCTCGAGGGGGAGGCAGCCGAGTCCTCGGCGGTGCCTCAGTGACTGGGGCAGAGGGGCGGCGCCTGTATTCACTTATATAGCCGCCCCTGTGACGCTAGCGCGTTGCCCACCACGCCCAGTCCACTGTGGGTGCTACACCCCTAGGCAGGTAGGTCTGGTCTATATAAAAGCTAGTGGAAGCCAGGCGTGCTGGTGCAGGCCTTTAATCCCAGCACTCGGGAGGCAGAGGCAGGTGGATCTCTGTGAGTTCAAGGCCAGCCTGGTCTACGGAGCTAGTTCCAGGCCAGTTGGGGCTACAGGGAGACCCTGTCTCAAAAATAAAAAAAAAAAAAAAAAAAGCTAGCTGAGCCTGAGCTAGTGTTGCCTAGACAGGGCAATATTTTCAAAACTTCAGGCTGGGGAGATGGCTAAGTGGATAAATCAACTTGCCATTCGAACTTCTATCCATCCAAATATGAAGCCCTGAATTCAGATCTTCAGCACCTAGGTAAATGCTGAATGAACATGGTGGTCTGTCCTATAATTCCATTGCTCAGAAAGCAAGATGGGATTCCTTGGAGCCAGCTGGCCAGGGGCAGTGGCCATAGCAGCAAGCTCTGAGTGCACTTGCAAAACCCCGAATAAGGAGAAAGACTATTGACATCAACCTCCACCCTCCACATGTATGCACACACATGTCCTCACACATATTCAAACACACACCACACATGTGCAAAAACTTGTCAAAGCTCATTAAAATGTACAAGTAAAAAGGGTACATTTTATTGCTAGTAAATTCTACTTCAATAAATTTTATTTTTAACAATTTTTTGCCTATCAACTTTGCAAAGATCAAAAATTTAAGGAAACTGCATGGGTAGAGGTACAGGAAACTATCCTTCCAGACACTGCTGATGAAAGTGTACATTTGCACAGTCTCTGTGGAAAACCCTTGGCAAAAGCTATCAAATTTACAGATATATATGTGCTTTGACCTAGTGATTTCATTTCCAAATATTTATCACATAAATATTATTAAACATATGCTAAATAACCAACATATGATGCTGTTCACAGTGGTTTTATTTGTAAGTGTAAAATGCTAGGCACTATCTTAAAGTCTGCTACTGGTAGACTAAGGGAGAAATAGAGACCATTCATAGTCAAAATCACTACAGCATTTTAAGGATAATACAGCATTTTAAGGAGTTGCCCGGCAGGAGAGATGCCATGATCAAGATGGTGGTTTTCCCTGGCAAGGCTCACCCTCACCCCAGATGTGCAGACCCCTGACATTTCCTCAAATATGTGGTAGTGGGGGACTGCATACTAAAATATTAAAAAAGAATTATATACATAGAACCATGATCAAGGTATATCACTAATAAAAATTTTAGAATAGTCTGTGCAGGCGAGATGTATCTCTGTGGTAGAGCACTTACCTACTATGCGCATGGCTCTGCATTGGGTCCCTAGGACAGAGAAAACTGGTTGCCTTATGTATAGTATTTATTTTATTTTTTTATTTTTTTATTTATTTCTGTATGTGTATGAATGTACTATCTGCATGTGGGTTTGTGCACCTGTGTCGTGCAATGCCGCGGAGCTCAAAAGAGGGTGTTGGATTCCCCTGGAACTGGAGTTAAAGACAGTTCTCAGCCACCATGTGGGTGCTGGGGATTGAACCTGGGTCCTCTGCAAGAGCAGTCAGCACTCTTAACCGCTAGGTCATCTCTCCAGCCCCAGTATATAGTATTTTATACAGTATGTGTGTTCCCAAAATCTTATATATATCAAAGTGTTGAGGTTACACAAGGAAATTACAGAGATTACCTTAACTCAAATAGAAGTAGACATGAGAATTTTTGTTTTTCATTTTATCTTCTATTTGGGAAAGAAAAAAAAAAAAAGCAACAAAACCAAGTAGCAAAAACAAATGAGTGACTGTAATTTCTGTCATACTGCTTGTTCAGGAAGGTTACATGTTAGAGAAAAGCACGCCAGGCCCAGAGAATCAATGCACACATAAACATACAAACTGCGGTTTTTGCATTAACAGAAGACACTGAACTCGTGTATGTGCATGTATTTGTGTGTGTACATCTGCGTGTGCAGACGCATATACATGTGCATGTGAGAGGCCAGAGGTTAACGTCCTGTGTCTTTCTCATTTAGTCTCCACTTTATATCTTCAGACAAGGCCTCTCAGGAACCTGCTGCTCGCCATTTGGCTGAACTAGCTGCCCAGGAAGCCCTAGGGGTCTTCCTGTCTTCACCCACCCAGGCACTGGGATTACAAATTCAGACCACCAAGCCCAGCTGTTTACATGGTGCTGGGGTGTCATTCTTGTGCATCAGGCCTTTACTCTCTGAACCATCTCCCGACCCAACACTCTGAGCTGAATAGCATAGCAATGGTGGGAATTGTGCAAGGGCAGCATGCCTTATCCAGGTGGCATTTTTTCTTTTTTTGGTCTTTTTGAGACAGGGTCTCCCTGTAGCCCCAGCTGGCCTGGAACTCACTATGTAGACCAGGCTGGCCTTGAACTCACAGAGATATCTCCGCATGCCTCTGCCTCCCAAGTGCTGGGATTACAGGCATGCGCCACCACACCCAGCTCCCAGGTGGCATTTTTTTTGGGGGGGGGGTCTTTTTGAGACAGGGTCTCCCTGTAGCCCCAACTGGCCTGGAACTCACTCTGTAGACCAGACTGGCCTTGAACTCACAAAGATCCGCCTGCCTCTGCCTCCCAAGTGCTAGGATTAAAGGCATGTGCCACCACGCCCAGCTACCAGGTGGCATTTTTAAGTCACATTACAGCAATGCTCTAAGAGTAGACCCAAACTCTGAGACCCTTTCCTTCAGCTGTCTCTTGCAAGGGGCTCCTGAGCCAGGACTTAGTTCATTGTTTTATTAAAAGTTTCTCCATCATGAAATAGATTGCTCTCGCTGTTTGCAATGAGAAGAAAAGCATGGTGGTTTCAGCACTTTGGTAGGTAAAGCAAGCATATCCAGGTTCATTCCCTATCTTGGGTGAAGGGCAAGGAGAGATCCTAAGGGGTTAAAGTCAGGTGCTCAGGTCACAAGAAAAACAAATGACTTCTCTTTTTGGTTTCAAGGTTGGATAGAAGTTTTTTGGTTTTTTTTTTTTTTTTTTTTTTCCTTTTATTTTGTGTGTGTGTGTGTGTGTATGAATGTATTGTCTGCATGCAGGTCTGTGCACCCGTGTCGTGCAATGCCACGGAGGTCAGAAGAGGGTCTCGGATTTCCCCGGAACTGGAGTTCTCCTGGAATTGGAGTTACAGACGGTTCTTAGCCATGTGGGTGCTGGGGATCGAACCCGGGTCCTCTGCAAGAGCGTCGGTGCTCTTAACCGCTAGGCTATCTCTCCAGCCCCTGGATAGAAGTTTTTAGTCCATCTTATATTCATATTATTAAAAGTTATTCCTGCAGTCGGTTTTTCCTGGCTCCTTGCTTCTCTCTCAAAAATCACGAGCTAATATCTTAGTTCCTGGCAGAGTTCTGCTGGCCTTGAAAAATAGATAAGTTCTTCCTAAATATCAATTGCTTCCTATTCAAGTTTCTTGCTGTAATTTGGGTGGTTATTGTTCCCAAAGTTCCATGTGCTGAAGAGTTGGTCCCCAGAATGCTGTGGCTGGGGCAGGGGGTTGCAGGATTACATCATTAGGGGAGTGCTGGCCATCTGGCCCCCCTCTTCCTCTTTTTTGCTTTCCACCCATTCTGTAGGTGACCAATTTGTCACATGTTCCCCCACCCCACATTGCCATCCAGTGTCCCCAACATGGGTCTAAAATCAACCATTTCACCTGATCACAGACAGGACCCTCTAAAGCTATGGGCCACGATAAAGCTTTCTCTTGACAAGTTATCTCATGCATTTTGTTGTGATGGAAAGCTAATTAACACACTAATACTGCAATTCCTGAAAAACTTAAGCTAATAATCATGAGTTTCTACTTAAGAAAGCTTAACAGATATCATATCCTTGAGCCAAATTGATCAGGTCCTATCTCTGCCTGGCAAAAAAAAGTCAGTACAGTTACCACAAGATGTCCCTAGACAAAAAGTCACTTTGCCTATGCTTCTAAAGTGCTCGCAGAACAGCAGACCTGCTGGCGGCCAGCATGGAATGAGAATGAAATGTAGGAAATATCTACACAGCATCTCCCTCTGCATTAGCAGTTGGAAATTATACTTCCAAATGGCTTCTTCGGTATACACCTTAATTTTTAAGAGTACCAGATTTTCCCAGCATTTTCTGTATTTTAGCACTCGAAATCCCACCTCCTGGGAAACATCTTAGTCCACAGAATACCAGAAAAGGGGTCGTCCTCCTTGATGTGGAATTTCTTTTCTCTATAAATCCAAACCTGCCTCCAACCTCCCAAAATGCTTCTGTTTCTTTGATTTGGCTTTGTTCTTCACTCCCACAATGTTTCTAATAAAAAGAGAAATCAATTGTAAGAAGGAAAATTGTTGGTGTGGAGAAATAATAGTTGATTTTTCCCTGTTCCTTATTTTATAAACCCTAGCCGTTTCCGTTTTAACTGTTTGTTACTAAATATGGATTTTTAACCCTGATGATTAAATAAAATATATATGGTAAGTTATTATATTGCAAAGCTCAGAGTGCAGAAAATTTTTTTCTGTGAATTTAGGAACATTAACAGAAGGCATCAGAAAGACTGCACAGCATTTACAAAACGAAGCAATAATTGCATCCAGCCCTGAAGATATGGTTGTAGTTACCTCTTGTTTACACCAGGTGGCAGACATGAATGCTCTTCTTTGGCTTCTGCCTTACTTACCAAGATGTTGAATAGAATTAGATTTTTTTCAGTTCAAAGTCATAAATCAAGAAATGTCCTTAGAGTGACCTATGGATGTAAATTACCAGAATTTATCATCTGCTGTTACATACGTGGGATCTTTCCTGATGTCCTGCCTCAGAGAGTCATTTATTAAGTGTGTTCAAAAGGAACTTTTTCCTTTGAGGCCCCACAATGCGGTCACTACAGTGGAAAACTTGTTTCCCATACATAATGACATGCTACTCTCCGGGCAAAGGACAAAGATGAAGAACACTTAGGAGAGATATTCCAGAGAGTAAAAGGAAGAGCTGAATAAAACACTCCTTGTCGTAACATCCTCCCAAATGAATATGCAAATTGAAAGAGACAGAAATACATCCTAAGACTTCCACCTCTCTGACTCCCTAAGCCATCAACACTGAGTAATAATCATCCTGTCTGTCCTTGAAACAAAGTTCTAAGTTTGTCTTATTTTATTTATTCTATTGAATTATAAATCCCTACTGAGCCATCATTTAGTCACACTACACGGAGACAGATGAGAAAATATATTGTATATATACCTTTTCTATTGTCTAGGTAAACTTGCATACTAAACATGCTGCCTTCTGGGTAAAGGAAAACTTCACACTTACTGAGGAATAATACTTGGTCACTTCACACTGACTTGTCTACCTTGAGTTTAGAGTAATTCTTCACCAGTAAAAGCTCTGTCTTTCAAAATCACGGTCCTTTCCCCTCTACCACATGGTGGCATATTCACATAGGGAAAAAGAAACGTCGCCCTTCCTGGAGACTTTGGTGGTCCCCCACCCATGCCGTCAGACATAAGGCTATATGCTACCCAAAATACTGTCACTTTTATACTGGCTAAAAACTCATTTTGTACAGCTGAGACAGGTAGGCAAGGCGGGAGATAGAAAATAGCCAAGGAAACTGCAGCTGCATCTTGGTAGCTGGGTCTCCGCATAGTCCGAATGTCCTTGTGTGGTTCCTTGCAGCTGCAGTTTGGCTCTGCCCTCCTTATCAGAAACCAAGGTACCAGGCACTTTCCCAGATGTCACATGGGTACTAATCAAGGGTCTGCATCCTCAAAGGCCTTGGCTTCAGTAGAATATTATTTCCGGGGCTGGAGAGATGGCTCAGCGGTTAAGAGCGCCGACCGCTCTTGCAGAGGACCCTGGTTCTATTCCCAGCAGCCACCTGGTGACTAAGAACCATCTTTAACTCCAGTTCCAGGGGAATCAGACGCCCTCTTCTGACCTCTGCGGCATTGTATATGACATGGGTGCACAGACCTGCATGCAGACAGTACACTCATACACATAAAAAAAAGAATATTATTTCCTTGTGGTTTTGATTCCTTCTGTGAGATCTTCAAAAAGGGGAAGAAATTTCCTTAAAAGGAGATCCAATTCACCATGATTTGAAAAGGAGAAAAAAATTACTATACTCCTATGAATATATCACTGATCTCATAAATATTTATTATAATGTCTTGAAAATCCATAATACATAACCCAGTGATCTACTACCTACCTCCCTTTTAGGTCTTCCTGCTCCAATCTCTGTCTAGAATATGCTTTACTATTGGATGCCTGTACATCTAATAGCTTGAGCTTTGTTAGTATGACTGAAAAGGGTATCACTGGGCAAGCTGTCAATCCATGAAGGGAAACAAACTGAACAGACTGGAGTCCAAAATGACAACTCCAAAGAAATTAGACTGTTTTCTTCTCACCCACTTGTGCCCCTTTCCCAAAGCCCAGGGAACAAATTGCGGAAGAGGAGGCGTGGTAGATTGTAAGGGCTGTGGAGAGATAGGGGTGAATCATGAGACTACAGGAATATAGTCTGGACACCTGATTGATCAACATGCCTGTGTATACAAGCTTCTCCAACTGGACTATGGGAATCTTGGGTTGTTCAAAATTTGGACATAGATACTTGCAAAATGCACCAATTACTTAATTGTATGACATACTGAGTAACATCAATGTTATCTGCAAACAACTGTGTCATTGTATTGTAGAATCCCTTAAAAAAAAATAAAATAAAAATTAAAAAAAATTCAGTATTAATGTTAAGGCAAAAAAAAAAAAAAAGAATATGCTTTACTTTGCTAAATAAATTTCTATAAACTGTCTCTTGGATGAATTCTTTCCTATGAGAAGACGAGGGTCCAGAAGAAATCTTTACCTAATAACAAAGTATTTGAAGTAAGAGTTGGCACATGAATACAGCTATTAACATCAGTGTTATTACCCAGGCCTGGGGCGGTGCCACACAACTGTAGTTCAGGTCTCAGAGGCTGAAGCAGGAGGATCTCAAGTAGAGGCCTGGACTGTGTGTATAGTCAGTTCTGCCTCACCCTCTCTACAGCAAAGACCAGATAAGGACCCAGGATATCCCATGTCTTGACTGATTATTATGAAGAGCTATTGTTGGAAAATAAAATAGCATTTGAATTTTCTATTTTTAAAAACATTGAAGATAGAAGGTGGAGAAAAGAGTTAAACATCAAATCAGAACACAATTTTAATTGGGTTTTTGTGGAGCCAATCACCTGTTCTAGCAACTGAACTTGTAAATTCCTGGTGTTTTTCTGTTTCAATTAGATAGTTGTACTTAGTAATCAAACCAACATAAACTTTGTCACATAATAAAAAGCAACATGTAACATAAAGTCTAATTCATAAAACGTTGACAACTAGCAGCCAACACAAAGTCACTGTAAAAAAAAAATACTTTTAATCCCACACTCAGGAAGCAGTGGCAGGTGGGGCTCTGCAAGTTCAAGGCCAGCCTGGTCTAGATAGTGAGTTCCAGGTCAGCTGAGGTTACAGGGAGACCCCGTCTCAAAAAGATAAAAAGGAATGAGGAGGAGGAATAGGAGGAAGAGGAGGAGGAGGAGGAGGAGAAGGAGAGGAGGAGGAAGGAGGAGGAGGAGGAAGAAGGAGGAGAAGGAGGAGGAGGAGAAGGAGGAAGAGGAGAAGGAGGNGGAGGAGGAGGAGGAGGAGAGGAGGAGGAGGAGGAGGAGGAGGAGGAGGAGGAGGAGGAGGAAGAGGAAGAGAAGGAGGAAGAAAACTACCGACAGAAAACCATCACCCCCTCCTGGTAATGCTCATTTTGGTAGAAAGGAGAGAAAGAAGCGACAGTGCTCATGAAAGTAGAAATTTGCTTCAGCTGTAAGTTTATGATCAAAACAACCAAGTAGAAGGCATACATGTTGTATCTGTTTTCTGTCAATGTGACAGTTGCTCAACCTGGTCCATTAAGCAGATAGGCCTGTGTGAATCTGTCAGGTAGGGTGGTATTAACCTCTTTGACATTGTTTTTCCTCACTCAGGGGCTCTTATTTCTTCAGTTAATGTGGATTTGGTGCTAATATTCCCAGCCTTCCAGAGGACATGATTACAGGTGCCACCTAACCTTTTAGAACAATTATACTCGCCACCACAATGTACCCAGCATCCTAGAAAACCAATGTCAGACCAAATGTATAAGATTAAAGTTTAAAAAAAATCAATATATCAGAGGGAAAAAATATAATCTCTAGCCATCTAGATATTTGAAAAGTTACATCATCTTAAAATGACATAAGCATTTTTAGAACTCCTTTTCCAGGGTTTGGACTTCATTAAAGTCCTCATGGTTTAATTGTTATGACATCTTTAATCATCACTTAACAAATCCTGAATGCCTCAAAGGGTTTCTTGGAGCCACAGAATAGAAAACAGAACACAAAGCAACATCAGTGGCCAGTAATTCATTATCTTCCACTCAAATCCACAAGCCAGGCCAACTCTCCTTAGAAGGCAAAGCAGAAAAGAGAACCATTTCCTAAGGTCTGTGACTCCTCACAGAGAAGGGTTCTGGAGGATTCTGGTTGGGTCTGAGGCTCCCCTGCAGGGCCTCAGTGGCCTCGTGAGCACCCAGAAGAGCAGCTGGTCATAGACTCTGGAAAAGGTCTCCATTGTTTTAAAAGCCACTACCTTAAGCTTAATGTATAACACCACAGAAAAGGGGGTAAAATCCTGGTCCTTCTCACAGGTTATTCTCCCCCAAGACAAGGAGAGCCAGCAACATGTATTTTGAATCACTGAAAGACTGCTGAGGAAAAAAGCACAACTACAATAGATTGCATATAAAATATTTTATTATATTTTTGAAATTTAAAATAATTGGAACACCTGATACATACAGGACACTGTGCAACCATTCTTCACCCTGGCCATGCATTTGAATGAATGACTCAAGAAATGAATGAATGAATGAATGAATGAATGAATGAATGAAAAATTAGGACTCCAACAGAAAATTGGTCTGAAGTGAACTCTAGGAACTGTTTTTGTTTTGTTGTTGTTGTTATTGTTGCATTTTTGTTTGGGAGGTTTGGGTTTGAGTTTGTGGGGTTTGTTTCTTTTGGTCTTTTTGAGACAAGGTCTCCCTATAGCTCCAGCTGTCCTGGAACTCACTCTGTAGACCAGGCTGGCCTTGAACTCACAAAAGTCCACCTGCCTCTGCCTCACAAGTGCTAGGATTAAAAGCATGCACCACCATGCCAGGCTCTTCCATGTGATTCTGATGTGAGGTACAGATTGATAATCACAGTACAACCATTATGCAGACGAAGAGGTCTCATAGATGCCCAGGCAGAAGAAGCCTAAAGATCCATGTGATCATATCAGAAAATTTCCAAACAGGTAGGATGACCTCCCAGCATTCAAATAACCTGGAAGCAACTAAAGCACACTGGTAAGTTCTGAATTAATGAGGGCAATCCTAGTTCCCCTGTCTGATTATGCTACCATGTGGTTTGATACAGTGTTTCCAAACAGATAAGCAATGTAGAGATTTATCCAAACTAGAGATTCATTTCTCTTTGCAGGTCTACCTTGTTACAGAAATTAAGTTTTGGAGGTATGGAGAACCAGAAGATCTCTTTGTGACAGCACTGACTCAGGGAAGTGATCTGCCAGGCCAAGTACCACTTCCGTTTCTTACAACATTACGGGCTATTCAGCATCATTCCAGACCTCATCCGTCACTGCTGGGTTAAAATTTCACCCTGCATGACCTTGGACCATGCACAGGGGTCTCTAATCTACATGACTTGGGGCTGTGGCATTACTCTGCTGATGTTACAATTACTCTGCTGAACAAATAAAAGCCTGCCTCTTCATCCCTAGTTCTAGAATACCTCACTCATCCAAGGTCAATCCTCCTTCCCAATCTCCACCCTATCCAAAAAAAGGTGGGTGTGCTGCTGCTTTTCAGCACATCGATATGTTAATTCTCAAACATACTCACATTCATTCATTCAGTAGATTTTTGGGTACAGTACCAATCTGAGATTGTCCAGGAAATGTTGCAGAATCTTCTGGAAGCTGGGAAGTCAACATCCAGTCCAGGTGAAGGAGAGTTTATTCAAGCCAGCAGGCAGACACTTGGATCGCTCTGTAATAGTGCTGGCCCCTAGCTCAAGTCTGTAGGGAAATTAACAGACAATTCATATGCAGATGTTAAACAAGCAGGGATTACACTTAACTGAGTGCTCACAAGATGCAGCAGTTTGGCGGAGATTTCAGTGGTGTGCCAAAGGTCACAAGATACAAGAGCACATAGTTTTGCTGGGGTTAATTAAAAGTCCATATTATGTCCACTAATAGCAGCCAATCCCACAGGGGCCCATGTGCTAGGGGTCCTAACAGTATTTTTACATAGTCTATATACCTGCTCAAAGAGAGAACAGTGGAAAGAACAATGGCTCTCATCTGTGCATTCTGGGAAATGCTGTAATCTACATGGTGTCAATGCAAAAGCGTAACTCACCTTGAAGGAGATAAGAGTTTATTCTAGAGCCAAATATGAGTGAGCATAGCATAAAGACACAGATTTAGGTCACCCCAAATTCCACCTTCCATCCTGGAAATTGTTTCAGGAAGTTTTTATTGTAACTGAACAAAGAATAGTCATAAATCAAGTCATTTTTTTCCAAATATATTGTTGGAAACATTAAATAGTTAGTTACAACAAAACAGAAATCTCAGCTATGGGCCTCAGATCCTGTCTGATGACACACAGCCTTTTTGTTAGTGGAAGCTAGGGTTTTATTAATACATTTTGTTATGGAGTTCGGGACCATGGGAAAGACCACCCAGACTCCATCAAATTTTAATTAGCCAAATTTATTCAAGCTGCAAAGCTGCCACAGCCTCTGGGTTGGGAATGGAGGCTGTAGTAGAAGGCTGTAACAGGAAGAGTATTCTTTTTTTTTTTTTTTTTTTTTTTTTTTGGTCTTTTCCAAGCAGGGTCTTCCTGCGGCCCCAGCTGTCCTGGAACTCACTCTGTAGACCAGGGTGGCCTTGAACTTACAAAGATCTGCCTGCTTCTGCCTCCCAAGTGCTAGGATTAAAGGTGTGTGCCACCACGCCCAGCAGGAAGAGTATTCTTTTTTTTTCACATAAATTTATTTTTATTTTTTTAACAAATCTAGATCCGCGTTCCCGCCCATTCCCCACCACCCCCAGAGCTCATGCATTCTGCCCAAACATGCCCTTCATCTCTTTCTCAGTCTTTCTCAATATTCTCCATGAGGAAGTTACTGTTTTGAGCAGAAGTTCACTGTTTCAGTCAGTTCTTTGATGCAGTCCTTTCTGTTGTTGTGTTTGTGTTGTTGTTGTTGTAGTTTCCAATATGCATTACGCCCAACTGCTTTGGACAAAAGCCAGGGGCCCTACACAAGAAATACTTACAACTAGGTAATTGCCACAGCCACAGATGAGGGATACCATTCGTCTTTGTTTTTTCGGGGACGTGTTTACTTCACTCAGCATGATGTCATCTAGCTCCAGCCATTTCCTGCAAAAGCTCGTGATGTGTCTTTCTTTACTGCTGCATAGAACTCCATTGTGTAGATGTCCACCCACTTTTCTCTATGCATGCGTCATTTGAGGGGCATTTGGGTTGGTTCCAGCTCCTTGCTATTGTGAAGAGAGCTGAAATAAACATGGCCATGCATGTATCTCTGTGGTGGGGTGAGTCTTGAGGGTACATGCCCAGGAGTGGTATGGCTGGGTCAGGTGGCAAGTTCATTCCAAGTCTTCCAAGGGTTCTCCACGCTGCTTTCCATAGTGGCTGTACGAGTTTACATTCCCATTCTTAAAGGTGAAGAAAGAAAAGAGAAGAAGAAAAAAAAAAAAGACAAATTATTTACTTTTGGTGGAATTTCCAACTCTGTGAGATAAAATTGTTTCCTTGTATAGTTATCAGCAAACATAGTGGCTGTACGAGTTTACATTCCCATTCTTAAAGGCGAAGAAAGAAAAGAGAAGAAAAAAAAAAAAGACAAATTATTTACTTTTGGTGGAATTTCCAACTCTGTGAGATAACATTGTTTCCTTGTATAGTTATCAGCAAAGCAAGTTTTACAGAAGCCAGAGTAAGCAGTTGGCTATCTCAGAGAAGTTACACATTTCTGGGAAGGGGGTAAAAGGCTTCTGTAGTCAGCACTTCTTGGAACTGTTTACCAGTTTCAGGCAGATCAGGTCTCTAAGATGCCTGCCTAAACCAAAATGGAGTCACTTCAGACATTACAGTTTCAAAAGGTTTTTAATCTGTTAGTCATAGGTGTTAAGTCAGACACAAAGTTGGTCAAGGAATGGCTAAAGATAGCCCAAGAGAAACTGCAGTTAGCTCTGGACCTACAACAGTCCAAACTCTCCACAAACACTGAAGTGCTAATCAGTTGATCAGCCTTGCCAAAGATTCAGTTTGAAGATATGTTTTTTACTGGGAACTCTTATGAACAGATATTAAGCCTCAGTAATTTGTCCAGTGATACAAACTGTTATGTAATAACCAGAAATCAATAAACAGACAGGCTTAGGACCACTGAGCAACAAGTGTCCAGATCACTGAGAGCAAATCAAGTATGTTCAGGAAAGCCTCAATTCCTGCATCACCTCATCCTCCACTCATAGATGAGGGAACAAGTCACCTGTGAAATCTCTTCAGCTTCACCAGAGTCCAATGGATGGTCTGGAGGGACTCCCTAAAGTGGCTCCAGGCTTCTTTAGTTTGCCTGTTGGAAGTTTTGTTTAATATTGCTGAATTTGTTTTTAAACATTGATGAAAAAAATCTGTGTTGGTTAGAAATTTCAGGTAATATGATTCTATCCTCAAGTGTGAGATGCCTGTTAATATCATCTTTATATATTGGCAGTTGCAAGACGAGACTCTCAATAGCTGGTGTAAGGTCTACAGTCTGTTTCATATTAGTTTTTCATCACGTTTCTGAGAACTGTGACCATTCTCATGGATGTCTTTCTTAGAACAGGTTCAAGAAAAAAATGGTAATGACAGAAATAAAATTTTTTTAAAAGAACAATCTGGTGTCTGTGCTCTTCTGTAAAACATGGAAGGAAATTGTGAAAGAAACGTAGAATGCAGTGGGAAACAAACGGTCTTGTTTTCCAGCAAGCCAAGACTTGTGACCTTGTGAGCACAGTGACCTGCTCTGAATACTGCTTCTCTCTGAACAATAATACTTAAAGTAAGGAAATGTTACCTTAAATGGGGTGGACAAGCTGTGACCATAGCCCAAATCCATCCCCTTGAATATTCTTTAAAGCCTACCCATTATTAGAAACTCATTTTTATATTTTTCGTGATTATAAAAACGGGTTTTCCACAGAGATCATATACAGCCCATGAATCCTAAAATATTTACTCTCTGGCACTTTATAGAAAAATATTACCAACCCTTCCTTGACCTAAAACTAAGACCTGCTCAGTTTGTCATGTAAAACAAGGCCAAGGTGAGATAGAAGGTACATTTTAAACTAAATCACACACCTGTAGTCCCAGCTACAGGCGAGGCTAAGATAGAAGGACCATTGGAACGTAGAAGTTCAAGGCCAGCCTGGGCAACACAAGGAGACCCTGTCTCTTGCAACAAACAAAGAAACTAGACTTATCAGATCTCAAGCCAGGGATCTACATTTTACATCTGCACTTCAATAAAATTCCAATGACCCCAAGATCTGTAACAAATGACAGACATATCAAAGCAAAGACTCCTTTGGAGAGAGACAAATATCATCCGTGCTGAAAATTGCCTGAATTACTAATTGTGCTATCACATAGATTTTTTTTTTTTTGGTCTTTTTGAGACAGGGTCTCCCTGTAGCTCTGGCTGTCCCGGAACTCACTCTGTAGACCAGGCTGGCCTCAAACAGATCTGCCTGCCTCTGCCTCCCAAGTGCTAGGATTAAAGGCGTGTGCCACCACACCCGGCTCATATGGATTTGTTTTTTTTTAATTCTATGATTTCTTTTTTTTTAATTATTTGTTTATTTTTAAGGGATTCTACAATATAATAACACAGTTTTCAGATAACATTGATGTTACTCAGTTTGCCATACAATTAGATAATTGGTGCATTTTGCAAGTATCTATGTCCAAATTTTGAACAACCCAAGGTTCCCATAGCCCAGTTGGAGAAGCTTGTAAGCACAGGCATGCTGATCAATTAGGAGTCCAGACTATATTGCTGTAGTCTCATGATTCACCCCTATCTCTCCACAGCCCTTACATTCTACCACACCTCCTCTTCTGAAATTTGTTCCCTGGGCTTTCACATAGATATTTTTTTTTTTTTTTTTTTGGTCTTTTCGAGACAGGGTCTCCCTGTAGTCCCAGCTGTCCTGGAACTCACTCTGTAGACCAGGCTGGCCTTGAACTCACAAAGATCCGCCTGCCTCTGCCTCCCAAGTGCTAGGATTAAAGGCGTGCGCCACCACGCCCGGCTAACATAGATATTTTTTAAGGGTAAGGTAGAGGCCTTAGAACTCACTGTCTTCCAAAATGTTATACAGAAAGCATAAACAAATAGAACAAGTAAACCTAAGTATTGTTCTGAAGCCACAAAGACTCTCTCTCTCTCTCTCTCTCTCTCTCTCTCTCTCTCTCCTCTTTCTGTGTGTGTGTGTCTGCGTTTCCAGTTTTGAACAAAATATAACACATTTATAGTAACAGAACAAAAAGAATGGCAGAATTGTTGTATGAGGCTGTTACAGCAGGGAAAAAACAAAGAAACAAACAAAACTAGTCAAGAGAAAAACAAGCTCTGGTCTGGCCTGGGTTGAACCTTAACTTCTCAGTTTTAACAGATCACTTGATCACAGGACCACCACGAGGCAGGTTCACCTTCAGTCATGCTAAAGAGATGGGTGGGCTACTAGTGCATTCATGAGATGGTGAACTTTTCCTGCCTGAAATCCCCATGAACTGTGGGTTACAGACATGTGACTATAAACCACCTGCCTTTCTGAATTCTTCAGAAAAGTGTAACCTCTCCATTTCCTCCTTATGTCTCTTTTCTAACTATGACTCTCCTAATGCTTTGGGTCTCCCCAACATTTTGGGTTTCTTTACTTTTTCCCTAAAGCTCCCTTTCCTTCCAGCCTAGTGTCTGACCTCCGTGCTAGGCTCTAAACATCCGTGGCTTTATGGTTTGTTTGTTTGTTTGTTGTTTGTTTGTTTTTTCCTTTTCCCCTTTGTTCAGGTGCTGAGATACACAGCTTGCCTACCCGGGGGATTTTTTTTTTTTTCTTAAATTCTAGATTGTCCTAATGTTTCCATTTAAGTACATCCTTAAATTCTTCTATGAATGAGACTAAGAACCATAAAAGGAGACCCCATTTTTCCCCTGTATGGAGATGGCATGTAGTTTACGAAAGTCTGACATTCTCCTCAGCACTGATTAGGAATGGTTGGACATCTCAGCCATAATCTAGGCAGCTTTGCATTATATCCTCAAGTACAGGCCAGTCAGTCACCATTTCTGGTTAAGGAATTTATACCACATTGCGGTGTGGGGCTTGTGACTTCCATCCTAGAGTTGGGGGATGGGGGGGCGGAACAAAAGCAGTTCTGCTGTGAAACAGAAAGGAAAATGGGTCTGACAGATTTATTCCTGGCTGCATTTCCTGTTGCTTCCCTAGGCTGGCTTTCAAAACTCAAGACCTTCCCCTGGGACAACCTGGATGCCTTTCTCAAAAAGAACCCCCTTCTCCCTTCTTGATTCTTGATTTTTTTTTTTCCAGAGCCAGAACTAGCCCCAGGTGTCTTTTGTGTCCAACACTAACCTCTAATAATCTCTTTCTTCTGTTTTTATACGACTTCAGAAAAGAAAGGGGCAAGGAGAACTGTCAGAGTCCGAAAACCAGAGGAGAACCGAAGTCCTGTCCCAGAGGGAGGAAGAAATCCATTTGCAGAACAAACAGAAATAATGACAAAGTAACACTTTCAGAAAACTAGAACCATTCTCATTCATGTGTCTGTTTAAAAATGTATGTTTCTTAAGACCATGTAAGTGATACCCCAAAGACAGATTGAGGAGACTGGAGATAGGCATGCTGGTAAGTGCAGACTCTAGCGAAGGATATAAAATGATTCCATGGGGGCAGAAGAGTGGACTAATGTATATTACATGTCAAAGTGTCTGCCAACTGCGTACATTCTTATAAAGAATTAATGTTCCACTCACATTCAATACAGTTGGCTTGCTTCAGCTGAAATGGACCTAGATAGCTATTCATTATCTGAATAGCTTTCACACAGTACTCTCCGCCCTGCAGCTGAAGTTATTGAGTCAAACATGTGGTATTCATTAGTAGAAATCCTGGAATATAATTGTCTAGATATTAGGCATAAAGTGTTGCAATAAAATGTTGCATTAAAAAAAAAAAAGGTTTCTTTTCAATCTCCTGTGTTATGCCACCAACATAGTGGAAACAATACCAAATTTTTTTTCCTTTGGCCTAAAACATATATTTCATTGGCTTTTTAAAGGGTAATTACATTCAGGAAAATCAGGGTTCCTTTTGCAAACAACTGTTAAACAATGTTTAAGCCAAACCCTCTCTGGAAAATCATTTAGTAACAAGAACTCAAGCCTTGAAAGTCGAGGAAACAAAGATTTCTATGTGTGAAGCATTCAGTCCCTTTCCACTTTCTTCTTTTTTTTGTACTTCCCCAATTCTTTATCCCAGCCATTTATTTGAGAATTATAATTAGAAAACTATTAATAATTTATAAAATAACTTGTTAAAGTTTGTTAATTAGAAATAGTATTTGGGGGCTGGAGAACTGGCTCAAGGGTTAAGAGCACTGGCAGCTCTTGCAGAGGACCTGGGGTCAGTTCCCAGCACCTACATGGCAGCTAACAACCATTTGTAACATCGGTTCCAGGGGATCATATCCCCTCTTCTGATTTCCATGGGACACAGATGCACTTACATACATGCAGGCAATACACTCATACACATAAAAATAATAAAGAAAATAGTATTTGATCCTTTGCCATATAATTTAAAGTATATTTTATAATCTATTTTCATTCATTTGCTCTTTATTTTCATAAGGATAAAGTTATGATGCTAATGACTTGAAAAGAATCCAGAAAAGTTTTTGTAGATGATATGGAAGCAATGTATTGTTGTTACTGTTTTTACTAAGTCTTTACCTTGGGTTCCCAATTTTTTTAATGAAGAACAAAATAATATAAAGCCTTAAGGTCTTGAATACCGTAATTAAAGCTTTACTACCATCAGCTCCACAAAAATTTAAGCATCTATACAGCAGGAACTCATAAAACAGTTTGCAGTTTCAAATAATCAGACATTGTGTCACTAAAAAGAATATATTGGGGTTAGAGAAATAACTTAGTGGTTAAGAGCACTTGTTGCTCTAGCAAAGGACCCAGGTTCAGTTGTCAGTACCCACATGGAAGCTCACAACTTCTTGTAACTCCAGTTCCAGGGAGATCCACTGCCCTCTTCTGGTTTCCATGAGTACTACACACATCTAGTACACATATATAAGGACATGTAGGTAAACACTCAAACACAGGGGAAAAAATTTAAAACCTTTTAAAAAAGCTTATTGCTTAATTTCATATCATGAAGCTTCCCCCTATGTTTTCCTTTAAGATTCTTATACTTTTGAGTCTTACATGAGGATTTTGGTTATTTTGAATTAACTTTTGAGTATAATGTAAAGTAACAGTACAGCTTTATTGTTTTGCATGTTTTATTTTATTTTTCCAAAGTATGTATGTTGATTACTTTGAGATAAAGTTTAATATACTTAACTTTTAAAATGAAGAAAAATAAGTAAAATAGTCCTCTATTTAAAAAAAAAAATATGTATGTTTGAGGGCATGCATGTAGGTGGCCAGTGACTATGGAGGTCAGAGAAGGTGTCAGAGCCCTGGAATGTGGGTTCTCGGCAAGAGCAGCTTGCACTCTCAATCACTGACCAGTCCTAGAATGATTTCTGGAACATATTAAAGCACAGAAAACAAAAGGGAAAAGATAAGTTGGACATCGAAATGAAAAACTCCTGTGCATCAAAGGACACAACAAAGTGAAAAGGCAACTATAGAACAGAAGAAAATGATAAGAGATAAATATCCAGGCTATATAAACATCCTATAATTCAAAAAGTATGCAACCTAACCAAAAAGCAGCCCATGAACTAGAGCAGAGATTTCTATAAAAATGTACAAATGACGGGTAAGTATATAAAAAGATATTCAACATCGCTAGTGGATATGGAAATGCAAATCGAACCCACGGTGAGATGCCACTCCACACATATTAAGATAGCTGCTACAAACACATCAGGAAGAAAATAGTAATCATCAACAAGATTTGGAGAAACTGAAACCCTTGTACATTATTGGCAAGAATATAAAACAGTGCAACACTATGGAAAACAGTGTGGCGTTTTCTCAACCTGTTAAACATATCAAAGTAAATGCCCCCTGTTCATTCATAGCATTGTCCCTAGCAAAAGAGGTATATTCATACAATGGAGTATCTTTCTTTTAAAAAGAAAGAGATTCTGAGACATCGTGCAAAAATATATGATCTTTGGAAATATGCTAAGAAACATAAGCTAACCATAAAAATTCACTTATATACAGTATCTAGACTACACAGGAAATGAAACGCTGACCATCAGGGCTGGAAGAGGGGCAACTGGGGGCTGTTTAGTGAACCTAGAGCATTGGTTCTGTGACATGAAAAACTTCTGGAGATTGATTTAAAAAAATAAATATACTTAACACTATTGAGCTGTACACTTGAAAATGGTTAAGATATCTATTAGTGCCAGTGTAAAAATAAGAGTGCCTGAAACTGGCTCATTCATAAGAATAGAAATGTATTCCTCACAGGAAGCTGAAAAATCCAGCATCAATGCCCAGGTAATTTCAGTGTCTGGGAGTGCCCCAGCTGCTCCAAAGCCTCTGTGGGAAGACAGATCCTGAATCTCCTGGTGGCTTAGACTCACTCCCTCACCCACCGCCTAAGGGCCCTAATCCCACCCCTGGGGGCTTTGTCCTGATGACTTAATCATCTCCTAAAGATACCAAGCTTTAATCCTATCATAGGAGCATTTAAGTCTCAGCATGAACTTTAGAAGGAGCATAAACCATGACAGATAATAAATTTGTTTATATATGTTACCACAGTATCTGCTTTAATTTGTAAACTAACTTTTCTCCAGTCAAATGGAGCTGTGGAGACTGTTCCATTGTAGAGCATAGCATGCACAATGTCTCACATTCATGCCCTAACATGGTAATTAATTAATTTGATATTTAATTAAGAAGTCAAGCAAGATGTGATGGAACACTCCTCACTCCTTAGTACTTTGGAGGCTGAGGCAGGAAGATCACAAGTCCAAAGCCAGTATGAAAAGATCCTGTCTCAAAAGACCAGGATAATAAAAAAACAATAAAAAGATAAGTTAGTGATGCTAATAAATGCATGGTTTATGTGTATGGCAATGGAAATGTTATAAAATTAGATTAAAATGATATTCAAACAACTCAGAGTAGCCAAAAATCATTGCATTTTATACTTAATTATACAGTAAAATGGATAAACTATGCTGTGTACATATCATGATGAAGCTCTTTTTTAAAAGTCCAGTGTACAGTGGCTTGTAAGAAACACCAGCAGTGTTCAGTGCTGCTCGTCCTCCCTGAATCTCACTCTCTAGTGGCTGCACCTTTCAAAGCGTTGTAGATCTAGTTCATGAACTGGTTGAGTGCAGGTGTCCGCCTGACTGCACCCATGGGGTGCCCAGATATTTGATCAAATGTAATTCAGGTGTGATCTCCCAGAGTGTCTCTGGATAAGATTAACATTTGAACTCAAAGATTAAATAGAGCAGATCTCGTGGCCCTAATGTGAGTGGTCTCATCCAAGCCATTGAAGACTAGAGGATACCAAAAGGCTGAGTGACAATGAGAAGGATCTGCTCCTACCTGCTTGAGCAGTTGGGTCTTCAACTCTAGGACTAAAACCATTAGTTCTCCTGGATGTCCAGCTTTCCGATGGCAGATCTTGGGGATTTTCACCCTCTTTGACTGTGTGAACCATTTCCCTATGACAAATACACATGTATGTACACATGTACGCACACATGTATGTACACACATGTATGTACACATGCACACACACACATGCACACACATCCCTATGGGTTCAGTTTCTTTAGCAAGCCCATACTACAAACCTATATCTCTAAAGAACATTTTCAGTCTTTCTTGATACTGACTTTCTACAGAGGTAGATAAGAATCTCATCTCTTTCTTCTATTTTTTTGGGGGGGGGTCTTTTTGAGACAGGGTCTCCCTGTAGCCCCAGCTGTCCTGGAACTCACTATGTAGACCAGGCTGGCCTTGAACTCACAGAGATCTGCCTGCCTCTGCCTCCAGAGTGCTGGGATTATAGGCATGCACCACCAGGGCCCTTATCTCTTTCATAATGAGTTTACATAACATGGGCCTGTTGCATGCACTCCTACAGTCTGAAGTAACTCTCTTCTGCTGGGAATTGGGGCTAGCTGCCCACGGCTAACCTGTGGGAACTGGCGCCTTGGCACAGGTGCCAGATGGCTACTTTCACAGCCCAACCTGAGTGGCTACTGCCGTTCTCAGGTCCTCAGCCTAGGACGGCGGAATGCCATCCCATCTGGCCCTGTCCACTCACCTACCCAGAGGCTGATGACCCCTGGACAGGAATTTCAGCCTAAGCACCTGCTTAGCTCTCCCTAGGCTACAATGCCACCAATCTCCACAGCTGGTGACCTGATTGGTCTCCATCCAGCCCACACTAGCACACCAGGCTAGTGGTCTGATGAACCCCTTCTAGCCCACTAGCACCCGACATTTGAAACTCAGGCCTGCTCCAGCCTGTACACTCAAAGTGTACAGGGGGACTCTGTCTGATGGTAATGGAGAATCTGCTTTATTTTGTGCTGCAGGTCACTTTTATAGGCAGAATGTTGTCATCTCTCAGGGCCAATCCCAGACCTCTGCATCATGCCCCCTTGCATACATCACCCACTACCTACTGCTCCACCCAGCATCATGTGCTAGGTCATGAGCTGCTGTCTCATGGGGTGGGGTCAGGGGAGCTGCATGACCCCCACCTGTTTCCCTGGGAGATACTAGCTGAAAAACTAACCCATTCATACCTAAGCCAAACTGGATTTCCCTACAAGGGCCATCACCCCCACATCTTCATGAAACTGTCTAACACTCTATTTAAGCAAAGTGTAGTGACAGATAACCCTTACTGGGACGATAACCTGAGCAGTTGTATGGTAGAGGCCCATGTGGCAAAGGTGCAGTAAGTGGTCCTCACACCCTGAGACAGCATCCAGCTGACAGCAAGGATGACATGTCCATAGTCACATAGCCACCAGGAAATGAGCACCACCAATCTTTACATGCACTTTTAACTGGATGGATCCTAGTCCGGTCTCTGATGAGACTACAGGCCCACCTAGACACTGCAGCCTTGAGATAGCCTACACAGACAACTTGGCTTTGCCTGAACTCCACCACAGAAACTAAAATAAAAATATGCACTGTTTAGGTCAGATATATGTTGTGGTAACTGTTATACAGCAACAGAATGCAAAATAAACAAGGGATGGTTTCCTCAATGTTACCTTCCAATTTTTGCATTAAAAGTTGGAATTTGGGGGGCTGGTAAGATGGCTCAGTGGATAGGAGCAGGTACTGTTCTTACTCAAGTTCAGTTCCCACCACCCCACCGCTGGAGGCATATGACTGCCTGAAACTCCAACTCTAGGGGAGTCCAAGACCTCTGGCCTAAGTTGCCACCTGCACTTGTGACTCACACCCGTACGCTGACACAGACCATACACATAATCTAAAAATAATAAAAATGAATCTTTAAAAGCTTAAATATGGGAGGCTAGGTGATTAGCTGTGAGGTACAGCCTTGGCCTGGCAAGAAGGAACACCTGAATTCAAACCTCAGGACTTCAAAAAACTAATTAATTAAAATTTAAATGTTTATCATATACTCATTGACTAGCTTTTAAAATGTTAATAATATCCAGTTCTAGTGACAGGGGGATGAAGGAGAAAGTAAGTTCAGGGCTTCATTATACAGTTCCGTGTCATCTAACAACATAGACACGTTCTAGAAAAGCATGGCTGGGCTATTTTGTCACTGTGCACACATCATGTTGGATTTAACTATAATAGTCTAAGCCAATCACTTGTTGGTCCCTTGTTATAGTCAGGAGATTTGACAGCACACGATGGATAAGGTCACAGAGCACAGAACACAGTATATTCTTTTACAGTACATTTTTAATTTTTTATTTCAATTTTATGTGTGCGAATGTTTTGCCTGCATGTATATAAGTGTACCATGTGTGTGCGAGGCCACAAGAGGATATCAGATCCCTGAAACTGAAGCTAAAGATGGTTGCTAGTCATCATGTGGGTGCTGGGAACTGAACCTGGGTCCTCTGCAAGAACAGCTAGTGCTCTAAACCTCTGAGCCATATCTCCATCTCCTACAGTAAATCATTTCTGTAAGTAGAAATAGTCAATTCTAAAATAGTGACTAAAAGTGGAGCCTATAAATGTAACCTATGACAAGACCATTTGTTCTCATTGTCAAGTACTATCTTGTGTTCATAGTTGTGTGATATCTTCCCGTGTGACTGGAAGCACAGTGGGTTCACGTCCACCAACATCACCACACACAGGGAAGAATGCATTGTGTCTCTCTCTATTGGCAGCTGCATGTGTTAGGTCAGCTGGCTCATGAGCTTTCAAAGATTCTCCTCTCTCTGTCTCCCATCCCAGCATAGGACTACTGGGATTACAGATGTGGTTTTGGCTTACATGGGTTCTGGGAATCTGGACTCAAGTCCTCGGGAACATATATGCCAAGCACTTATACACCCACCACACCATCTCCCCAGGGCTCCTCACAGTCTTGCAGGCCTGTCATCATATACATAGTCTATTATCCCCCAAAACATCATTAGGCAGTACACAATAGATAACAAAAATAGTCACAAGTCTTTTTTATCCCTATATCTATATGCTTTGCAATATGATTTTATAATTTCTGGCACTAATACATATCATTGCTTCCCAAACCCTTGAATCTGATCTGGTCCTATGATTTGACTTTACCATGAACATCTATTTTTTTTAATTTTTTTTTTTATTTCCGTAAGTGTATGAATGTATTGTCTGCATGCAAGTCTGTGCACCCGTGACGTGCAACGCCGCGGAGGTCAAAAGAGGGTGTCAGACTCCCCTGGAACTGGAGTTCTCCTGGAATTGGAGTTTCAGACGGCTCGGCCACCATGCAGTCGCTGGGGATCGAACCCGGGTCCTCTGCAAGAGCGGTCGGCACTCTTAACCACTACGCCATCTCTCCAGCCCATCTATTTTTTAAAAAAGAACTAGTGTAGTAGTTAGAACCCAGGCATCAAGAAATTTTTCAGTCTCTTAGGACCCTGCCTCTGTCTAATGAACAGGTGCAGGGACCACACAGGCTCAGTCACCCTGACTGCATCTAGTTGCTAAGGCCTCAGAGAAGAGAGTAGGAAGCCCAGTCACACTCCACATTCAGGTGCCCAACCTGGCAGATGATGGCAGATCCACAAGCAAGACTGTTCTATGCCATCATTGCCACACCACACGCACCACACACACACACACACACACACACACACACACACACACACATACTTATATCTATAATATATATAATTATATATATATATATAAAACAAAATAAAACAAAAAAAAAAAAAAAAAAAAAAAATTATGCTGGGTGTGTGATGAGCACACCTTTAATCTTAGCACTCAGGAGCAGAGCCAGGTGGATATATGTGAGTTCAAGGCCAGCCTGGTCTACAGAGTGAGTTCCAAAAAAAAAAAAAAAAGAAAGAAAAAAAGATTTTCTTTTCTTTTTAATGATGTGTATGTGTGTGTCTAAATGTGGGTATGTGTACATGAAACCCAGAAATATTGGATTGACATGGGTGCTGGGAACTGAACTCAAGTCCTCTGCAAAAGCAGCCTTTACTCTTAACCGCTGAGCCATCTCACCAACCCAAAGAGATTACCTTTCCTTACGGTTTATTATATGACAATAGGCAAATGAAACACCGCTTACCCCACATGCTTTAACGGGTCCCTTTGTTTCAGCCCATCCTCTCTTGTCTTCAGAGAGTTTCTGTTGCCTCCAGTTTCTGGGAATTTGCAGTTGGCCATTTTAATTCCCATTGACTTCTCCCTGCACAGCATCCGATTTCAGCTTCCTGAGTTCCATCTTCTCAAGTTTCATTGCCAGTTTCCATTTAGTGTCACCCATGCCCATTCTTTTTGATGTTCATTTTGCCTTTACGCCCACTTTAGTGGGATTTCAGGAAGTACTGAACATGCATATGTATATATGTAAATAAGTCCCGCAAACCATATGAGCTTAGTATAACTTTCAATCACAAAGCAAAATATATTTCTATTGCTATATAGAACATCACTTTTTACACACACAAACCTTATGTGCTTGTAATGTTTTTCTTCAGGATTTTTAAGTGTGTGTGTGTGTGTGTGTATGCGTGTGGTATATGCACATGTATATGTATGAGTGTGTATGCTTCTGTGCCCTGGACTATGTGCACAAAGGCTAGAGGAGCCACCAGGTATGCATCTCTATTGTTCTTTGTCTTATTCCCTTGAAACAGGGTCTCTCACTGAACCTAAAGTAGGCTGGTAGCTAGCAAGCACCAGTGATCCTCCTGCCTTTGCACCCACAGTGCTGGAGTTATGGGCACATGCAGAGCTATGTCCAGGTTTTTACTTGGTTGCTGGGATCTGAACTCGGGCCCCGATCCTCATGCAGTAAGTGCTTTTATCCACTGAGCCATCTCTCCAGACCTTGATTGTTTTATGGAGATATTAATAGCAACTCTTACTATGTCCCAACAGCATCTGTTGCCCTCATCTTGCACATGTATGAGTGTGTATGCTTCTGTGCCCTGGACTATGTGCACAAAGGCTGGAGTTTCTTTACTGGAATTTTACAGGGCACTAGAATTCTATCACATGTTCCCAAGGATCTAAGAGAGACAAAAGAAAACTGTATGTGCTGATTCTTTAAATTGTACACACCATGCGAGTCTAACTAACTCATGGTAATGGAAGATGAGCACACGGCCCTATTAAATAGTATCTTTCTCCCCTACATGGTGGGGTGGAGTAGGATCACTTCCTTTGAGTAGGCTCCCAGTTATTTAAGTTTTGATAGAGGTGGTCATGGATCATCGTAAAAACAGAATCACACAGAACGTAGCTTCTTCCATGTTAGGCCCTCAATCGCCCCTAACACACACGTGAGCCAGGAGAGGAAAAACCACCATTAATACAATTAACAATCAGAGAAGTTTACATTCTGAAGAAGGATGTACCATGACTCAGCTCGCTTGGCAACTTGCAGTTGTGTCGCATGGACTGTGTCGACTAGAAGGGAATTGTGTTCAGTGTTTTCATGGTCTTGGCTCCTCGTTTATTGTTTGTTTACTGTGGCAATCTGTTTTCTATTTTTGTCAGCCTCTGTTTCTGTGAACATGACTGATGGGCTAATGTGGTTGTGGTGGTTTGAATGAGTGTCCCCCATAGGCTGTAAGTATTCAGACATTTGTCTCGAGTTGGTGGCACTGTTTTTGGAGGTCTTAGAAGGTGTGGCCGTGCTGGAGGAAGTGCGTTGTTGGGGGCAGGCTTAGTGAGTTTTAACAAGCCTCGTGGTCTACAGTTGCTCTCTCTGCTTCCTGTGCTCTTTGCAAGATGTGACCCTCGGCTTCCTGCTCCAGATCCAGCCGACATGCCTCCTGCCACAATGGACTCTAATTCCCTGGAACCGTCAATCGTAAGCTCAAATAAACTCTTCCTTTTATAAGTTCCTTGGTCATGGTGTTCTAACACAGCAACAGAAAAGTGACTAATACAGTGGTGATATGGGAAGATCAGTGAGATATGTAAGAGAAGGATTCTAGACCTAGCCACAGGGACAAAAAAATTAAGAATAATACAAGATAATGTTCTGATTCATGCTACTGTCATACTGCAACAAGGGGGGAGGAGAGAAGAGAAAGAAAAGAAGGAAAATCAAATGTATAGCTCATTTGAAAATGAAACCTATGCTGGGTGTGGTGGTGCAAACCTTTAATCCTAGCACTTGGGAGGCAGAAGTAGGCGGATCTCTGTGAGTTCAAGGCCAGCCTGGTCTACAGAGTTCGTTCCAGGACAGCTGGGGCTATAGGGAGACCCTGTCTCAAAAAGACCAAAAAAAAAAAAAAAAGAAAAGAAACCTATTTGTTTATATCAACACCATCATAAATGACTTTTCTTGCAAGCATCATATTAATTGGGTGTACATTATTCTTTCTTTGCTTTAAAAAATGGTGCTTTCCCCAAAGATAGACGTAGTAAGGAAACCAAGAAACCAACGTGCATATTATCAGTTGAAGAACTCTATAGGTCACAGTATATAACTGTGTTCAAGCCTGATCAAGCAGCAACCATTATTATTATTATTTATTTTTTTTTTTTTGGGTCTTTTCGAGACAGGGTCTCCCTGTAGCCCCAGCTGTCCTGGAGCTCCCTCTGAAGACCAGGCTTGCCTTGAACTCACAAAGATCCTCCAGTCTCTACCTCCCAAGTGCTAGGATTAAAGGCGTGTGCCACAACGCCCAGCAGCAACCATTATTTTTTAAACCTTGACTCTACCTGTCTTTGTATATTGATTCATATTGTTTTGGTTATGGTATTACTAGTTTCACTGTTCAACATTAATAAATTTCCATGCTGAAAACATTAATTAAAGTTAATTTACAGCTTTTATTTAAATTAAATCTACAGAACTTACCTTTAGGAAATTAAATCCCATTTGGGCCCAAGACAGTTATTTCACAAAAATTTATTGTGTTTGTCTCAGGAGCCTTAAAAATTTATGAAAGGGAAAGAAAGTAATTAGTTTTAAGCAGAGTAATCTAAGTTTAACTGCCTATATTTTTCAAGAAAGTTTGGCTGAACCATCACTCTTTATAGATAGGGAAAACTGTTCTTGCACAATACCATACTAGTATTTTGTCTCATGAAAATATGTCGTGAGACATTTAAGTTGTGACAGGCTGAATAACGGCCCTCCAAGCTGCCTACTTCATAATCCCTGGAATTTGTTAATATGTTGTTTTACAGGGCAAAAAGAATTTATTTCACAAGTTTGTTAAATTTAGGGTCCTAAAATATAGAGATTATCTCAGATCATCATTGTGGACCCAAAATAATCACAAGACTCAGAGTTGGTTTAAGAAGGGGGAGGGGGGGAAGAAAAGATGGGTGGAAGGGAGGGAGATGGAGGATGAAGAAGAGGAGGAGAGGAGGGGAAGGAGGTGGGAGGAGGGGGAGGGGGGAGGGGAAAGGAGGGAGGAGGGGGAGGGAGGCGGTCATGAGCTTTGAATAAGGACGTTTACCCAAAGATTCTCCCAGCCCTAAGCTTGTCTGCTTTCCCCAAGTCCACCCCAAATGCACACAGGACGACGCTAACTGCTCACTGCCCTCTCTCTCACATACGGTCTCCAGCATGTGCTCAATAAAGGAAAAGATGGAGGATGTCTTATCTCAACAAATAAATCCAACAGCTGTTCTGTCATGAAACAGGGTGTGGCAGTGTCCCCAGGAACTAGAGGGTTGTAGAGATCAACAACAGGGAGGCCCAGGGTCCCCCACTCCCAAAGAAATTTGAGGGGTGCTTCATTTTACCCGGGTCAGCCCTCTGCTGCTGGCTTTTTTGGGCCCTACCCTTCCTTGTTTGGTCTTATGGGTCATTTGTAATTCTGAATCCAGGAGCCTAGGGATCTTTGGGCATCTGTTCTGGGCGCAGTCTGTTCCACTGCCTGCTGGTCTTTGAAATCTCTGCCTTCTCCATGTCACGTGCTATGGATCCGTCTGCATACTGGAGTGGAGCAGCTCGGGTCCCTAGGTGATAAGCCTAACTCCCTCCATGCTAAGCCACACTAGCGGCTAACATTTGGATCTGGACTGCCCCCTAGAGGCCCGTGTTGTAAAGGCTTGGTCCCTGGTGTGGTGCCATTAGCAGGTGGAAACTTTAAAGAGCCAGGGCCTATTGGAAGGTTTTAGGTCAGTAGAAGCCTCCCCTCTAAAGAAGTGGTAGGCCTCTTTCTCTTCCTTTCTGTCATCATTCTGGCCACGTGATAAACAGTTGGTTCCATGATGCACTGCCTTTCCACAGGCTCAAAATCAACAGGGCCCTGCCCACGGATTCAAACCTCCAAAACTGTGAGTCACCGTAAATGTTAATAAACTTGGATATTTTTGCTACACTAACAGAAAGCTAACTACAGGATCCCACAGGCCTGTAGTCTAGACCACTGTCTTTTTGAAGTTTTACTGGAATAAAGCCATGCTTATTTATCTACAACTTGTAGGTAGAGATGAGTAGTGACAAAAATCTTAAATATTTTTTACACAACTTTTAAGATATTTTAATGTATATGACTGTATTTCGTGCATGTGTGTAAGTCTACCCATGTCATGTGATGGAATGGAGGTCAGAAGAGGGAAAGAAAGTTGGATTCACCTGGAACTGGAGTTACAGCTGACTGTTAGGGTCATGTGGGCGCTGGAAATCAAACCTAGGTCTTCTATAAGACCAACCAGTGCTCTTAAGTGCTGATGCATCTCCAACAGGAGCCAAGAGGAGCCTTTCAAAACTAGCAGGGAAAGGTGTATCCCCATCAATCCACTTTGGGAGAGAGATTTGTTAGTTACAGTAACCCTCCCCAACAAAACAATGAAGCATTCTGTGTGCTAACAGCAAGGCTTTAAAAAAAAATCACAAATACATACATATAGATATATAGATATATAGATATATAGATATATAGATATATAGATATATAGATATATAGATATATAGATATATAGATATATAGATATGGTCTTTTTGAGACAGGGTCTCCCTGTAGCCCCAGCTGGCCTGGAACTCTCTTTGTAGACCAGGCTGACCTTGAACTCACAGATATGCACTTGCCTCGGCCTTCTGAGTGCTGGGATTAAAGGCGTGTGCCACCACACCCAGAAATTCTGCATTTTTATAAAACTTATAAAAGGTGATCTTCCAAACTGTACATTCAGCAGCAGAAGTACACAGTTACCAAAACTGCGCACACTTCACTTGGCACTCCAGCGCCTTCAGCTTTCTGAGTGGTTGTTCCCGCATCTCCATTCTCTGCAGGAGTATTCCCACCCTGGCTGGGTCAGCTTTTCCCTTTTTCCCTCCGGGTACTTCACTCCCTTCTTTGCAGGTTCCTTCTTCGGCTTGGGCACTGGCTTTGGAGGAGGAAATTTAGTGGATAATCCTGCAGATCTTCTCTGTGGCTCGGCCTTCAGCTTGGCTTTATCTCCTCAGCTTACATTCTCTCCCTTCAGCCTTTCTCTGGGGTGGGGACGCAAAGGCAGTGAGCACAAGGATGCAGTGGTGGGTGCTTGGCTTTCATCAGCCCAGGTCGAGAAGCCAGCCCAGCTCATTCTCGATTCTTCTTCACACTGCTCCAACAAACATTATTCATATAAGTGAAAGACTTCGTTGATTTGAATAACTTCTGATCAAATATTTTCAGAGGCCCTAGGGTTCAGACCACTCTCCATTATATAAATTCTTAACCTCAGTGAAAATTCTCTATTCGAAGCCACTTTCCTGCAGCCAGTGCCTGTGTATATTCCTTTGAAACAACTGAGGATTCATTACAATAGTCGATCTTTAGATGTGTACGTACTGACATCAAATCAGTAAGAAAGCAGGGTGCTATGGTACACAATTTTGATTCCAGCACTCAAGAGGCAGAGGCAGGCAGATAGATCTGGAGTTTGAGGCCAGCCTAGTCTACATAGCAAATTCCAGGCCAGGGCTACATAGAGAGACCCTGGCTTTGAAAAAAAAAATTTTTTTTTTCAGTAAGACCAAAGTCTAAATCTTCCTCATCTCTAAGGAAACTGTCTGTATTTCAATTTCTGGAACTGGGAATTTTCTTCAGTCCAATAAGCATTCCAGTATTGTGTGAAGACTTTATAACCTCACGCTGTTTAGCACTTTAAAATGTATCTAATAAGCCAGGAATGGTGACACATGCCTTTGATCCCAGCATGCAGGAGCCAGAGGCTGTGGCTTTCTGAGAGATCTAGGTCAGCCTTATGATGCTCAGGGCAATTCCATAAGGTTACATCTTAAGTTCCAGACCAGCTGAGGCTACAGGGAGACTTTATCTCAAAAAAAAAAATGTATCTAATAAATTCTGCCACATAAAGAACTATTTGAATGCCAAATTCAGATTCTCAAAATGCAAGTTATCTGAGGCCATTTCTCTGCCTGGCAGAAGGTGGCACTAGAGTCATGCGTGTGGCACCACTACTAAATACCTACAAAGTCAGAACTTAATTAGCCAGCCTTCAAACAGCTTGTGAACATATAAATCATAATATATACACTCTGTAGACTTTGTAGACACATATCAAAGTCAAGGCTATATTAATCAAATCTTAGAATCATCCTCTAAAACATAGTGACATAATGAGTCTCTCTCTCTCTCTCACACACATACACACTCATCCTCCAAAAGTTAAGTGTCACAAAATATTCAGATTCATTCTACAAATATGTACCGAGTCCCTGTTATGCACGAGCCCCTCTTAGTGATGTCTTAGTGATATTCTGCAAACAACACAGATATATGCAAATTTCTCTTCCAGTGGGAGAGGCTGATATTGGAGGAGTCATAAGCAGCTAATGCCTTAGTGACATCGCCTGAGCATCAAATCAGAGACACAGGCTACTAAGAGAGACGCTGACCCAGTTGTGGTGGCGGAGTAAGAGGCCTTGAGTCTTTCTTCCTGGAAGTGTTTGTTCTTCATTCCTAATATATCATTCTTTCTAGACCCTGTTTCTGTTTCTACTCTTAAATACCACTCAATTATTAATTACATTATTAAGGTCTTGCCCTATATTCCATTAGCTCATCTTGCACTATGTAATTTCCCTTGGTTTTATAATCTAGTTCCTTTAAGAATTCAATACAGCAATAGGTTTCACTTGGGGCAGGACCACCCTAGTGGGCAATTTAGAAGTTGGAGGAGATGTTTTCATGAGTCTCACGATGATTTGGAGGGTGTTCCTGGCATTCGTGGATGAAGGCCAAGAATCCTAGGCGCCTTGCCAGGTGGGGCACCATCCCACCTGGAAATGCTGAGTCCCCATCCCTCAGGACTTCCCAGTGTCTCACTGGCCATTGACCCGTAGAACTAGCCTGCTTATAATTATCTTCTATTTTACATAAAGTTGGTTTTTGCATGGTTGTGATGTAAACTGGACTTTCCAGAAATTCAACAAGAGTATAACCAGAAGGAAGACTGGTTATTGTTCATTTTGAAACTTGACCAAAAATATTTAACGGTTTTGTAAAATCCCTTTTTTCCTGGCAGTTGAATCACCTATATGATGGACCTGTACCATCTGCTTTATGGCTGGCCCAACACAGAGATTCTGTAGATGGCAAAGCATCTGACCATTTCACAGAGTCCTCTAATGTAACTAAGAATAAGTATTTGCACATGCAAATACATATTTCATTAAAAAGTCATTTTAATAGAAATGTGCTGTTTTATTACAAAGTCTCACAAAATGAAAATATCTCAAAAAGGAAGCTAGACTAATAGCCTCCGCCTGCAGAAATGGGGGGAGACAGAGCAGTGAGTTTCTTGTCTCACCTGAGACCAGTTGGAAGGTATAAACAGAACCAATGTAAAAACGGCTAGTGTTACGTAAGCCTGAAAGGAACAAAGGTCCCAGGCGACCCAGCCAACCCGTCCAGAAGGCTTAATCAGGGCCTCTCCTAAGCAGGCGCTTGGCATTCAGGATTTTTGTCTTACACTTGTAGCCCTTCCACTTAGAACTGTACCCTGTATGGTTAAGAACTATGACCTGGGAAAGGACGGCAAGGCAGCTGCTGGACCCCCCCACACACACAGTGCCACTGCCCCGGGCTCTCCTATCTAGTCCCTGGGGACATTATATTCAATATATTTTATGTAAATACACAGAGGAATAGAACACATAAAAGCGGGGACAGGGGAGAAAGTGAAACTTGGTGCGGATCTTGCTCAGGCCAACTCACCCTCCTCTTTGACCCATTTGGCTTCTGGCGTCTTCTCTTCTGTGACTTCTTTCTTCTCTTCCAGAACTTTTCCCTTTTTGTCTTCTGTTCTGACTTTTAGCTTTTTTGAAAGTTGAAGAATTCTTTCAACCACCTTCTCCTTCTTCATCTGAATCAGAGAATTCTTCCTCACAGGCAATTGTTTATCAGAGAAGCCGATGGAGATGCCTTTGTCAAGGTCTTCGTTGTCCTCCTCACCACTGTCCTCTAGGATGGCATCCTCTGGTATTGCCTGCATTTGGACCCCAGGTGCATGGGGCAGCATTCTCAAGTTCTCAAAGAGCCGCTGTTTGATCTCTTCCAGGTACTCATTAGTGTTCTGGTTAGTCATATTGGAAGGACTGAAGTGAAGCTTGAAATATGGTCCAAAGTATTCAAAGCAGTCACTGTATGGCAGCTCATGAGGGCTCTCTGTGTCCAGGGCGACAGTTGTTTTGTATGTCCCACACTAGCAACATCATGAATGGTATAACCACCTCCTTGCAGCATTAGCATAGCTCTTGACAAACTCCACACGCTTGGCATGTGATGGTCAGATTGAAGCAACCTAACCAATCCCCAGACAGGGAATCTGAGCCACACTGCAAGACCACTGCACTAGGCTGGAACATCTCCATTCTCTGGACATGACCAGCTTGAAAATAGCCTCATAAGACTCATCATCAATCCCATCATGGAGTGGATAGTTAACAGCATAATACTTGCCTTTGCCAGCCCCAATATCCTGTAGGTCCCCAGTTCCTGGGAAGTACTCTCTGTATTTATGAAAGGACACAGTCATGACCTGATCTGTGGTATAGAAGGCCTCTTCCATGCCATCACCATGGCAAATATCAATGTCAATATACAGCACCAGGATGGCCAAGACGGTATCATTGATGTAACAGATGCTTCTGACTTCTTTGCATGATGGAGGCCTCCAGCCCAATTCACAGCCATATCTGTCTGCTGCTTACTAAGTTTCACAGCACTTACCACAGAGCCACCGGTAGACAACTGACAGAACTCAAACAGGCCATCAAGTACTGGACTGTCCTCACCTACATTAAATCTCTGCATCTGCTTGCTGTACTCAGTCATGTTATCTGGACGAATGGATCGCAAGAATTTAATGTAGTCATCCTGTGGTACTTGGTCATCTCTTCAGCATTGGCTTTGTGAGGACAACAGAGTTCCAATTTTCAGTAGAGACCATAGTTGAGTGGCAAGCTGTGAGTCACCTGAATTCAGTGAGGCTTCATCGGATAGCTTTGTCCATAATAGCAATTCCCAACATCCCCACCAAACTAATAACAGACCTTCCTCAGATGCCCTGAGTCTGCGCCATCTTGCCCACCATAAGTCCATCTTGCCCACCATAAGTCCATCTTGCCCACCATCAGTCCATCTGCCACACGGCTTCTGACCAAAAAGTCATTTTTCTTGAATTTTTCTATGTTAAAAAAGGCAGCAAGAGTTTCATTATGTTGTTTTGTGAAACAGATATATTATCTGAGAATTTCGTATTCTACAAATCAACCCTATAGGATGATTGGGGTGGGGTTGCCTGTTTCTTTTAAGACAGGGTCTTGTTATGTGGCTCAGGCTGCCCTTGAACTCTGGTCCTACCTCAGCCTCCCAAGTGCTTTGATTCCAGGTGTATACCACCATGCCAAGCTGATTTTTTTTTTAAGATCACCTTTGGTTATAATGAGGAAGAATTGCCACAGAAAGACCCAATAGGAACCCAGAAGACAACCAGACCTTGGTTAAATGTCTGCCCCTCACAGATTGTTGTGTGACCCTGGGCAAGTTCTCAGACTTTTTCTGTTTAATGTCTGCATCTGTATCTAGGGAAAGCCCCGCCCCTGGCTCATGGAAGCACAGCCCCCCCCCCCCCCCACCCCATGGAGAATTAGCTAAGACAATGTCAAAAACAGTGTAGGACGTATAAAAGCTCATTAACGTCATTTCATTTTTTTCAGTTGAAGTAGCAACTAATAAATGGTTCACTGATTATGTTCCTAATTAGACAAAGCATCTGTCTTCCAAATATTACACACTTATACTATAGTTGACAGTGTTTATGGTATGTGCACTTTTTTACAGTTTTAAATTATTGTTGTTTTGGTTTTTAATACTTCAAGATTAAGGGCATCTGTTTTCCACTCTCGGAATCCAGCCACACACTCCCTCATTGTCCTGATTTCCATTCTTGCTCCATCACCCTATAATCAGGGAGAATAAGAAAAAAATTTCATGACCCAAACTGATATGTAGCAGTCAAGTCTTGTCTTCACTTCCTCTCTAACTCCTACATATTTATCAACTGTATCCAAATGAAAAATTTTCCCCTAAGTCAAGTGAAGAAAAGACTGATAGTATCCCTGGAGGGTTTGGGGGTCTGATGGGGTTCGGGTTTTTGTGGGTGGGTTGTGGGGGGTGGTTGGGGGGGGGTGGGGGGTTGTTGTTGGGTTGGGGGGGGGGGTTTGGTGTGTGGTGCCACCCCCCCCCCCCCCCCCCCCCCCCCCCCCCCCCCCCCCCACCCCCCCCCCCCCCCAAGCTCACCCCCAAAAACACATTTCTATGATTCTGAATAACTCATTTATTCAACAGTAATTTACTTGGCTCTTTTTTTTTTTTTTTTTTTTTTTTTTTTTTTTGTCTTTTTGAGACAGTGTCTCCCTGTAGCCCCAGCTGTCCTAGAACTCATTTGTAGACCAAGCTGGTCTTGAACTCCCAGAGATCTGCCTGCCTCTGCCTCCTGGGTCCTGGGATTAAAGGTGTTCGCTACCACACCTGGATTTACGTGGGCTCTTTGAACAAGGAGATACACTAAGAGCTAGAGGGAAGAATGAACTGTAGAACCATAAGTTGGTATTCATTGACGCTCCACAAATATACACGATCTTCATAGGCTTTGGACCAGGTGCTAGAGATACAAAGGTGTAGTCCAGAGCTTGAGACTCAGAAGGAATCTGAAGTCATATAAAATAACCAGAAGAATTTAAAATGAAAGTATCTCATTTTATCTCAGGGAAAGTTTGTAAGCCAATTACTGAGTATTCACTGCAACCAAGACACTATGCTGTATTATCACATACATGATGCCATAAGTAAAATAAACATTTTCATTTAATGTTTATGGTTAATCTGTACAACAAGGCAATTTCTGCTTTTCATTGTTTTGTTCATGATGAAATCTACTTATAAGAATATGTAGAGGAGCATTGGAGGCAGAGGGGCAGAAACAGGAGGATCTCTCTGAGTTCGAGGCCAGCCTAGTCTGCATAGCAAGTTCCAAGACAGCTGGGGCTGCAGGGAGACCCTGTCTCAAAAAGAAAAAGAAAAAAAAAAGAATATGGCTTTTCAGACTGCATTTTAAAATGGCTAACTCAGGGCTGGAGAGATGGCTCAGCAGTTAAAAGCATTTGCAAGAGGGCTTTAGTTTAGTTCCCAGGCTTGACAAAGCAGCTCACAACCATCTGTAACTCTAGTTCCAGGGGATCTGACACCCTCTTCTGGCTTCTGTAGGTGCCACCACACAAGTGGCATACACACAGAGAGATGTACGCACAAATACATGAATAAAAATAAATCTCAAAAGAAATGGCCGACTTTATTAATACAAGTACTATGAATTAAATTTCATTTTCTCTCCAAAAATATTCCATGATTGTTCATACCTTTGTGGTGTAGAAACAGAGGGTGAAGGAGGTTAAGTATTACAGTTTCACACAACTAACCATGAAAAGTGGCTCCTAAAGTTGGGACTCCCAAATCCTGTGTGACAGTTTTCTATGGTGCTAGCAATGGAGTCAGAGACACAGCCCTGGAATTCCTGACTCCAGACTTTGCACGCTTCCTTCATGATCTGCTTCCCTCAGCTCCCATCGCTGTGCAGTGACCATGGATGACCTGTAATCCATCATGCTTTGAATCTTGAGACTTTTAGGATTGAAAAAGCAATGTGTGAATAGAACAGCTCAAGGCAGGCAATGCTCCTAACCAGATAAGCTGAATAAAATATAAAATACATTTATAGTATGTGTGTGTGTCTATATGATGTGTGTATATATGCTTTTCAATTTTTTTTAAGCATCCTAGAGTTTTAGAACCAAGGAGAATTCAAGAACTAAGATCCAGGACAGGGCAGAACCTCTCAGGTAGGTGATGAGGATTTGAGCCTCTTCTTTCCTGGAAGAAATTACCAACTTTAGAGGGACTTAAAGATGAGATATAGGGTTTGGGTCCCTGGGAGAGTCTATGTTGGGAAACAGAGAAAATGACAAGTTGTCAGTGGATACTCCAGTTAGGATAGCAAAACCTGAACATAACCAGTTTACCATCCACAGCTTTACAAATTCTGAAGTTGCAGAGGCCAGGACGTAGAAATCTGCCTAGCCTGAGTGTGGCAGTGGCCATCTGCAGTCCAGGCCCTCTGTCAGCTCAGTCAGGAAGATCAGATCACTGCAAGTTCAAGTCCAGAGTCTGTCTCAAAAAATAGTTTTAATTGCTTTATAAATTTTATGTATATGACTATATTACTTGCATGTATGTAAGTGCACCTATATCATGCAATGCCCACAGAGGTAAGAAAAGGCCATCAGATCCCTTATAACTGAGTCACAGATGGTTATTAGCTGCCATGTAGGTGCTGGGAATTGAACCCAGGTCCTTTGCAAGAGCAGCCAGTGCCCTTAATCACTGAGCCATCCCTCCAGCCCCTCACAAAATATTTAATTAAGAATAAAGTCTATGCTTGATAGCTCTATAAGCAAAGTTGCTTTTTGCTGAGGAAACCAGACCTTGCCAGGTGTTGAATCGTAGCTGTGAAAAAAAGGGGCAGAGGTAGACTGAGCCTACCAAAACACGACCCAGACTCACCATTCTCAAGTCTGCAAAGGTAAACGAAGTAGGATTCTCCAACAATTTTAAGCTAGCATAACCTATATAAACTGTTGTCTACACAAAATATTTTCCTCTTTGCTACAATGGCCTCATTAATCTACAGATACTAAACACAGAACATAAGCAATCAAAAGTGACTAATGAACCAGCAGAATAATGGGTTCCATTGTGTAGTATTTTTTTTATCTTTTTGAGACAGGGTCTCCCTGTAGCCCCAGCTGGCCTGGAACTCGATGTAGACCAGGGTGGCCTTGAACTCATAGAGATCCTCCTGCTTCTGCCTCCCGAGTGCTGGGATTAAAGGAGTACACTACCATACCTGGCAGGTAGCATTCTTTTAAAATGCTTTTTTTTTTTAAGTAAATCTATATCTTTTTTTTAATTAATTTATTTATTTTCTATGTGTATGAATGTACTGTCTGCATGCAGGTTTGTGCACCCGTGTCGTACAAAAGCCACGGAGGTCAGAAGAGGGTCTCGGATTCCCCTGGAACTGGAGTTCTCCTGGAATTGGAGTTACAGACGGTTCTCAGCTGCCATGTGGGTGCTGGGGATTGAACCCGGGTCCTCTGCAAGAGCAGTCGGTGCTCTTAACCGCTAGGCTATCTCTCCAGCCCTAAAATGCTTTTTATTTTCAGTGCTGAAGATCAGACTCAGGGTCTCGTGCAAGCTTTTAAAAAAATGTCAAGATTTTGCCAGGTGTGGTGGCACATGCCTTTAATCCCAGCACTCGGGAGGCAGAGGCAGGCAGATCTCCGTGAGTTCAAGGCCAGCCTGGTCTACAGAGCGAGCTCCAGGCCAGCTGGGACTAAAGGGAGACCCTGTCTCAAAAATACCAAAAAAAAAATTTAATTCAAGGCCATTCATTCTTTCTGGATAGCTGGTGTCTGCTCATTTTGAAACTTCCAAAAGTGTAATTGGTGATATCATCATAATGATCTATGAAAACTATTTGTTCAGAGAATGAATCTCTTTCATTGTACAATATTGGGGAGCAGGGGGTCTTACTCCTGCATGCACTGTTAGAGAATGTGTCAATGCCTTCATAATGCAGTCTAAGTAAAAACGTAGATGTTAGTGCTCATGGCAATTCAGCTGATCTGAAGTTCTGTTGAAGTCAAAGGTGCTTCTTCCAAATTTGGAGTCGGCCAAGTTCAGACTCCAGGCATGGGGAAAATCAGAGCAGGACTATCCGTCTTCTTTGTTCAAAACAGATGACTCTGTATTTGCCTAGTTAAAAATAACAGCATTCCTTGCCCCAGTCATCAGCTAGACAGTCTAGCCTGCTCATATTTTTTTAACCCAGTCAGGAGAATAAAGGTCAAAAGGCTATGTACTCTGAATTAAGTTTTTTCTTAATAGGTTATACTGGAAAAAATTTGCCTACCTTTGATATTTTTCTTTTAAATTTCCCTAGCTTCTTATTGTGGAAAAATATAGCACATTTATATTAAATAACCATTTATCTCCCTCTTTTGAACCAACTTGTCATGTTAACAGAACAGTTCATCAATTTGTTTCTACCAAATTGTGGGGTTTTTTTTTTTTCCTTTTGAAAGTTTCTAGTATTTGAGTAACAAACGTTATTTGGATCATTCCTTATCTGAATGGCTGATTGCAATACCTTTTATTGATTAAACAATGTTGGCATGCTGTGTTCCGATTCCTGTCCTAAAATGGGTGCATTTGTTTCAGATAGAAATGTGTCACATTCTCTGGCCTGATTTTACTTTTTCCTGCCTAGTCTTTATTCCACCTGAAGAACTTAATTCAAGAGCAAATAGATGTATTTGCCATTTCAGAGTTAGGTATCATTGGACTGTTCCAAACTCTTCTACGTTCTCCCCATTAATCTGTGTTCCCCACCAGCACCAAGAAAAGTTATGTGAATGTGTAAAATAAATGTCAAAGCTCTTTCTTTGAAAATTCAAGTGTAATTTATGGCTGTTATAAAAGAAGTACAGTGAGAGGGGTTCATAGTGCGACTTTCACTATTAAAGCACAGTCAGCATGCAGGAGATGTTTACATTCCAGCTGTGAAGGTTTCTGAGTCACCAAGAAGCTGTGTGGAATGTTTGCTTTAATAATTCATCATGTATTCTGATTCACATGTTAAGCTCATCCACCAGTACTTTGCAGATCTGCTGGAAAGAAAATATGTTGTTCTACCACCCGTGGCCTTATGGAGTTCCTATCACTTCGAATCCTAATGTCCAGGAGATGCAGTACAAAGGCAGTGAAGGATAACATTCGCCTGCGTGGCTCCTGATCCCACAGATAAAGGCTGTGGGGTCAGCCCTGCGGGTAAATAATCAGCAACATGGATTGGGATCTTGACAATTTTGCACAGTTTGGGTCCCAGCTACCTGAGATCAGTGGTCTGCCCTGGGTGAGTCACACACATGGCTATAAACTTGGTCAAAGACACATGGAACCACAGGGTGCTTTGAGGGTCACCGAAGGGCAAACATGCTCTGTGCACCATTTGTACCCGCTCCTCTGTGAGCACCGGTGGTGAACTGGGGAGCGCTTCCTCTACTGATTCCCCAAAGGAGACTTTTCTTTTTGCCAACAAAGTTCATGCCCTTGACCTTCAGATGAGGCAATGAAATTAGAATGCTTAATAGCAGCAAGTCCAAGAACATTTATGCTTCTCTAAATAGCCACAGAAGAGAAGCCTTTGTATGATTTCTGAGCTAATATTGCTAATATAGAACTTTTAAATTAACTTATTCATGCAATCAATTTTTAATTAGGACATTGAGATGAAATGGCCCTCCATCCAAACAAGAGCACAAGTCGGGCTCTTCAACATTCAGTAAAATGGTCAAGCGTGCCAAATATATTTTGATATACAAACCATGTGAATTTTCTTTCCAACAATGCCAGCCAGGTATTTGTGCTTTAGAATTTTTTGCCAGAATTTAATTGGAACAAACTGTTCTTCAGACTCTGTCAAAAGACTACAGAGAGAAGTGGTATTTGAGTGAGGTAGTCCATCCACCCATCTCTGGGTATTCTAAACTGCCTTTTTAATGAAAATAGATGTCCAGAAAGCTAATCCCTCAGGCTACAGACTCCTATGCCACTACACACTATCTTTATGAAATTTATATTTTACCATTATGTAGCTATTATTATGGTTTAGTTTAAGAAAAACTTGCCTGAAAAATATATCTACCACCATCTATATAGTAGAAAGAGAAACTGAACATGGCAGAAGATGAAGGGAGTTTGAAGACCTTGACATCAGGCTCAGCAATGCCCATGCTGGCTGAGAGACATCCCACCAACTCAAAAGCTCTGTATTTCATATTGATAATGGAATAATACTCGGGTTCAGGAGTGATCAAGGACAAGGAGATAACAGATGTGACACAAAGAAAATGCTCAAATACATATGCCTGCATCCTGTACGAAATCTGTTTCTATATTATTCACAGCCCTTGAAATAAAAAACCAAGAGCAGTACTGGAGACATAGCTCAGCAGTAGAGCAGTTCTTTAGTATACCCAGGCTTTGAGCCTCAGCACTGCAAACAAGAAGCCAAAGAGGCGGGCTGGAGAGATAGCCTAGCGGTTAAGAGCGCCGACTGCTCTTGCAGAGGACCCGGGTTCGATCCCCAGCACCTACATGGCGGCTGAGAACCGCCTGTAACTCCAATTCCAGGAGAACTCCAGTTCCAGGGGAATCTGACGCCCTCTTCTGACCTCTGAGGCATTGCACGACACGGGTGCGCAAGCCTACATGCAGACAGTACATTCATACACATACAAAAATAAATAAAATAAATTTTTAAAAAAAAGGCAAGGTGCTCGGGGGCTGGAGAGATGGCCTAGCGGTTAAGAGCGCCGACCGCTCTTACAGAGGACCCGGGTTCGATCCCCAGCACCCACATGGCGGCCGAAAACCGCCTGTAACTCCAATTCCAGGAGAACTCCAGTTCCAGGGGAGTCTGATACCCTCTTCTGACCTCCGCGGCGTTGCACGACACGGGTGCACAAACCTGCATGCAGAAAGTACATTCATACACATACAGAAATAAATAAAATTAAAAAAAAAATTTTTTTTTTTAAAAAAAAAGGCAAGGTGCTTACAAGCCTGACTCATGCTGAACCCCATCCCATAATTCTTAAAAAAAAAAAAAAAAAGCCAAAGAGGATAGGGAGAAAGAAAGAGAAGAGAAAAGGACGTAATAAGAAGAAAATCCTCTTCTCTTAAGAATAATTATATTTGTTTTTGGAAGATAAAACAACAAATAGCTGATAAAAGGTTTACAGCAAATGTAATGTTTTAAGAAGTTATATTTGCCTGGATATTTTTCTCTGTTCTTTATGGTCTTTTATATTTCCATTTCTTTTTTTTTAATTTTATTTATTTTTGTATGTGTATGAGTGTACTGTCTGCATGTAGGTTTATGCATCCACCCATGTCATGCAATGCCAAGGAGCTCAGAAGAGGGTGTTGGATTCCCCTAGAACTGGAGTTAAAGACGGTTCTCAGCTGCCATGTGGGTGCTGGGGATCGAACCTGGGTCCTCTGCAAGAGCAGTCGGTGCTCTTAACCACTAGGCTATCTCTCCAGCCCCATATTTCCATTTCTTATTTAATTTCCATTCCATACCTCAGGAAGCATTCAGCCAGCCTATTACTAGAGTCTGTGCATGTATGTGCTTATATGTGTTCACGGGTGGGGCGTTCAGATTTGCATTCATGCATGTAAAGGTGAGAGGTCAACCTCAGGCGTCATTCCTCAGGTTCTGCTTTTTGAGAAAGGATCTCTCACTTGGCTTACCAGTTTGACCAGTGAACCCCAGAGACATGCCTGTTTCTGTCCCCTAGTTCTCAATTACAAGCATACGCCACCACACCCAGCTTCTTTTTCATTTTTTTTTTTTTAACATAGGTTCTGGGGGTTGAACTCAGGCCCTCGTCCTTGTGCATCAAGCACTTTACCAACTGATCCATCTCATCAAACCCCTCTTGCTAGATTTTAATGAGTTCCCTTTGCCTTTCCCAAAAAGTGACACTTCTAAACCTTCACTAATGCCCCAGGCCAACACCTTAGCCAGCACCCTTAAAAGATGATCATAAATCTATATCAGATTCCTAAGGCTGAAATAACAAGGCACTATAAACTGAGGGCTTAAAGCAACAGAGATTTGTTTTCTCACAGCTCTGGAGGCTGGAAGGCGAGGTGAACAGGCCTGCGGGCCCATGCTCCCCGCGAGACCCTGGGTAGAATCCTTCCTGGCCCCTCCCTGGCTTCTGGTGGTGGCCGTCACTTCTTGGCATTCCTTGGACTGCATCTGCATCTCTCCAATCTCCTCCCGTACACCCAGGACATGCTCCTCTTCCTCTGAGGACACTAGCCACACCGGATTAGGGCCTACCTTTACGATTTCATCTTAATTTGGCTTCATCTACAACAATCCTATTTTCAAGTACGGTCACATGCAGTTACCATAAGTTCGGACTTTTGCAAATCTTCTGGGGCCACACAATTCAAACCAGAACACCTTTATACTTCCTAAGGAAAAAAAAAAAAATGAACGCAAGCATCGTTTCCAACTTCTTCATAATATATCGCAGTTACCCACAGTCACCGTAACCCTAATCCTTACATACTTCCCTCAAGTGTCAGAAGGCCCACCCTTCCACCAGACCTCTGGACTCTTTGTCTTTTACTGTATGTTTTCTCAATCTATTTCACCAATTCCACTCCTTTTGAACTCCTTTGCTCACTTCTGCAAGTAGATTCAAGCCCTCCACATCCATTAATGTGTTTTTTTTAAGTCTTTACATTAAATCTACCTGTTATTAAATTGTTCTCTTTGAGTCCCGAATGTCTGGGGAACCTAGGAAATGAAAGCTTATGAAGCTCACCACCTCTGCATTCCCATTGCACGCATCCATTCCTTGGGAATCACCAAATAATGAGACAGTGGCTTCTGAGCTTAAGGAGAGAAGACATGATGAACAATACTTTCACTTCTCCACAGACAGACATTCAAGAGCTTTGAAGGTGCAAAATAAGGAAACCAGACTAGGAAATTGACATTTTCCTGAAGAAATAACAGAAAACTGTTACAAAAAAAAATTTTTTTTCAGAGTAATTACCACATGAAGGAGAAGGAGAAAATTTCAAGCTAAGGAACAAATTAGGTCAGAAAACTCTGAACCAGAATTTTTTTTTAATTACTTTCAAGGTCCTGGGAGAGGACTGGGATGAGCTTACCTTAGAAACTTAGGGAGGAGCAGTACCTATGTCATTGATGGAAAAGCCATAATCAAATCATGAGGGTTGCGTGGGCCATGTTGAGGACTTATCCTTTACCACCAGAGCAACCAGACAGGGGCTTTAAACAGGGATGACTTGGTCACACTGGCCTATGCAAAGATCATTCTGGCCAGACATAAGAGAATAAACTGGAGGAAGGACAGCTAAAAGATTATGATAGTCTCTAGCAGAGACTTCTGTAGCAGCGTCATTATGGAGGCGACAGTGAAAGAGGACTCTAGGCATGTTGAAGACATCAAGGAACGAGCACCAACCTGAGTCACTGACTGCCAGGGGTCAGGGGTAAAGACATGTCCATCCTAAACCCCAGGTTTCTGGTTTAACAGCTGGATAGGTGGTGCCATCAACAAGAGAGGAAACACTGACTTCAGTGGTAGAGTGTCAGCATCAGGAAAATTATTAGACCATGTTGACTTTGAGGTACCCAAGAAGACAAAAAGGGGATGCTTAGCATCAATCCTCAGCTGAAGCCATCTGCTCAATACTGTCAACAACCACCCAATAGCTGAATGTAAGAAATCCATTTCAGTCTCCATCCGTCTGAATACTGTAGTATCTACACCATAAGCAATTTTTGTCCTGGGTCAAGAGCTCTTCACCTCTGATTTCTACTTAACTCTGGCCTCTGGTTCTTTTCCTACCATATCTGGCCTTGGTGACCTAACCTTAAAGATTAGTGTTTCAGGGGCTGGAGAGATGGCCTAGCAGTTAAGAGCGCCAACTGCTCTTGCAGAGGACCTGGGTTCGATCCCCAGCACCCACATGGCGGCCGAGAACCATCTGAATACTCCAATTCCAGGAGAACTCCAGTTCCAGGGGAATCCGACACCCTCTTCTGACCTCCGTGGCATTGCACGACACGGGTGCACAGACTTGCATGCAGACAGTACATTCATACACATACAGAAATAAATAAAATTAATTAAAAAAAAAAGATTAGTGTTTCAAATGGGCCCTGCATTAGTCAGGGTTTTCTAGAGGAACAGAACCGATTATTTAATCACCATGCAGAATAGGGTCCGAGTAGTCCAACAATGCCTGTACCACACTAGAGAGGCTGAGAATTCAGCAGCTGCTCAGTCCACAAGGCTCAGCAGTCCCAATCTGGCACTGAATGAGCTGGGGATTCCTGGAGAGCTGCCAGTCTACAGTCTATATTGGAACCTGAAGAAGTTGGTTCTAATACTGGCAAAAGAGTGCCACAGCAATAGGATAGATAAACCGGCTGGCAAGTGTCAAGGCAGACAGGCAAAATGCAAACATTTTCTTCTTAAGTAGGCAGCCACCGGAAAGCACCCCCTACGTCTAGGGTTCCTTTGTCCACTTCAATTGATCAGATCAAGAACATTCCTCACAAGAGCACCCCTTCAGTTGATTCCAAATCCAGGCAGGTTGACAACCAAAATTAGCCATCACATGACTTTAAATGAATAATTCTCAAGTCTTTATCCCCATCACCTCAAGATACCCTTGCCTCCACTGAGATTGCCCATAGAGGGCTCTGATTCAAGAGCCCCCATTCAAAATAAGGCACACTCCACCTACCTCGCCAACTATCCCTCCTCCCAGGCTCTGCTTCTCCTTTAAGCATATCACAAGACAAAGTGAGGAAAGCGAGATGTCGTCAGGCTCCAAGTCATCACCACAATCCAATCTACATGGTTATGCTTATACCCAGGAAACCCCTGCTCCCTCCCCACCAGATGTAATCTTTGTCTTCTGGTAGTCCGACCACAAAGCTTGTCTAACTTCAGGGCTGGCCATATGGCAATCATTTTAGGCCTTGAGGTGTACACAGCTCTGTGACAACTGTTCAGTTTTACTGTTGCAGTGTAAAAGCAGTAATAAATATGTGGGTCATAGCCCAGTAAGACAATATTTAGAGCTAGCCATGGCAGGACACACAGGTAATCCCAGCTCTTAGGAGGCTGAGGCAGGAGGATCACAAGTGAGACTGTATGAAAAATGAAAATAAAAAAGATAGTATCTGAACACTGGAGCTTGGAGTTCATATGATTTTCTCATGGTATTTTCCTTCTTTTTAGTCCCCATTTAACAGTGTAAGATGTGGGGACTAGAGAGATGATGGCTCAGCAGTTAAAAGTGCTTGCTACATTCGCAGAGGACCCCAGCACTCACATGGGACAGCTCACAACCACCTTTAATTCTAGCTTCAGAGGATCCAACTCTCTCTCTCTCTCTCTCTCTCTCTCTCTCTCTCTCTCTCTCTCTTTTCCTCTACTGACAGATGCACACACATATACAAATTTTAAAATCTTTTTTAAATGTTAAATACATTCTTAGTTCACAAGCTGTGACAGACAGACAGACAGACAGACAGACAGACAGAGGAGGGCCTGTGCTGGAGATGGTGGTTCAGGATCTCCTGGTCCAACTGCTGGTGTTCTCTACCCAGCAGCTAAACAACCAATCTGAGTCTAGGTAACCCCACTTCTTAGCTTCTGAGAGTTATGGTGATAGTATGTATGAGAGACTGCAACACCAGTCTGGACCACCAGGTGGCTCCAAACTTTCTTTTTAAACTCATTTCTGACATTCTTGTCTCCAAGCTCCAGACAAAACAGGTGGCTGTTGCCTGAGCCTGTTGGATTCATTTGCATGCCTTTGCAGCTTTATTTCACCATCTGTGAGCTAATTTTGAGAAAATCTAAGCTAATTGATTATGCTAAGCTCTTAGGCACTTCTTAACTATTGACAGCCCCCCAAAACTTGAAATCCGAAAAGTTCACTATAGACTACAAATAAGTCTCCTGCCAAATTCTTCCACAGCATTTATTAGCAAGCAGACATAGAAGAGTAAAATTATGGGCTGGAGAGATGGCCTAGCGGTTAAGAGCGCCAACTGCTCTTGCAGAGGACCCAGGTTCGATCCCCAGCACACACATGGCAGCTGAGAACCATCTGTAATTCCAATTCCAGGAGAACTCCAGTTCCAGGGGAATCCGACACACTCTTCTGACCTCCGCGGCATTGCACGACACGGGTGCACAAACATGCAGGCAATACATTCATCATACACATAAATAAATAAATAAAAATAATAGAATATTTTAAAAAGAGTAAAATTATATATTTAACTTGACCTTGAGTGAAATTTGAACTTTTTGCCCATACTACCATAGTTGAAGTATCCCCTGAAGCAAATGAAATATCATTCTGATATCAGGAGTAAACTATTTACTCAAATTCAGGTAACTAAAAATGATAAAATAAGCCATTAGATACAAAGCTTCTTAAGAATGGTATGTGGCTACCATACCACACCTCACAGCAAAGACAGAGACCCTCCTAAGTTCCTACCCATGCCATGTAAGGTAGAAGGAGTGTCTGCGACATAGATCTGCCAACACAGATACCTGCAGCATCACTAATATAACTACTGAGTGCCCATTTCTAGCATTTCTTATGCTAATTAACCAGACTCTAGGCTCATCAATGAAAGTCAACATTACAGTTTGGAAGTGTAGCTCAGTATTGAACATACTGGATATGCATACAGCCCTGGTTCAATTCAATCCTCAACACACACACACACACACACACACACACACACACACACACACACGTCAACATTACTAGCATTTATTGTATTGTTGGTTTGTTTCTTTTGAAAAAGCTGGCTGGGCGTGGTGGCGCACGCCTTTAATCCTAGCACTTGGGAGGCAGAGGCAGGTGGATCTTTGTGAGTTCAAGGCCAGCCTGGTCTACAGAGTGAGTTCCAGGACAGCTGGGACTACAGGGAGACCCTGTTTCAAAAAGACCAAAAAAAAAAAAAAAAAATAGAAAAAAGAAAAATCTGATAATTAAGATATTAAAAACAGCTAAAGTTCCTACTGTCTCCACCTTGAGAATACCATCTTGTGATTGAATGACAGTGTGCTGCTCTCCAGGGTTGTATACTTCAAATCAGGTCCCCTGAGGGCCTCTAATGCCTAATTTTAACTAGTAACATTATATTCTATGTGCATAACAACCTGCTACGTTTTCTCTACCTTTTCCTCTTTCTTCTTTGCCTACAAGAAAACCTACTCTACTTTTAAGACCCAAGTAAAAAGTTGCCCATTGTTTTAAGGAGTTCTCACCAAATTATAGGGATCATTTATGGTGATGTTAGGTTACCCATTTCACAGATGAAGAAACTGAGGCCCAGAAAAATTAGGTAATCGACCCAGGCTGGGTGACAGAAACAGAGTCAAGCCCAGGACAACTGTACAGTCTCCTATGAGTGGACTTTGGGCTTGGCATGTCCAACTTTTGGCCTAAATTCAGAATTTGTGCTGCTCTTTGTATGACTATTTGCTTGAGAATTGCTGGGTATGGTGGCTCAGCATTCTGGAGGCAGAGACAGGTGGATCTCTGTGAGATCTAGGCCCGCCTGGTCAGCATAGCAAGTTTCAGGCCAGCTAGATCTGCAGGGAGACCCTGTCGTGTGTGTGTGTGTGTGTGTGTGTGTGTGTGTGTGTGTGTGTGTGGTGTGTGATTTTTAATGTATATACTCACCTTAAAGATAGTTTTATTGCATAGGTTTAAGACCAGAGAGCAATATTCTTTATTGTCTTAATTTGATCTACATAAAATCCTTCCTCAGCAGTAATCAAGACACCTTGGTCTCACACCTCCTGAAATAAACACAGTGTTACTTTGTACAGTATCCTGACGTACAATGGCTACGCTCCCTCCAAAGTTTACTGAGTTAGGTGTGGCAGTGAATGGCTGTATATCCCTGCACTTAAGAGGTAAAGGCAGGAGGTCCAGAATCAGTTCATCCTTGACTAAATAGCAAGTTCAAGGCACCTGAGCTACATTTGAAATATTGTCTCAAAAGCAAACAAAAAAATACTTATTGAATAAGTGTATTGTACAGTTAAGATAATGCAAAGACCCCCTTTTAGAGCATACCTTGTCAAGCTGGTGAGATGGATGAGTGGGTGAAGGCACTTGCTGCCAAGGCTGATGATCTGAGTTCAAGTCCTGGAACCCACATGGTGGAAGGAGAGATTGCATCCCCAGCAGTTGTCCTCTGATCTCCACACGCATGCTGTGACGTGTGACAGGTGTGTGCCAGCACTCACATACACATACACATACAATAAATAAATGTAACTTTTAAAATTAGAATTTACCCTGTCAATCTTTATTGAACCTTCAAAGGCACTAAGGAATGGTATAATTTTCCCACACAAGGTATTTTTAAGAACAGATAACTCATGCCTATGGTTATTTAAATTCTTCCCCGCCTCTTCAGGCACCCACACCCACACTCAGTTGTAAGACAGAGACAATCTGAAAAGCCTACAGTTATCTATTTAGTCATCTAGAAAAGATGAGTCAAGATAGTGATAAAATGCTGGAGTTTGCAGGCTGTGTAGCAAACTACAGTGCAGGTTCCCCTTAGGCAAAAGGATCCAGGCTTTAGTTTTTATGCTGACTCCTGCAGGTCACATGCAAACACAAAGTCTTACCCTCAGCAAAAGATTCCACCGCTCCTTATATAATGACCTAATTTAGGATGAGAGATGATCTTTTATAAAAGGACCACCGGAGAAGCATGTGATCAATACGAGTTAAAAGGCATAACCAATAGAGATGACTGCAACTTCTTGACCCTGCTGATGAGAGCAAGGACTCCTTTCCTGGGTTCATGCTGTATGGATGATGCTGGTTTTGATTAGTAAGCAATGGGGAACTTGGCTCCTCTCATATTTTGTGTCTGAGCATGGCTCTAACTCTGAGAGAGGCAGCTATAATAAGGAAAAAGGTCGATGCTCATCATAATGTATCATCCCTGGCTCTGAAACCGATAGTCACAGTGACTTCCGCGGGGTGCTGGACTTTTCAGGAGTGTGAGACAAATTGACACTTTTTGATGAGGAGGGAAAATTTTTACAAAATAAAAAATTTCCTAGAAATAAGGGGTTTTTCTTTTCTATCTTGAATAGGGTCAAAGCCAAGGTCATTTATAGTCGCCTAGGTAGCATTTTCCATTTCAACATTTTATTGCAATGAGTGAAAACTTTCTATGGGTTCCTCTTTTGCTGCTATACATGTTCATATAAAAATCAGACATAATTCTTAGAATTCTTGAAATTATAATCTGAGATTTAAAAAATATTATAGGTGTTCTAGCTTGCTTTGCCATTTCTGTGACTAAACACTCTGACCAAAACCAACTTGGGGAGGAAAGGGTTTATTTGGCTCACAACTCCTGGGTCACAGTTCATCAGTGAGGGAGCTCAAGGTAGGAACTCAGGGCAGGAACCTGGATGAAGGAGCTGAAGCACAGGCCATGGAGGGATGCTTTTTTTTCGCTAGCTCCTTGGTCTATGCTCAGCCTGCTTTCTTANAAGTGTCATAGTTCTACTGAAGGTCCAGGCTTCTATACTTTTTTCAGCCCCTATACTACAAATTAAAATGGATTTTTTGTTTCTGAAGGTTTTAAAAATACTTTATAACTTTTATTTTGTATGTATCAGTATATTGCCTACATTTGTGTAAGTGTACCTGTGTCAGGCAATGCTGGACGAGCTCAGAACCGGAGTTAAGGACAGTTGTCAGCTGCCATGTGGGTGGTAGGAATCAAACCCAGGTCCTCTGCAAGAACAGCTGGTCCTCCCAACCACTGAGCCATCTCTCCAGACGCAGAGGGATGTTTCTTACTCACTCGCTAGCTCCTTGGTCTATGCTCAGCCTGCTTTCTTACATAGTACAGAACCACCTGCCCAGGCATAGCCTTCTGGGCTCTCCTGTATCACTGAACAATCAAGAAAACACCCCACAGATATGGCCACAGGGCAGTCCAATGGAGCCAATCCCCGATTGAGGCTACCTCAAGCCAAGTGTCGAGCTGACACTAAAGCTACCCAGCACAATAGGCATAATAGAAATTTCTGCTATTTATTCAAAAAAAGCTATTTGATGAACAATTTGTTAACTTTAGTGGCACTATTTAAGACACTGTTGATAAACCATAAAAGTTAAGTTTTACCCTGAGCGGGTGGAGGATTTTCATTCAGAGTGGCCTCTAAGTTGGGGTTCTACCCAAGTGCCTTGTTCAGTTACAGTCCCAGCTTTCAGGACTTTTGAACTACCATAGTTGATATAACATCTTCCACCCCAGGCTTTTAGAACTAAATTGGAAATATATGTCCATATTTTGATGAGCCTCTCTTGACTTTTCTGTACTTCACATTTCTTATCTTTAGCAACAGGAGCAATAGTAGCATTACAACTTAGTGCCATTGAAGAAGTGCAGTAGGGGCTGGAGAGATGGCTCAGCCGTTAAAAGCACCGACTGCTCTTCCAGAGGACCCTGGTTTGATTCCCAGCACCCACATGGCGGCTGAGAACCGTCTTTAAGCCGAGCGTGGTGGCGCTCACCTTTAATTCCAGCACTCGGGAGGCAGAGGCAGGCGGATTTCTGTGAATTCAAGGCCAGCCTGGTCTACAGAGTGAGTTCCGCTATAGGGAGACCCTGTCTCAAAGAGACCAAAACCAAAAAAAAAAGTATAGTAACTACCATGCATGGTGGCACTTGCTTTTGATCCCAGCATTTATGAGGCAGAGGCAAGTGGATCATTGTGAGTTTAAGGCCAGCCTGGTCTACATAGTGAGTTCCAGGCAAGCTAGGGCTATAGGGAGACCTTGTCTCAAAAAAAAAAAAAAAAAAAAAAAAAAAAAAGGTACAGTAACTGATCCATGAAAATGTTTGCAAGAGTTCCTGACACCTGCCAGGTTTCTTTTACATCTTTTCTGATTTTCAAGTGAACTGAGGGAATAGTTCAACAAAAACAATTTTACTAGGTCCCTAGAAACTTTTTGAGAAATTACCTTTAAGCTTTTTATTCTTGGGAAGTCTGCTGATACCTTCATGTCTTACTTAAGATATTCTCAAAACAGGAATGCAAAGATGGTAACACAGTTTTGCACAGTATACAGTGATCACTGGTGTGATAAGTCCGTTTGTGGAGTTTGTAACTCAGAAGCATGGCTGATGTTATTGTAAAAGCTACACCTCAGTTATCTCACAGGCCATTTCTACAGCTCTGTTCTGCATATTTTCACTGATGCAGGAAATGCTGAGTCTCATTATGCCTTGAAATCTGTACACACAAGTGCCCACCTCATCTCTATTTTTACTTTCTACTTGGTTTATTTTATTTTATTTTTATTTTGGTCTTTTCGAGACAGGGTCTCTATGTAGCCCCAGCTGTCCTGGAACTCACTCTGTAGACCAGGCTGGCCTTGAACTCACAAAGATCCACCTGCCTCCGCCTCCCAAGTGCTAGGATTAAAGGCATGTGCCACCACGCCCGGCTTCTACTTGGTTTATTACAGGAAAAAGTGAACTTAATAGGTTATCTAGCACAGAAAAGCTGACAAATATCAAAATATGTAATTTGCTCCAAAGATAACATCTTTAAGTAATGCATATTCCACATACAAATTTTAAAACTATTTCCCATATCAAAAGGAAAACTATAATTGATTAAGAGATAAATTAGTCCCTTTTTAATTTTTTTTTAATTTTTATGTGTACTGCCTGTATGTATGTAAGTGCACCTGTGTCATTCAATGCCCACAGAGTTTTAAAGACTCTCCTGTAACTGCAGTTACAGATGTTTGTTAGCTGCCATGTAGGTACTGGGAATCAAATTTGAATTCTCTGAAGAGCATCCATTGTTCCTAACCACTGAGTCATCTCTCTAGCCTCCTTGTTTGTTTGTTCGTTTAAGTCTCACCTTGTAGCCCTCACTGGCTAAATAAACCAGGCTGGCCTCAAATTCACAATAATCTGCCTGCTTCTGTCTTGTGAGTGCTGGAAATAAAGGTGTCCACCACAGCACCCAGCAGACAAATCACTCCTAATGTCTTGATGTGCACAATTCTAGTCTTTATAAACACTCCCATATTGTTCTAGTTTGTCTTTCATTGCTGTGACAAAACACTCTGACTGACACCAACTTGGGGAGGAAAGGGTTTATTCAGCTCACATCTCCTGGGTCACAGTTTATCACTTAGGGATCCCAAGGCAGGAACTCAGGGCAGGAACCTGGCAGCAGGAGTTGAAGCACAGGCCATGGAGGAATGCTGTTCACTGGCTTGCTCCCCTGGCTCATGCCCAGCCTGCCCTCTTATATGGCACACAACAACCTGCCCAGAGTGGCACCATTCATTGTGGGCTGGGCCCTCCCACACTGCTCAACAATCAGACAATACTCCACAGATGTGGCCACAGGCCAATCCAATGGAGCCAATTCCCCAATTGAGGCTCCCTCAACCAGGTGTGTCAAGTTGACACTAAAGCTATCTATCCAGCACAATTGACCCCTTGTCAACTTGACACACAAAACACATCACTATTAAACCACCACCTTTCCAGTTCTTGTCCCCAAAGTATGATGTTAACATTAATCACAACCTAAGACAGTACAACCTTAAAAACTCCACAGTCCTTAAAATGATCAAATACTTAAAAGTTCACAGTCTGTTAAAAGTCTCTTAACTGTGGGCTACTGTAAAATCCAAAACAAGTACTGTCTTATTTCAAAGGGAAGAATCAGGCACTCTCAAACAAAACCTAAGTCCAGCAAGTAGCTCAAGGCTGGACACCTGGGACTCACTCATGATCTTCTGGGCTCAAAAGGGTTTCAGCAGCTCCCCCTCTCCAACTCTGCCATCTGTGGCACACACAGCTCATCTCGAAGGCCCAGGCTGACTCCATTTCACATATATATCATATATGCACATATACAGAAAATTTGAATTATATATGACATGTGTCCTAGTTTCATTTCCTATTGTTGTGATAAAATAACCTGACAAAAACAACTTAGGGGAGAAAAGGTTTATGTGAGTCACAGTTACAGGTTATAGTCCATCAAAGCAGGAAGTCACAGTGTTCAGGAACTTGAAGAGAAAATAAATACATGCACGCTAATTTTTCACACTCTTACACAGGCCAAGACTCAGACCCACAGAAGGGTGTCACCCACAGTGGGCTGAGTCTTCCCACATCAATTAACGTTATCCATAATGCTAACAATCCCCTACAGACCTGCCTATAGGCAAACCTTATCTAGACAATACCCTCACTGAAACTCTCTTTCCAGGTGATTCTGGATTATGTCAAGTAAAGGATTAAAACTAACCATCACAGCATACTTTTGATAATTTACTCTTTTTTTCTTTTATTTATTATATTTTAAGGGATTCACAATATAAGAGCACAGTTGTTTTCAGATCACATAGACATTGCTCAGGATAATTTATTCTTTTCACTAATCATGAATCTCTTCCCACTCAGAATGTCAACAACACACTTATCTTCAAAGAAAGCAGTAAGTGGAGACACTGGCAAAAAATTTGGATGCTTTAAAAACTTTTCAAGGGACTGGAAGGAATAATCTCTGCATGAGCAGAGACAGACCTGGGGTACCAGAGTAAACAACTGAAGACAGAATACAAAGTAAAGAACTAGCAAGTCAGAGGAAGAACAGACACATGAAAAAGAGTACTGCTATTATACTTGTTATTACAATGCAAGACTGCCCTGATGTTTAGCATAGCAGATGCTACAGGGAATCTGTATCTACTGGGCAAGCAAAGTCAGAATGGCCCCTGTCGGATCTGGGAACACATCCCCCTCTAGTGTTGTATCAGCTTTGGACTATAGGCATTTATGGCAGTAGTAGCAACATCTTTTCTAAACTTATGGACCTAAGAACTTGAAACCAAAACTTCAGTGATATTACCCCAGGTGTACTCTCTCCAAGCCATTCTGTAAGTGTTACCAGGGAATCAGGGTTCCTTTCTGTCACTTGTTAGGTGCCTTGATAAAATAATTTAAAAGCAGACTCAGGCCGGGTGTGGTGGTGCACACCTTTGATCCTAGCACTTGGGAGGCAGAGGCAGGTGGATCTCTGTGAGTTCAAGGCTAGCCTGGTCTACAGAGTGAGTTCCAGGACAGCTGGGGCTACATGGAGACCCTGTCTCGAAAAGACTAAATAAATAAATAAATAAATAAATACAGACTCAGAAGAAAGCTTGAAGATTATTCTATTAGGGATCTAGTGAAAAACTATAGGGTTAGGCAAGCTAGAAATCTGGCCAGCTGCTAGGAGAAGAAGGATAGAGAAGAGGAAGAGAGATAGCCAGGCTTTGAGTTAGGGTCCAAGAAAGAAGCCATGTTCAATATTGAAGAGTGGCAAGTGGTTGTAGAAAGGGGGTGGGTCCTTCAGAGAAATGGAGAGAAGGCCTAGTGTGTTAGGGACACCATGATAGGTTTTTGACTAGAATCTGTGCCCCCCCCCCAAAAAAAAGAAAGGAAAAATAAGGCTTTTCAGCTAGAACTCAGAAAAACAGACAGAAGCCAGGCATGTTGGCACATACCATTAATCCCAGTACTCAGGAGGCACAGGCAGGTGCATTTCTGTAAGATCAAGGTCAGCATGGTTTACAGAGTGAGTGCCAAGCCGGTTGGAGCTACAGGCAGACCCTGTCTCAAAAAAAAAAGGATTTATAGAGTTATGATTCCCTCCTATGAGCCAGAGCTGTTGTGGTCCGCTTCTGTGACCTGGAGTCCTGAAATGGACTCAACCCTGAGTCACAATGCGACATTCCTCTGGCGGTGAGCTGATGGTGGAGCAGATTGGAGGATGGGGGACAGCTCAGTGTTGGGCCGCAGTTTCACCCTTCTCTGAAAGATTGCATTCCCCACAACTCCCTCCCCTGAGGTTCCAGGTTGTGCGTTACAGTTTCTACTCTTGGGAGAACTGATTCTCAAGAATGGACTTCCTATCTCCCTTGATGGCCAGCTATGGTCTTGACTCTACACAGGGTCCAGGCACCCAGGCCTTGATGTTGGCTGGACCTTTCCCATTCCCAGGCACCAAGAGGCTTCCCATCATTTTCTATTGCTCTTCTACAGCCCTGTGCCAGACAGAAAATGTAAAACACCTAACTGAACTTCTAGACAGAAAATCACAGCCTGGGAAGTTAAATTTTTTTTTTTTAATTAAAAATAAAGAAAAGTAGGCCGGTCTATAGCAATGAAGATCTGCCAGAGCCGCCCAGAGGGAGGAGCTCTGGGGAGGGATAAAGCACTTTTATCTCATTTAAGGGGTAATTATTCTTCTGATATCATTAACAAGACTTCCGGTAAATCAGCTTTCTTTGGGGGGTGGGGGGAAGGTGTCTCCCTATAGTCCCAATTGGCCTGGAACTTGCTCTATAGACCAGGCTAGCCTTGAACTCACAGAGATCCCCCTGCCTCTGCCTCCCAAGTGTTGGTACTAAAGCCATGTGCCACCATACAGGGTATGAATCAGCTTTCTTAAGCAGTGGCCTCCTCACCATGCCCACTTGGATTAACTCTAAAGAGTGGGGTCCACCATATGTAAAGTTCTGATTTTTAGACCCAGAGCCAGTGGTAGAACTTTCTAAGCTTTTGACCAGAGGAATTAGCTTTCTCTTAATGGGTTTCAGCAAAACTCTGAAACTTCCATCTTTGATATGATATTTTTATATTTTTAAATCCTCAGGGGGAGGGGGATTGTGATGCTTCCGTGTTTTAGGCCACCAGGAAGTGGGGTGCAGAGCTGATTAGGAGGGAGAAGTCCATCTTGCTGTCTCAAAATCTGGAAGGAGGGGCTGGAGAAATGGCTCAGCGGTTAAGAGCGCCAACTGCTCTTGCAGAGGACCTGGGTTCGATTCCCAGCACCCACATGGTGCCTAAGAACCGTCTTTAACTCCAGTTCCAGGGGACTCCAACACCCTCTTCTGACCTCTGCAGCATTGCACGACACGGGTGCACAAACCCACATGCAGACAATACACTCATACACATAAAAATAATAAATTAAAAATTTAAAAATAAAACCTGGAAGGATAAGGCAGATAGAAGATTCCCAGTGTACTGGAGCAGAAGCTGGCAGCTGAGGTGAACATGAGTTGAAGCTCACATGTGGAGTCAATACCGGCAGGAACAGCTAAAACTATAATTGAGAAATTGCTGGGGGCTGAGTGTAGACTGGTTTGAGAGTTAAAACCTCCAAAGGAGCCCAGTCTTCAAGAGGCCTCCCGACTCGCAAGCTCTTCATCTCCAGGAACCATATTGGGTTCCCACTGCGAAGATCAGAGAGAAATCCCCTTGGGTTTCCTGCAGGGGAAGAGAAAAGTAACAATTTTGAAATATGCCTGGAGATTTCTGCCCTGCCTTACAAGGCTTCCTTCCTTCAAGGCAAGCTGTTTTACAAGAGCCTAATGGACTAAGGTTTTGACCTGGGGGAAGGGAAATAACCAACTCCAGCCTGCGCTATTCTTCCTGTTTGGGCTAAGGCAGGGGAGCAGGAACTAAGAAGCTGTGTGAAGGTCACAGCCCAGGGACCTAGCTCACTAAAAACAAACCTAAACCTAAGGATACAGCAGGCCTACCCCCTCCCCCAGTACCTCATTGACATCAGTAGGAGTCCTGTATAACGCGGGAAGGCGGCGCAGGCAAAACAAACCCTCTTTCTAGGGTCTGTAGAAAAAGGAGCCATAGAGGGGCAGGGGAATAGCTTCCCCTGTCCAAAGGGCAAGCCCTCCATAGCTCTGAGTCTCTGCCAGCTTGTCACAGGGAGCCACCCCTCCTCCCACCCTTTGCTCTTCTTTGGACTCTACCTCGACTTTTTCCAGTTTGGGGGAAAAGTCCTTCCAAACAAGTAAATACGGCGTCTAAATGCATTTTCCAATGTCCTAAAATAGAACATTTTATGACCCCTTTTATCTTCCCCAGGAAACAGTAACTTTTCTGGGGTGGGGGGAGGAGAGGAGGGCTTTGATGCCTGCCTCCTCCAGGGCTGGTTAAACCTCCATCAAGTCTGTCTTTGATGAGCCCGTTGGCCCCTTCTCTCAGAGACTATGCGCTTCGGGGCCAGTGTGTTGATAATTTTGTGCAAACTCATTTGCTAGCACAAGGTTGGTTCTGTGACTCCGTGGAAGGTGACAGGGAGAAAACAAAAGGAAGCAGCTTTTAATTTTAAGAATGCCAAGCATGGAGCCACGCGTGGTGGTGCACAGCTTTAATCCTTAACACACAGGAGGCAGAGGCAGATGGACCTCTGTGAGTTGGAAGCCAGCCTGGTCTACATAGCAAGTTCCAAGTTTCAGGCCAACCAGGGCTACATAGTGAGACCCTGTATTAAAAAAAATTAATAAAGGCAGGTCCTGGCACCCATATGGTAACTCCACTTCCAAGGGATCCAAAGGCCTGTTCTAACCTCCACCTGCATTGCACAACACAGGTGCACTTATAAACATTCAGGCAATACACTCATACACATAATATAAAAGCAATGAAGAAAAAAAAAATGTCAAGCATGTAAGAAGATCCAGAGTATAATATAAGGAGTAACCTGTAGCAGCTCCCAAAGTTTCACAACATTTACCATTTTGCTCGATTTTCTTCAGAACCCTTTTTCTTTCAACTGCTGTAGAGACAGCTGGAACATCTCATGGTTCCATTCCCTGTTACAATCCAGAGGTTACCACCATCCTGAGTTAACAGGAGGGCATTTTTCGGGATCTCCTACATTACACTCTGGCCTTACTGAGGGCAAAATCAGGCTCTTGTTTACTGGTAAACAGTTGAGACAACTGTTGGCTTTATAACCTCTAACTGACTAAAAACAAAAGCTGAGATCCAATAAAGCTCCCAGTTATTCGGGATATCCTGAAGGGTGTGCTTGCAGGGTGGGTTTAGATCCCATCCAGGCATCACAGATAATCCGGAGACACCAGGCCCCTGACTTCGCTCCCTGGCAGCCGGCGCTTGCTTATCTGGATGCTCTTTGTTCAGATTAGTGTTGAATGGTTACAGGCAGACTGCTATTTGATGAAGCCCACATATCAGAAATGGAGCTAATCTCCAGGGCCAAGAGATGATAGACATATTAGATAAGGCTTTGCAAGCTGAACTGATAGGATGGGGAATTTAGGGAGGGTGCCATACATACTAGACACGGAGAAGAGTATACTTACTGAAGAATTGAGGAGGGCAAAAAAGTGCAATTGGGAATATAAAAAACACTTTTTCATACCAAACTGGTGTGCCAGCCATTTTTGCCATTTGTCTAGGCTAATGCCTGGCTTTAGCAAAACTGAAAATAAATCCATCATGCCTTCACTACTCCATCTCCAGTATTCCTATTATGAACTAAGGATCATTGTTTCTCACACATATGCTTCAGTCTCATGTAATTCCATTCTCATGTAAGAGCTGGGCCTGAGAAGTAGATGGAAATCCCTTGGTAACCCACCATAGTGCCTCCTTCCCAGATCCTCTTCTACCTGTATACACCAGCAGCACAGCAACAGGCTGGCAAGTTCACCCCTGAGAAATTACCCACTGGGGAAACAAGATACTAGTCTCCTCTCGCTTACACCACGAATCTGCATAAGTGTTTCTCCAAACATTCACTTGGTTTTAGATACAGGAAGCATCTCCCCTCCTCCGTAGGGGAATAGGTTGGCATTGGTGATTATGGCATGCTTCTCCATGAAAAGTATTTCTTCTGATTCTTTTACTGGCAATTCCACAGAGAAATTCTAAGGGGATAATGCAGTTTTTCTCTCACTTAATGAGTGGTGGCTCCATAGAACCACAGAGAATATATTAAATACAAAGAGAGTCAGGGGTTTGGTACTTGAAATTGTTCTGCAGATGGAATATACTATTTTCTCAAATTAAATTATGTCTTTTATGATTTGGATGTACATGTATTGGGGTTCAGTGGCCAACTGATAGGCTTTTAGGAAGTGATTGGGTTCTCAGGGCTCTGACCTAATCAATGATGGATTGATTCCTTGATAGATTCATAAAGTGATTAGGATGTGGGGCCTAGTTGGTAGAGCTGGGTCATAAGGACATATCTTTGGGACTATATCTTACCCTGGACTCTTTCTACTGCCATCCTGCCATTTCTCTGCTTCCTGTCTGTCATGAGGTAAAGACCTCTCCACCATACCTCCCACCTCCATAAGACATGGACTAAAACTTCTGAAGCTGTGAGTCACGATATATATATATTCCTTTCTCAAGTTGTTTATGTTAGGTTGAGTGGAGACCTGGCACCGAGAGGAGAATGATTAGGACTCCAATGAAAAGGAAGTCAGGTTTATTTCAGGCATGGCATCTGGCTCGCCTGTGTTGGCATTAGGATGACCAGTGTTAGAATGTTCCCAAAAATGGCAGTTTTATACCCAAGCACACAAGGAAGTGAGTTTACAAGGAAGTGGGGTGAGGAGATGAAGGAATGGGCGTAGGCGGGTCTGTGGCTGGTATCAGGAGCATCTTGAGATAAAGTGAGGCTAGTGACTGTTATCAGGTGAGGCATGACTACAGGAAGTTGCTGCAACTTTCTTTTAATTGCAGGAACACAGTCCAGGGTAATGATTTCTCAGAACTTCTGCCTCAGTTGGCTTCCTGGAATCCCTGACGTAGGTGGGCTGTGACCTTACAGTTTATATCAGGTATTTTGTCTCAGCAACAAAAGTCTGACAAAATGTCCTCCTTGGGAAATCCATCTACATTCTGGAAGGACAGTGTACCCCAACTCCATAAAGACAGAAGGTCCTGTGTTTCAGAGCTATAGCCTCATCTGGCCTGGAACTTGCTATGTAGACTAGACTGGCCTCTATCTCACAGAGGCCTCCCTCTGCCTCCTGTGCTGGAATTATAGGTGAGTGTTAGGCCAGAGGTCTGGGACAAATGCCAAAAATGGAGTGGACAAGGAGGTCCCTGCCCTTCTCTCCTGGACAGGAGCCCCTGCTTACAAAACCCGGTACAAGACACCAGATAAAGCCAACACCTAGTTCCGGATTCCAAAGTGACCACTGGACCTAAGACCCCACCTACAGGTCCCTAAAACTCACCTAATAGGACAATACCCCTGGACCTTGCCAGCATGTCACCACTTCCCCTCCCTTCTCCTTTAAAAAGCCACTACCCCAGATGAGGGTAGGGGTGTGGGGATGTGACTTCAATGACTTGTGAGATCAATGAATTCTCCCAGGAGTGATCTTTTCCCATTAAACCCTGCTTTTATATTTTATTTATTTATTTATTTTATTTTTTGGTCTTTTTGAGACAGGGTCTCCCTGTAGCCCCAGCTGTCCTGGAAGTCACTCTGTAGACCAGGCTGGCCTTGAACTCACAAAGATCCACCTGCCTCTGTCTCCCAAGTGCTAGGATTAAAGGTGTGCGCCACCACGCCCGGCTGCTTTTATATTTTAATTTGGCTAATCTGATTTATTGTGTTGGTAGAGAAGCCTTTCAGTGTGTGTTTTAGGTTTTTGTATGTTTGTTGAAGCAGTTTCAATATGCAGCCCAGGCTAGACTTAAGCAAGTTCTGCCCACATAGGCCTCTCAAATATTGGGTTAACAGATCTGTACTACCATATCTGATCATAATCTCTTTCATATTAGTTAGTTAGTTAGTAGTTATTCAATGATGCTGGGGATTGAACCCAGGGCCTTGTGCATATCTGAGCTACATCTCCAGCCTCCCCCCAACTAGTTTTTGAAAACCTTTTCTTGACGCAAAACAGGCCAGATCAAACCAGATTAACAACACATAAAAGGAGGTTTATTAGGACATGCTCCCAGGTGAGTACACCAGTCTCGGAGAGGGAGGTCATGGGAGTCGAGAGCTCGGGCTGGGGCTGAGGGTTTTTATAAGTTCTGGGGAGAGGAAGATGAGGTAATGGTGGTGAGACAAAGCGTGTCCTTGTAAGGGCAAAACTGGTGCAGCGGGAGGGCACAAAGTAGGTCTTTAGTGTTTGTCATGAAGCTGGAATGTAACCTTATATGGTATTGGGCTGTGCTTTCACTGTGGCTGGAGACATTAGGAAGGGAAGTTGCATCAGCTGCCTGAGACAAGGCAGGCTTTTGACCAGAGAAGAAGGGTGGTAGGCGCCATCTTTAGATCTCCAAGCCCAGGCCCTGCCTAACACTTTTATTCTTATATTTGTATCTAAAAGATCCTGTTCTTACTAAAGGTGTAGTTTAGTGGTAGAACACTTGCTTAGCCTGCGCAAGGCCCTGGATTTAGAAAAAGTTGTCTATTGCCCAGCTTAAACTTTTGTGTGAAGAATAACTGAGATAATATATATATAAAACCTTATAGCATAGTTTTTAGCATACTTTAATGGTCTTTTTATTGCTCCATTTTTTGGAAGTTATAACTAGCTAGATACTATCCAATCCTGCATAAAAGTATTAGCCCCCAAGTTTGTCCATGTATAGCACAGGGGAGGGGAAACGGTCTACATTTTCAAGTAGTTTTGATGCTGTTTTTCTCATTTCTTTAGCTTATGCCCAGTGTTCTAGGTGGTCTAATTTTAGAGTAAAAGGGAACTTCACATTTATTCTTTTCCCATTCCACCCCCTCCCCTAACTTTATAACACTTAGTTTCATCACAATTAGAATGATTTGTTCTGCCCTTTCTGTAGGCAGAAACTTAAAAATCCAAATGAGATTCTGAAGTGGAAAATAACATTCACCAGTGAGTACTGTCAAGGCTTGTGCCAGATGCTCCCCTGTTAGCTTTAGTGCATTAATTATTTCAGTACTGTGTTATGCTAATGACATTAACTAGCACCAGGAGGACCTCCCTCGTGTCAAGATTCTTCTTGTGCCTCATTCCCTTTCCCACACTTTATTCATTACTGTGGTCCATAGCCTGTTGTAAGTAGGGTTACCAGCTTGTCTCTCCGCCTTTCCGCATCCTGAACCAATCGTCTTCTGAGACAGGAAGTGCTTAGCCAGTCATCTGTCGTCAGACCTCAGTTTCCTCAACCATAAAGTAGAAATACTGAGTATCTCATGAGCTTTGCAAGTAAATGGCTGGAGCTAGGAGATAGCATGCTGAGTGAAGTAACACAGTCGCAGAAAAACAAATGATGAATGGTATCCCTCATCTGTGGATGTTAGCACCAATTACCTAATTGTATGGCAAACTGAGCAACATCAATGTGATCTGAAAACAACTGTGCTCTTATATTGTGAATCCCTTAAAATATAATAAATTTTTAAAAATGCAAAAAAAAAAAAGAAATACTGAATATTTGCTTGGTACACAGCTTAGCACATAGCATGCAGTTTAATACTGAGTATCTGCTTGGTACACAGCTTAGCACATAGCATGCAGTTTAATCACCACGTGGGCCAGCATGACTGACATGACTGCTATTTCTTTTTTTAATTAATGTTTGTTTGTGTGTATGACTGTTTTGCCTGTGTATATGTAAGTGTACCTGTGTCATGCAATGCCCACAGAGGCCAGAAGAGGATGTCAGATCCTGTGGAAGTAGAGTTCCAGTGCTTGTTAGCAGCCATGTGAGTGCTGAGAGACAAACCTGGGTTCTCTGAAGAGCAGACAGTGCTCTTAACTGTCTGTCCTGAGCCATCTCTCCAGTCCCATGACCATTATTCAATCTGATTCTTGATATTTGTCCTTTTTCCTTAAAGACCATAATTAAACCTTGGCTTTGTATTTTGTGTGTGGGTGTGGAGTCCAAAATCACCAAAGAGACAACAGGCCAATAAGCCTATTATCTACAACTGGCCTAAATTATGCTTAAAGGACTAAAACCATGTCTTTTTTTTTTTTCCTTATTCAGTAAAGATGCTAGCCAAAATGTTAGGAAGGACTTTAAAATAATTTAGACTGGAGAGATAGCTTAGGTGGTAGAATGCTCACGAAGCCCTGGGTGTTTGATCTGCAACATAGCGTAAGCCGGATGTGCCATGCACCCTTGTCATCCTGGTATTGGGTAAGCAAAGGTAGGAGAATAAGAGCCATCCTCGGCTACACAGGAAAGTCAAGGCCAGCCTGGGCTACATGAGACTGTCTCAAAAGGAAGTATTAACATTTTTTTTCTTTATTTAAACTGCATCAAAAGCCACAGAATAAATTTTCAGAAATTCCTTTAATATGTGTGTTTTCTTAAACATGTTAAGATAACATGGAGTCCCCACAGGTGGGGATGAGGAAGAAAAATCAGAATCAGGTAAAGAAGAAATGCAAACTGGGAATGGTGGGGCACACCTTTAATCCCAGCACTTGGGAGGCAGAGGCAAGCAGATCTCCTGGAGTTCAAGGCCAGCCTGGTCTATGTATTGAGGTCCAGGCCAGCTGGGTCTACAAGGAGACCTTGACTCAAAAAAGACCCCACACCCCCAAGAAGAAAGAAATGCAAAGATGCTTGTCCATAGATTAAGGACACCTGTGTGGAAAGAAAACAAACTAGTAGAGAAGAACACTTGAAGGTGTTAGTGCCAAAATAATTTCATATTTGCTCAGTGATTCTGAAAATACTGTAATTGTTATTTGGAAGTGACTCAGGATTGTAAAATTAGTACTGAAAGGATAAAACAAATACAAATCATGGAGAATTAGAGCTAGGAAAAGAAAACTCTGTAAGTTGATTGCCTGGTGGTCTGGATTCACATTGCTCTAGCTTTAGTGGTCTTCTATTCCCTAGCATGGGACAAAATTTTGCTTAACTATTTAGCTTTCTTTCACCTGGGGAATAGCTGGAAAGTGAAGGCTCATGTATCAGATAAGGTCAGATCACAGAAACAAAACAACTACATAATATAGTATGTGTGGAGTGTCTATACTCATAAGGAAGGTATTACAGGGATTTAATCACAGACAATTAAGGGATTTGGTTGAACAGTCCATACGAGGCTATTAGTTTTGCATCTGGTGCTAGAGCCTGTATTTGGTGCAGGGCAGGAAATTGGGTAGGAGGATGGATGCTAGGAGAAGGACTGCAAAGACAAACTGGAATCCCTAGACACTGACCAGAACCACTGCCTTCAAGCCAATTGTGAGGATGCCATGCAAGGTCTGACCTCTGGGAGAAGCTGTTGTCCATCACAGAGCTAACCATGCATGTGGTCCAGGAGTCAGAGAAACCAAAGCAAGACCCAGAAAGAACTCAAAAAGCTGCAATCTTGCCTATATGCCCATCCAACAAAATGAGCCAAAAGACAAATGAGCATGTGTACAAATTGCAAGAGCACCTGGGTACTCTAGACTGACCTTCAGACATACAGAAATTGTGGCTGCTTCTTTACCTTCCAAATCTCATGCAAGTGGTCTGTTAGAGCTTCTTAACTCCAAAGCATGCAAGGAAGGGATTTCTAAGAAATGCAGTCCACTTTAGCTAGACACACAGTGCACAGCCACCACGAGCCTCCTTCCTAGTGTGCACTAGATTAAGTGAGGGAACAGTGCTCTGGCACCATCGTGGTGACAGCAGTGATCATCATGTTATTCTGGCGATAGGACAAGAGCTGCCACAGCTCCTCTCCTCTCCAGAAAACTCCCGTACATTACAAACTCACGTACATACTTATTTACTCTGCATGTGTGTGCATGCACATGCAAACATACTAACAATGTTTTATAGTGCGTGGAAGTTGTAAGGAAAAAGTATGGTAAAAAGACTATAGAAAACTGGCATAAAACCATTCTTTTAATCCCAGCACTTGGGAGACAGAGGCAGACCAAGCTCTGCGAGATGGAGGCCAGCCTGGTCTACATATCGAGTTCCAGGCCAGCTGGGGCTACAGGGAGACCCTGTCTAGGGAGGAAACAAGATTTACCAGTTGTCCAAAACAAGGTTTAACGTCATATAATTAGACTTGTTTCTCTGGTCCAGACAAACTTCAGACTTCTTTTTACATCAAGGATTTTCCTCCCTGTACCTATAGCACCAAACACTGGGCTGGCCTCCAAGAGCTACTCTGCAAAAAGTCTTAGGAATTTGAGGTAAACCAAATGATGGAATAGAACAAATGATAGCTCCACAGCTGAGATGCAACAGACCAGTTCAGAGCTGTCCATGAACCATGAAGCGCAAGCCACAGACGAAGGCTCTTCTCTATAGGGCAATTCTGAAGCCCGTGAGGGAAGGAAGTATGGAAAGCTGACTTCTCTCACTGCATGATTCTGCCTAGAGTTGCCCTACATGAAGCAGCAAGAAATGACTTCATGACCACACAGGTGCTGAGTTTTCACTGACCCCTTGCTGGTGACTCCCCCACATCCCAAACCAGATGTCTTAGAATGGCAATCTACTTTCTCTCACCTCAGGGTGGCCAGAGGGACAGCAGATTAGAGGTAGGTGGGCAATAGGGTGAGGGCTTTAAAAATCATATTCCATGACAGATCGCCTGGGATTATGTACGAGGTGTGATTGTGAAGTAAATGAGAACCATTTTCATGGGTGACGCGTCTTATGTCTTAATCACACCTCATATGTGGAATGTGTGTCATTTTACACAAGGTTTGAAAATTGCCCCAAGGAAGGGCACTTGGCAGGAAATGTTCAAATTGGTACCGAGTGCTGTTTTGGAAGGTAACTCGACTCTTTTTCCTTCAGACCATATTTATAATTAGGAGACTATGAAGAGTCTTTTATAATGAAAATAATTCTAGCTATGTTCACCTAGGGAAAGAAAAGCAAAATATTGATGTAGTTGTGGTCATTTCAACGCTCCTCAGGCTTTTGACAGTTCTTGTAAATATTGCGTGATAAAACTGGATAAATGAACCTTTTAATAAATGTATAATGGACACATCTGGAGTTAAGGAAAGAGGTTAAGTTATAAAAATGAAAAGAGCTGGGATTTCTGTGCCAGACCGTCACCATGCCCTACACCACTTACCATGAACATCTGAAGGCCACCTAAGTGACCCTAGGTAGGGACTGAACAGTCATGAAGACACTCAGCAGAGGCCTTTATGAATGTTTTTAGAAAGAATTCTTGCCAGGCATGGTGTAGCACGCCTTTAATCCCAGCACATGGGAGGCAGAGGCAGGTGGGCTTCTGTGAGTTCAAGGCCCACCTGTTCTACATGGTGAGTTCCAAGACAGCTGGGCCTACAGAGAGACCCTCTCTCAAAAAAGATGAAAGAAAGAGAGAAAGAGAGAAAGAGAGAGAGAGAGAAAGAGAGAGAAAGAGAGAGAAAGAGAGAGAGAAAGAAAGAAAGAGAGAGAGAAAGAGAGAGAGAGAGAGAGAGAGAAAGAAAGAAAGAAAGAAGAAAGAAAGAAAGAAAGAAAGAAAGAAAGAAAGAAAGAAAGAAAGAAAGACAGAGATTCTTGTTATTCCTGAAAGAATCATCACTGCAAGAGGATGATCACATTTAAGAACCTAAGATCTGAAGGTAAAGATGAAAAGTGAAAGCTGACCGGGCGTGTGGCACATGCCTTTAATCCTAGCACTTGGAGGCAGAGGCAGGCGGATCTTGTGAGTTCAAGAAGTCAAGCCTGGTCTACAGAGTGAGTTCCAGACAGCTGGGCACAAGGGAGACCCTGTCTCAAAAAAGATAAAAAAAAAAAAAAAAAAAAAAAAAAAGAAAAGTAAAAGCTGAAAAATGGCCCAGTCAGCAAAGTGCCTGCCAAACAACCATGAGGACCTGATCCCCAGCACCCATGTAAAAAGCTGGGCCCAGCTGTGCACATATGGGAAGCAGAGACAGGAAGACTCCCAGGACTTACTAGCCAGTTAGTCTTACCCAAATTGGTGAGCTCCAGGTTTAACCGCTGACCTCCAACACACCCATACACACATGTGCAGGCTCATGTGTATACTCACACAAATACCTACCTATATACATGCATACATACATACATACACCACACACATATGATGTCAAATATGAAGAAAATAACCAACTGTGAGGTTTTTATAACTGGTGCTGTCTGTGGACTCTGGCAACTTAATTCCTTGAATATCACCCTTGAGGGATGGATAGGACCAACCTCAAGCATGCCAGTAGACTTCCAGTTACACTCAGAAGACTAGGAAAAGAGGAGTGAAAGAGCCAATTTGTCAGGAGTGTGTGATTTTCAAAATGACTTAAAGCAATAATATCAAACTTTATTATTCATACAAATTGCCTGGGATACTTGTTAAAAGTGAGAATTCTTCATTAAAGGAATGAGAGTTGTATTTGTCTCAGATGTGGGTGGTCAGACCATATTTTCAAACTATAAGGGAAAGGAGGAATTCTTAGACAGTTGTGATTTATCTGATTTATCATCAACTCACATATGCTCTAAAATCATGATAAGACACATTTTTTAATACTCAGCAAAATGGGAAATAAATCCATTAAAAAATATTTCCCCTGGAGTGTAATTATTTGAGGAGTCTATTTCCTTTGGGGGGAGTATAGAAAAGAATGCAGTGAAAATTTAATTTTCTCTCAACTGTAATTAATGACTTGAAAGTCATGAAGAAATGGGAGAGATGCAATATAAAATTTAAGGTTAGATTTTCAAAGCTAGAGTTTTAATGAATAAGAAGATTGATAGAACAGTGCTGACAGAGGGCCTAGATAGAAGGGTGGGAGCTGCTCATATTTGCATTGATCTAATTTGCATATGCAAATATAGCCTCCTTGCTAAGAAGCCATTTTGCAAATCTTGCTGAGAACTGCAAAGGCAAGTTCAGAAGGAACTTCCCACATACACTCCAAGGAGCCCTGGGCAGAGCAGATCCCATCTGCCTGAGGGCTACCACTAGTTTAAAAGCAGAAGTTGCTACTTTGACATTGTGCCAGTGTCAAACTCTCAAGCAACATGGACTAAGCAAGGGGGCTTAGTTCTACTCCAAAAGAGACTTTCTTGTGGTATGTTTATGGTCATTCCAAGAAGGATTTAAAAAATAATTAATGACAAGTATGTATTTACCAGTTGGGTTTTCATATTTTATTACAAAGACAACTATAACAGAGAAACAGGAGCCTACTGCTTATACTAGTATAGTCTTGGGTTGACAGTAAAGTACTAACAGAGTAAATAAAGAAAATAGACAACTTTGTTTCAATTTCAATGTGATCTTTCCACATAATATTAGATATGTACAACTTCTAAATATAATGTTTTATAAACATAAATGCCTTACAAATAAAATATAAATATGCTTACAAATAAGATTTCTCTAACATTACTGCAAACATGCCATTTTTGCTACTGTAGTTAGGACAGCTGGTGTGGAAACAATTTGAGAAAAGATGTGGAGATTCAAGTAGCAGACTATATTATTCCTGGTAGTGAGCTTGTATCCAGGCAATGTCCTGGGGTCTACAATGGCTGAATAGATGTGTTAAATTGGCTGGGCCAAGGAGTGCTTGGATTAAACATGAATTCTGAATGTATTCTGGTGTGTGTGTGTGTGTGTGTGTGTGTGTGTGTGTGTGTATATAGTGGTCTGTTTAAATATATATATATATATATATATATTTAAACAGACCACTATATATATATATATAACAGACCACTATATATATATATATATAGTGGTCTGTTTAACTACCAAAACAAACTAGCCTTTACCAGAATTGCTATAAACAAGAGCTGCCCTTAGAATTGTGTTCAGCAGTTCAGGTCCACTCTTGGCCTTAAAATGAACACTACGAGTCAAGTTATATCCTTTTTAAGCCTCGCCATGATGTAACTTAGAAACGCTGCGTTTTGGTGCTCCATGTGAAGAAGAGGCTCTTAACTCTGAATTCACAGATCAACAGCTAAAGGAGTCCCAAGAAAAGGGAAATATAGGATGTCCTAGTGTATTGGGATTCTCTAAAGGAACAGAATCAAGAGAATGAATATATGGCTATATACAGATTTATTGATTTTCTCAGATGACAGAGTTCAAGGAGTCCAACTATAGCCGTGCTGCACTGGAGAGGCAGAGAATCCAGGGAACTGCTCAGTCCGCAAGGCTTGATGTCTCAGTATTCCCAATCTGGTGCTGAAGGCCCGATGGATTCCAGGAGATCTGCCAGTCTCAGTATACGCTGGGATCCGAAGGGATGATCACAGCAGCAAGTCAAACTCACCAGTGAGAGAGAGGCAAGCCGCAGGAAAAAAGGGACCAGCTCCCTCTGCCATGGCCTTTAATACTGTCTGCTGGCAGAAGGTAACTCCCACATTTGGGGTGGGCCATCCGCTTGAGGTAGTCCAATCTGAAGATCTTTTTCTCTTATCTGTTCATCCCTAGTCCAGTCAAGTTGACACCCAGGATTAACCATCACACCTAGTCATACATTGCAACCTGCATGACATCAAGCTTAAGGCTTGGCTTTCATTGATAGTGCAGACCAGAGTGCTAACTCGTGGATCGGCACCTGGGTTCCAAGGAAAAAGGGAATTATTGGAGTTTCCCAGGCATAGATAAAGGTAAAGTGATTTGACACTAAGCACAAGGCTTCTTTGATAGTTTGCACGAGCATGCTTTAATAATTCTTTATTCTCTTTTTGCTTTTATTTCCTTCTTTACCAGGCCCAAACTACAAGGAACTATGCTCCTAAGCAAGGCCTTTGCTCATTCTTTTATTGAAATAGTATCTCCAGCATGAAATGAAGAAATTGAACCCACTCCTACTTATCAGAAGATCTTGTCCTTTGATCCCTAGGCCTAGAATATAACACACAATTTCTCATTATTTGCATGAGAAAAGCATGCTGCTTTTAGCACTTTCATATATAAAGCATGCATACTCACACTCATACACTATGCTGCATGAAGGGCAAGGAGGGGTCCTGAAGGATTAAGGTCATATGTCCAGAGGAGCACATGGCTCAATGAGCTTGTTTACCATTACAAACTAACTCTTTGGTTGAAAGGTTAGGTGAAAGACTTTAGTCCAGATCATGTCCATATTATAAAAGTCATTCTCACAAAATTTCTATTCTAAAAGTTGGGAAGTCCAAGATCAAGGGGTCAGCGGGTTCAATGTGTAAAGGCCACTTTCTCAGAGATAGCAATTTCTCACTGTCCTTCCATGGAAGAAGAAAGGAATGAGCTTGTATAAGTTACTGATCCCAACCGTACTATAATAGAAATAGACTTGGTTGTTAAAAGACCTTAGGTTGTCATGGTGATCAAGGACTTTGGAGCAGGAAGAGCTTTAAGACAGGAGATAAAATGGAGATAGAGAGGAGAAGGGTAAACTGGAGGTTCCCCAGAATAGGAGCCTTTATTTCTGTAGATGTCACATTCCTGTAGCCTTTGTGATTATAAGTTATCTGTAAACCACTTACTTGATTACCATTTAAGTGTTATATGCCCTTTGCTTGCATTTGTCACAGGGGTATAAAAGACCCCAAGGACTCAGTCAAGCTCCTGACTCCCTTACGGACCTATCACTGGCTAAGCCCACTAGTGGGGTAGCTCACTAGTATGAAATAAACTCCCTCTCCTCACCTGACTTTGGTCTCATGATTTTTAGTAACAATAAGGGTTGTGCCCTTTTGACCTCCTCATGTCTCTAAAGTCCCCATCTCTCAATAGCACTGTCACCAGCAGCCAGGCACGGGCTGTAAACACAGCTCCAATATTGTGGGCAGCCTGAGATTAAAGAAAAACACATCTTCGGATTGTGGCATATACATGTAACCCCATCACTCAGAGGCTGAGACAGGAAGATCGCCAAGTCGAGGAAGGCTAGCCTGGTCTGGACAGTGAATTCAAGATGAGTCTGGGTTGTATGGTGAGTTCAAGTTCATCCTGAAACAGTGAAACCATGCTTCAGAGACAGTGGGGTAGAAAACAGGAGAGAGGAGGGGAGAGGAGGGAGGGGAGAAGAATAGGAGGGAGGAGGAGGGGAGAATATGGAAGAGAGAGGAGGGGGGAATAGAGGAAGAAGAAAGAGAGGAGAGTGCTACAGGAACAACTGTAGGATGGGACTTGCATGACTAGAAGCCGGAATTTAGGGGTAGATACATGAAATGGAATATATTTTTTAAAAAATGTTACAGTTGCTGGGCATGGGCACATACTCGTAATCCCAATACTTGAGAAGTAGAGGCAAGAAGATCAGGAGTTCAGGTCCAGCCTGGGCTATGTAGTGAGGACCCTGTTTCACAAAATAAAACAAGGAAATAAAATGTATGTTTAACTTAATTATGGGTAGCTCTGCCCTTTAATCATAAAGGTAGGTACCAAGCCATAACAGTATAACAATTCTGTGACTATTATCAAGAAAAACTAGACTATAGACCCTATGTTCCATTTCTATTACAAACTAATAATATCACCACAGATATTTTCATATTATAGATGTTCCCACTACTATAAAAATACCACTCAGACTCATTGTAACTTTTTAAAGAAAGGTTACTTGACATTCTAATCCTTATAACTGCAGACCTGTGTTGTTGCTCAGTAGCTATTGACTAGCTTTTCTTTCACAAAGGCGAGCATCCTGACTGTGGTGTTACAATTATGCTGTTTCATCATATTACCTGTCTATAATTACTGTTCATATGAGGAAATGATTCCTTTTTCTCATTTAAAAAAAAAATTCAAAGCCAAATAAAGAATCCTTAACTCTCTGGAAGGCAACCTGTGCCTCTTGAACCCAGCACACAGGTCTTAATGTTGCTGTGATAGATGCTCTTGGACATGCACTGTCTTCCTGGGCCCAAGATTTAAATGGGGACCATCTTGGCAATTGTCAGTGCTGTAGGCAATGCCTTACCCTATGATGATGAGACACATTCTTATATCTCTCTCAAAGAGAATTTACATACATCTGGAACTAGTTCAGAAAGCTTAACTTGTTATTTTATCTTGATGGCATCAAAACTGAGCCATGAACCATGACTTCTTTCACTTTTCACATTAAGATGATGATTTACACAAAGGAATTCATAAGTCTTAGGCTGAAAAACTAAACTATGAGTCAGGGCCTTCTGCTACAATTGGATTTTTAAATTGTTATTGTTAGGTTCATGCTGAGGGGAGACCTGGCACGCAGAAAGGAGAAAACGTCTGGACTCTGATGAAAAGGAAGGAAGTCGGTTTCATTGAGCAGGAACCGGCCTGCCTGTGTCAGAATTAGGACGCCCACCATTAGAATGTCCCCAGAATGGCATTTTTATACCCAGGCACACAAGGAACTGGGGGCAAGAAAATGGGGATAGGGTGGGGCTGTGGATGGTATCAGAAGGAGCATCTCAAAAGAGACGGAGCCTGGTTCTGATCTCCAGTGAGGTGTGATGCAGGATGTTGGAGCAACCCTTCCTCCTACTGTAGGAATTCAGTCCATGGTCATTATTTCTGGGCACTTCTGCCTCAGTTGGCTTTCTGGAATCTCTGACTTAGGTGGGCTACAATCTTACAGTTTTTTGTTTTTTGTTTTTTGTTTTTTTTTTTTTCTTTTTTTTTTTTGGTCTTGTGGAAACAGGGTCTCCCTATAGCCCCAGCTGTCCTAGAACTCACTCTGTAGACCAGGCTGGCCTTGAACTCACAAAGATCCACCTGCCTCTGCCTCCCAAGCGCTAGGATTAAAGGCGTGTGCCACCACGCCTGGCTTTTATTTGTTTTTATATGCTTGAGTGTGCTGCCTGCATATATGTAAGTGCACCACATATGTTCAGTACCAATGGAGGCCAGAAGAGGGCACCATATCCTCTGGAACTAGAGTTACAGGTGGTTGCTAGCAGCCATGTAGGTGCTGGCAACTAAACTCAGGTCATCTGTAAGAGCAGCCAGTGCTTATAACCAGTGAGCCATCTCTCCAGCCCTGTGCTACAATTGTATTTTAACTAAAAAAAAAAAACCAACAACAAAAAAAACTTAGAGAATTTCAGCATTCCTTGAAAAAAGCTATCCCTGTACTATAAAGTAGATTTGAAAGTTTGAATACTGGGGCCTGGAGAGATGGCCTAGTGGTTAAGAGCGCTGACTGCTCTTGCAGAGGACTCGGGTTCGATCCCCAGCACCCACATGGCGGCCGAGAACCGTCTAAAACTCCAGTTCCAGGAGAACTCCAGTTCCAGGGGAATCCAACGCCCTCTTCTGACCTCCGCGGCATTGCATGACACGGGTGCACAAACCTACATGCAGACAGTACATTCATACACATACAGAAATAAATAAAAAAAATTTAAAAAAAGAAAGTTTGAATGCACTTGCAAGGATTTATATTTACAACTCAAAAAATTTAAACCTGTAACAAATGACAAAAATTGAAATCAGGTTTGTTTGTTTGGTTGGTTGGTTGGTTGGTTGGTTGATTGGTTGGTTGGGCTTATTGAGACAAGGTGTAGCTCTTAATGGCCAGGAATTTACTATGTAGACCAGGCTGGCCTAGAACTCACAGAGATCTGCCTGGCTCTGCTTCCTGAGTCCTGGGATTAAAGGGACCTTCCACCATGCCCATCAAAATCAGTTATCTATACACGATGTATCTATAGTTTTTTCAAAGCTCTCTCCACAGCTGAAGATTCTTGTTCAACTGCAACAACAGTGGACTTCCCAGTTAAAAACATTATTTTCTGTTTGTCTACACTGTTAGTGCATTTTATTACATAATTCATTTGCAAGAATTGCATAGTATTGTACTTGAAACTCCAAACCTGACTCCATTTGTTCTAGCTGATTCCCTTCTGCTCTTGGCCCAGCTCAACCCCCTGTTCCCGTTCACCACAGCCAGCTGAACGGTCTCATGAGGGGAGCACCTGCTTTCCATGCAGTTTTGACAAGACCATTGTTTTTAAAATGCTGGGAAACTTACATCCAGCTGGGCAGAACAGTCTCATTCAGATATACCTGCAGCTCCAGGAAGCACATTATTTCTGCAAATCTGAGAAACTTGTTTTTCCTAACTGAAACTTAGAAAACTTTTGTTAATTGAAACTTTTTGCTAACTGACCTACCCCTGGTATGGTGTTTCTGGCTGTGCCCCTGGCATAATGTAATTGTGGGTTTAGGCTTTTTGAACCCTGCTTTGCCTCCCGTCTGGATAGAGCGTTCTTCTGGCATTACCCTACTCTCACCCACTGGCTAATAGTAGACTGGAGTCCTCCATGTCTCAGCAGGCTGGTCACTGATCTCTTGGTGCACATTCAGCTGGTGTGCTAGCCAAGCCGCAAGAGCAGGGAGGGGGAGGGAAGGAATTTAGAGTGAGTGCAAACAGATCAAAGAAAGATCCAGGAGCTGGTTTCAAGGGGCTCTAATAACTCATTTGTTTGCAGGAGGTTAAGATCTTATATAGTCGCTTTTGGTGGGCTTCTGGCAGGGAAGGGGGTGGGGGTGCAGGGGAAGTTTATGAGCACTTTCTACAATGGCCTTGTTTATGCTAGCCAGCAGAGGCTCCATTTGGTTCCCAAAACCAAATCAAGGTGTGCTCTTTAGAAGTGACAGGTTCGCAACCCAAATACCCCTCAACAGATGAGTGGATGACGAAAACGTGGTATATCTACACAATGGAGTACTATTCAGTGGTAAAGAAAGATGACATTATGAACTTTGCAGGTAAATGGATGGAGCTCGAAGCCATTATGCTGAGTGAAGGAACACAGTCCCAGAAAGACAAACAGAGAATGGTTTCCCTCATTTGTGGATGCTAACACCAAATCCCCCAGGCAAAAGGCAAGCTGAATGACAATATTGTTTATCTGTTTATCTGAAAGCAACTATGTTATAATGTGAATCTCTCAATGGGCTCTAGAATCCACCCACCAATTATTCTCAGACTCTGTAATTACTGTATATGGGTGAAGAGTATGTATCCATATTTTAGAGTAATATAAAATTAATGGAGGAAAATGTGAATTCCTAAGCATAAAAAGAAAAGACTGAGAGAAAGATGCAGGACAGTTATGGCAGAATGCATGATCTGGGGTGGGGTAGGGTGGGGTGGAGGGAAGGGAAAGGGGTATATGCCTGAACTGAATTGAAAAATGATGTATGAAATTAAAAAAAAAAGAAGTGACAGGTTCAGCCAGGCGTGGTGGTGCATGCCTTTAATCCTAGCACTCAGGAGGCAGAGGCAGGCAGGTCTTTGTGAGTTCAAGGCCAGCCTGGTCTACAGAGTGAGTTCCAGGACACCTGGGGCTACAGGGAGACCCTGTCTGGAAAAGAAAAAAAAAAGTGACAGGTTCAAGAATGTGACACCTTCTATTGAAACTCCCAAAGGGAGCAGGGTCCACCATCCATTGGTGAGTAGGGGCAGGCTCAAGCCGGCTTTTGCAGGTTATCGGGGCAAAAGCCTACTGTCTATTGCTCAGCCAAATGGAATACTGAGCCCCACAATAGACTCAATTTAACCATTACTATGTGGCATTTCTCTGTGGTTTGCACTGGCTATAACAGTATTAGTCACACATTGGTTTTTCAAAACTATTTTGATAACTATCAACATAAATGACTTAAAATTCTGTGAGTTTTATATATTTATTTAAGGATATTATTTTAAGCTGGGCGTGGTGGTGCACGCCTTTAATCCTAGCACTCGGGAGGCAGAGGCACATGGATCTTTGTGAGTTCAAGTCTAGCCTGGTCTACAGAGTGAGTTCCAGGCCAGCTGGGGCTACAGGGAGACCCTGTCTTGAAAAGACCAAAAAAAAAAATTTATTTTAAAAGGTATTTTGAGACAGGCATGGTGGCACATGCCTTTAATCCAAGCACTCCAGGCAGAGGCACGAGGATCTCTGTGAGATCAAGGTCAGCCTAGTCTACATAACAAGTTCCAGGCCAACTGGGGCTAAAGGGAGACCCTGTCACAAACAAACAAAAATAAAAATAAATAAAAGGCATCTTAATGTTAAGCTTACTAGATTACCAACAGGGTCCGTATCATATAAAAAATGAGTTAAAAACACTAGTTTGGGGTCTGCGACCAGGAAAGATGGCTCAGTGGTTAAAAATACTGGCTGATTTTGCAGAGGACCTAGGTTTGGTGCCATGTTAGTTAACAGCCTTTCTTAACTCCAGCTCCAGGGGATCTGACTCCTTCTTCTGGCTTTCATGAGCATTGCATGCATGAGCACACTTATAAAAATACAGGAAAAACATTCATACACATAAAATAAATAAAATCTCAAGAACACTAGCTTTAGATCTGCCTGTCAGTGTGGAAGCTTGCAAGAGACTGAATTGGGGAATATCCACTTTCCCACAGAATTATAATGTTCTGAGTATGAGATATTCATGGATTTATTATTTTGGTAAGTGGACAGGAATATTAAACACTACATAGAAATGCAGCTACAGTTCTATGGATTCTTAGAAGAAAGAAATCACTCTACTGGGACTAGCAGAGGATATTACCCTTCTCCACAGGGACTTGGGACCTCCATCAGACAACCAGATTCTACAGCATGGGAACACATCTCTTCCTTTTTTTAAAATTATTTTTATGTATATGAATGTACTGTCTGCATTTAGGTTTGTGCACTTGTGTCATGCAATGCCGCGGAGGTCAGAAGAGGGTGTCAGATTCCCCTGGAACTGGAGTTAAAGATGGTTCTCAGCCACCATGTGGGTGCTGGGAATCGAACCTGGGTCCTCTGCAAGAGGACTCGGCGCTCTTAACCTCTAGGCCATCTCTCCAGCCCCGCATCTCTTTCTTATGCTGGAATATAAGGAGGCTCACTGGGAGACAGAAATCCCAGGCTGCCTCAGTCAAAAGAAAAATCTGTACAGCTTTTATAGCATTTAGGGCATAGGCAAGAAATCTTTTTCTCACATTAATAATTATAGGCAAGTATATATATATATATATATGTATATATACATATGTATATATCAGGAGTCAATGGTGACTTTATTTTGACATAGATTTAATTCTCCACTTTTTATAAGTGTCCTAATAGCATCAGCTTTCAACTTGACACAAACCTAGAGTCACCTAAGAAGCGAGGACCTCAAATTAAGAATTTTCCACATCAGACTGGCCTGTGGTCATGTCTGTGAGGCATTTTCTTTACTGCTAATTGATATAGGAGGACCCAGCCCACTGGTCTTATATAGTCCTGGACTATACAAGAAAGGTAGCCGGGCAAGCCAGGGGAAGCAAGAGCGCAAGCAGAATTCCTCCATGGCCTCTGCTTTAGTTCCTGCTTCCAGGTTCCTGGGCTGGCTTCTCTCAGTAATGGATTAAGACCTAGGAAGTAAGTGGCTTTTGGTTAGTGTTTTATCACAAACAGATAAGCAAACTGGAACAACAACAAAAAAAAAAAATCACAGAGCCCTGAGAGAATTAGTGACTCTAGCCCAGAGCTATGAAGCTGTTGCCACAAATAATTTTCTTGGATGTGAGAAGGGTCTAAACTACTTTAGTACAATTCAAACCTTGTATCAATATACATTCACTTTGTATTTAAAAGTTATCGTGGGGGCTGGAGAGATAGCCTAGTGGTTAAGAGCACCGACTGCTCTTGCAGAGGACCTGGGTTCGATCCCCAGCATCCACATGGCGGCTGAGAACCGTCTGAAACTCCAATTCCAGGAGAACTCCAGTTCCAGGGGAATCCAAGACCCTCTTCTGACCTCTGCGGCATTGCACGACACGGGTGCACAGACCTGCATGCAGACAGTACATTCATACACATACAAAAATAAATAAAATTTAAAAATAAATAAATAAATAAATAAATAAATAAATAAATAAATAAATGTATCCTAGCCGGGTGTGGTGGCACACGCCTTTAATCCTAGCACTTGGGAGGCAGAGACAGTTGGATCTCTGAGTTCAAGGCCAGCCTGGTCTACAGAGTGAGCTCCAGGCCAGCTGAACTAAAGGGAGAACCTATCTCAAAAATACCAAAAAATAAAAAATAAATTAATAAAAATAAAAGGTATCCTGAGCTTGGCAGGGTGACACATACCTGTTATCCCAGGACTTAAAAGGCTGAGACAAGAAGTTCTTAAATTTAAGGCCAGCCTGGGCTAGTGAGACTCTAAAAAAATTCTACTGATTTGGGTGAATTATCCTGACTTACAACTTCAAGTTATTGAAGTATTACAAGATGATCATTTTACTCAGTTACTATCTTAGCCAAGATCTTTATGGTGGCTATTTTTAAAAGTTCTTCATGCCAGGTGTGGTGGCGCACACTTTTAATCCTAGCACTTGGGAGGCAGAGGCAGGCAGATCTCTGTGAGTTCAAGGCCAGCCTGGTCTACAGAGCGAGTTCCCGGACAGCTGGGGCTATAGGGAGACCCTGTCTTAAAAAAAAAAGTTCTTCATATAAGGAGATGGGAGAGTGCAGTGTTACCATGCCACATTACAGTCAATACATGAATAAAACAACTTGACTCTACTTCAGTTTTTTGTTTTTGTTTGTTTGTTTGTTTTTTGTCTTTTTGAGACAGGGTCTCTTCTACTTCAGTTTTTTTTTTGTTGTTGTTGTTGTTGTTCTTTTCAAGACAGGGTCTCCCTGTAGCCCCAGCTGTCTGGAATTTGCTCTGTAGACCAGGCTGGCCTTGAACTCACAAAGATCCACCTGGCTTTGCCTCCCAAGTGCTAGGATTAAAGGCGTGCACCACCATGCCCGGCTTCTACTTCAGTTTTTAAGAGTGGGCTTGAACTTGAAGGTTACCTGTTCTTCCAGATAACTCTTGGGACTATGTGGTTGAGCTAGGCCTCCCCCATAATTTTATTCAAAACCATTTCTCCAGCTTCAGTTGGGGAACTCCAAGCTTGATTCCACCCTTATCAGGCAATCTCGCCCTTTCATCCCTAGGCCTGGAACATCTCTTACACACGAGCATTCTTCCCAATTTTCGTTGTTTTTAATCAAGATGCATAGTATGTTAATTCTCAAGCATACCCACATTCACTCTCTTTGGGTAAAGTAGTAAATCGAAGTCCCCAAGAATCAAGGTCAGGTGCCCAAGTCAGAAGAGCACATGGTTTAATGAGTTTGCCAAGGTTAAAGTCACTAATCCAAATTCTATTTTATAAAAGTTGTAGCCATTTCTTCCTTTCTGTTCCTGCAAGAGGACCATTCGTTATCCAGCGTGGTTGTTGAGGCTCAGGTGGGAGCCAGGACAGGGAAGGAGAGCCGTATGGGTCAGTAAAGAAACTAACCAGGAAGAGATTCTGAGGGAATAACTCAGTTTATTGGCAATAAGCAAAGGTTTATATACTAAAGCCATTGTGCTCCAGCCAAGTAGCTCCTTACCAGGGCAATGGAACTCCCAGGTGTGTTTTTAGTAAATAGGAGGTGTGACATCTGCCCAGTACATCAAAAGGGAGCCCTCAGGATACGCGGTCTCACTCAAAGAGCAGGAAAACTGCCCATCCCAGCTCTTCAAAGAAGCTTGCAGTTCGGTGGGGCATGGGATCCTGCTTGAGCTAAACAGAGTCCCATCCCTACAAAAAGTCATTTCTACAGGTTAAGTATCAGCTTGGTTGACCATTTGTCTATAACTTGCTTTTAAGCACAACTTCTTAAATTATGGGTCATAAGAATATTGATAACAGTAAAAGGTTTCTTAACACATAATGGCAAACAATTCATTCAAGAGCTGGGTGAGATAACACAGTCCTTTAATCACAGCATTCAGGAGACAGAGACAAGCAGATCTCTGGGAGAATAAGGCAAGCCTGCTCTACATAAATGAGTTCTAGGCTAACTGGGGATACAGGGAGGCCATGTCTCAAAAAAAGATTGTTTGTAATCAAACATCACTGAAATCTTGGTTCTGAACAGACAACATGTGCACTTTGCACTGTGCTTGCCACTTGTGCCCAGGCACCACCAGCAGCGAACACTACCTGAAATGCCTCACTCAGATCTGAGACTACAGAATACTACAAATTCCTGTGATTTTACTACACATACAAAGCTCCCTGCTCTTACAGAAACACAGTGGCTTGACTACAGAAAACAAAGATTTATAATTAATATGTTCTATAATGTGTTCTATAGTTGTGGTGGTTTGAATGAAAATGTCCCCCATAGGCTTCAAGTATTCAGATATTTTGTCCCTAGTTGGTGGCGCTGTTTTGGGAGATCTTAGAAGGTGTGGCCATGCTGGAGGAAGTACATCACTGGGGGCAGGCTTAGAAAGTTTAACAAGCCTTACTAGTCTCCAGTGGCTCTCTCTTGGCTTCCTGTGCTCATTGGAAGATGTGAACCTCGGCTTTCTGCTCCAGCTCCTGCCACCATGCCTCCCCACCACAATGGACTCTAATTCCTTGGAACCATCCATCATAAGCTCAAATAAACTCTTCCTTTTATAAGTTCCCTTGGTCATGGTGGTTTTATCACAGCGACAGAAAAGTGACTAATACAATAGTCATTCCTCAATATGTAATAACTTTGTAAATCCTGGGACTCTATTGTATAGAATATTTGATTTTTTTAAAATGCTGTTGAATTGGTGACGAGTTTCATTTTAAAAAAAAAAACTAAATTAATTCTGTCTTGAGAGCAAGACAGAATTTCCAAATATTTCTGAAATGGTTCTAAACACACTTCCACCACTATGTATTTATATGAAATAGTGTTTTTGACAATGTAAATTATAAAATCAAACTATTGATTATCTCTAAAAAGCAACGAAGATTCTTTCTGTCCTGCATTATCATATATTCAGGCAAGATTCAATTCTTTACGTAAAAATAAGTGAGCACATCCATCTCATTATGGAAACATGTTCTCCTCCTTATAATGGTAAATTACACAGCATGTGGTAGTGCACACCTTTAATCCCAGTTCTTGGGAGGTAGAGGCAGGCAGATCCCCATGAGTTCACAGCTAGCCTAGTCTATATAGTGAGTTCCAGGACAGCTGGAGCTACAGAGAGACCGTCTCAAAAAGACAAAAGAAAAATAAAGGTAAATTACATTTATACCAAAGAATTGCTTTAAAATAAATCTCTTTATGATTTATTATCAAAAAATATTTGGCTTATATATTTATTTTATATACCAATATACTTGGGATCACATAAAAAGTTGAAGAGATGCTGCATTAGAGGGTTTGAATGACCAAGGCAGTCTGAGTTTGCTAGGCTTGACATTTTTCCCCTGCAACCTCACCAGGCTAGAATCCCAATTTTCCTATAGACTAGGGCTCAGGGAATGGGTTAGCCACTCTAAGCCTATGCAGTTACTTCTCAGGAGCCAATGGAAAGGACTTTCACAGAGGAAAATCTCAGTCATCTCAGTCTCTCAGAACTCATGGAGATATAAATTTAAGATAAGCCAGGATGGAGAAATTCCACCATCTTCTTCGTATCTTATCTTTAATATATTTGCTGGTATTAAAGGTGATATTATTGAGCCAGGCGTGGTGGAGCACGCCTTTAATCCTAGCACTTGGGAGGCAGAGGCAGGTGGATCTTTGTGAGTTCAAGGCCAGTCTGGTCTACAGAGCGAGTTCCAGGACAGCTGGGGCTACAGGGAGACCCTGTCTCAAAAAGACCAAAAATAAAATAAAATAAAATAAAATAAAAAAGGTGATATTATTCCTATTTTGCAGTTGAGGTAATTAACTTGCTGAAGGTTTCAAAGCAAGGAAGTACCAAAGTTAAGTTTTGAACCAATATCTCTCTGTTCCACACTGAGACTTGATAGGAAATATTATGTCCACCACCTTCTGAATCTAAGAGCTAAGAGAGCAGTAAAAAGGGCGGAGGCTATGGGAAAAGGAATGTGGGTCTTTGGACACCTGCAGGGCAGAGAACTAACATCTAGGTTAAGTAGCCCCTGTACTCCCAGCACTTGGGAGACAGAGGCAGGCGGATCTCTGTGAGTTGAAGGCCAGCCTTGTTTACAAAGCGAGCTCAAGGCCAGCTGGGATTAAAGGGAGACCTGTCTCAAAAAAGACCAAAAAAATAAATAAATAAATAAATAAATAAATAAATAAATAATAAGGCCAGCCTGGTCTACAGAGTGAGTTCTAGGACAGCTGGGGCTACAGGGAGACCCTGTTTCAAAAAAGACAAAAATGAATAAATAAATAAATAAATAAATAAATAAATAAATAAAATTGAACTAGAAGAACAGAAGCCCAAGTTGCCCCAAGCCCAGGGCTGCTCTCGTCCTGATGCAACACCCAGTTTCAGCCAAGTCATTTGTGATTCGTATTCATCATAATACAAACACAGATTCATGGCAACATATGTGGAAAACATGGCTTGAAAGATTGTTTCATCAACCCTTCCTCATGTCCATGCCCCAGCCCACACTTTTTAACGTCTGCACTGTGTAAGGGAAGCTGTTTTCAATTAGTAGAATTAGCTTTCCCTCCTTTGGGTGAACGTGTAACACAAAAGCCTTAACTTGAAGATAAGACTGATTGCCCTCTTTGAGAAAAGAGCTTTCAACAGAAATCACAGTTAATTGGAAAAGTTTCCCTTGAGACATAAACCAAAGGAAGGAAAAACAGGCTCCTTTTTTTTTTAAAAATGTCACAAATTTAATATTCTATCTTGAAAGGTAGCACAAACTTAATAGTGGTAATTAGACAGTTTACACTTATTTATTGCATTTTTCTTTCCTGATACTCCAAAAATATAAATAAGATTATGATTTCATTTTACTTCTTAATTTATGTTTAATAGTGCTGGGGATCAATTCTGAGGCTTCATGCAATCTATGCAAACAGCCTACCACTGAGATCCACCCTCAAACCCCTACAATATCCGTATTTTAAATGACTAAGGATAAATACTTGTATATTCTTTCAATGATTAATAAAATTGGGGGGGGCAGTGGTCAGCAGTTAAGAGCACTGGCTGCTCTTGCAGAAGACCCAGTTTCGATTCCCAGCACCCATCGATTTCCAGCTAACAACCAGCTGTAGCTCCATTTCCAGGGGATCCTACTACATCCCCTTCTGAGTTCCATGAGTATTTCATGACACAGTGCACACATAAAATAAAAAAGCAATAAATAAACAATTTTTTTTGTCTTTTCGAGACAGGGTCTCATTTTTTTTTCTTTATTTATGTTTTTTCTTTTCTTCTGTTTTTATTTATGTGTAGGAATGTACTGTCTGTATGCAGGTCTGCGCACCCATGTCGTGCAATGTCGCAATGCCGCGGAGGTCAGAAGAGGGTGTCGGATTCCCCTGGAACTGGACTTCTCCTGAAATTGGAGTTGCAGGTGGTTCTCAGCCACAATGTGGGTGCTGCGGATCGAACCCGGGTCCTCTGCAAGAGCAGTGGGCACTCCCAACCGCCAGGCCATCTCTCCAGCCCCATAAATAAACATTTAAAAAAAAATAAAATTTTGGTTTCAACAATTTTCACATGACAGTATAAGACACAAAAAACACTATAGAAATAAAGAACACCAACACAATACTCGCTCTCATGAAGCTCAAAGACTACACAGAAATCCAAATATGTTTCAAAAGAACCCAGTCACTAAGAGAACTTCATTCTCCCTCACACATCTGTTTGGATACAGCCAAAATGTCTAAAAATAATGACACATTTTAAGTCATGAGTGTTCTTGTCTCAGTCTCAACACTATCTCTATTAGAAGCCAGCCAATACCAGTTTAGGCAGTGAATGAACAAGAAGTTTGTTGGAAGCTTGCAGTAGAAGTGATTTTGTTTTAAATGATAAGAAGTCTTAGTTCTCTATTCTTTCTCCATATCTCTGTCCAGTTTCCATATTTTATGATGGACACTAAAGATAACAGGCAAACAAGACAGGAAAGAGTAAAGCAGGTACAGCAAGACATAAATCTATGCATGCTACAGCAAGGGGCTTTTTGTTTCTGTTTTGTAGTGTTTTTTCTTTTGTCTTGACCTAGTTCCAAAGTAGACATAAGGAAGTAGAAGTCAAGCGTTTTCAATAGTGTTCCCAAGGATCCAAGATAAGCTGGGAATTCCTTTTACATTACTACTATTCAGATTGCTTCTGGGTCAAGGGTGCATGTGGTGCAGAGGAAGTCTGGGGTGCAGTGATCTTGGCTTGGGACGGGGCACAAGAGAGAGGTGGACATGTTAAGACACGGACAATATTGGTGGTGATGGCTTTGACGATGTGGGCTAGATGCTTTGGAAAATGCGGAGGAGGACGTTCAGGACAACTTTGAGGTCCTACCCTCTGAGGAGAGACCACAAGCCAACCAGACACAAATCACTATTCCATACATCACCAAACATGTATGACCAACCTCACGGGCATTCCAGATTCCAGCCAAGTGTTTCAGATTCCCATGTGTGCCAGGTGATGGTGGAGTTGGAGAGGGGAGACAGACGCTTTGCCCATTGCCATGAAGGAACCCAAGGCTTCTTACCGGATGGAAGCTACCAAGAACGAGGCTCCAGCATCCCTGGTGCTTGTACTCTCACTATGCGTGTAAATATTAAACTTCACCTTTTAATTCCATCTTTAAAAAAAAAACAATAACCCTTTATATGCTTTATGTTTCTCACCATCACTAGATCACACGAGAGCCCAATTTTTAGCAGAGCTCTGTTGGGTAGTCTTTCTGCTCCCCTGTCCCCTTTTCCCCCCTTCCCCTTCTCCCCTTTTCCCTTCTCCCCCCCCTTTCCCCTTCTGCCTCCCTTTCCCCTTCTCCCCCCTTTCCCCTTCTCCCCCCCTTTCCCCTTCTCCCCCCCTTTCCCCTTCTCCCCCCTTTCCCCTTCTCCCTCCCTTTTCCCTCCTCCCCCCTTTCCCCCTCTCCCCCCTTTCCCCCTCTCCTCCCTTTTCCCCTCCTCCCCCCCTTTACCCTCTCTCCTCCTACTGCTTGTTAACTATGAGAGGCCAAAGACATACAAAGCCCTCTGGGGTTCACAGTTGACTTTCCTAGCACTTGGGAGGCAGAGGCAGGCAGATCTCTGTGAGTTCAAGGTCAGCCTGGTCTACAGAGTTTCAGGACAGCTGGGGCTACAGGGAGACCCTGTCTCAAAAAGGTAAAAAAAAATAAAAAAAGATTCTTACAGAAAGACCTATGAGTCACCCAGCTGGCGTCACTTTCCACGCCCACCCCACCATTGGTGGGAAGGGAATATTATCCCTGTGACCCCCCCAGTCACCTAGAACACCTTATTTACTGCTTGATTATCCCAATGTTTTCTTTGGCTGTAAAATGAAGATAATAATAATTACCAAGCAATAGCGCAGATAAACATGATTTTTATTTTTTATTTTTATTTATTTATTTAATTTTTGGTCTTTTCGAGACAGGGTCTCCCTGTAGCCCCAGCTGTCCTGGAACTCACTCTGTAGACCAGGCTGGCCTTGAACTCACAAAGATTCACCTGTCTCTGCCTCCCAAGTGCTAGGATTAAAGGCATGTGCCACAGCGCCCGGCCCTAAACATGATTTTTAAATAAGAAAAAATATATACATGAGTGACTGAAAAGTGTTAAAATTCTCTTTAAGTTCATCGATAACAACAAATAGTACTGTATTTGTTTCAATTCTGCATCTGCACTCAGTACTCTTGACATCCAGCTAATATGCCTGGTTTTGTGCTCAGGTGATTGGGTTTTGGTGGTGGTGGTGGTGGTGGTGGTGGTGGTGGTGGTGGTGTGGTGGTTTGTTTTTCTCAGAACAGTGTATTACCCTTCTGGGGCAACAACCCCTCTGAGTCAATGATGAAAACTAAGAATCCTCTCTTCACAAAAGCGCTCACACCTTTTATCCACATTTTACAGATGATTTCAGGAGCTCCAGAGATCCCCTGGACAGAACCCGTTCTCTCCAACTCACCTCCCCAAAATCCCAGAATCTTAATGAAAGAACGAGTAGAGAAGGGAAAACCGAAGTCCTAATGTTCAGTCACATCAAAGTGGCTTTTACTCAGAGTATTCCAAGAGGATGTAAAAAGAAGAGAAAAGCTGGACTCTTGAGATTTGAGATCTCCTGATCCCAGCGGAAGGAAGAGGGGGAGACAGGTAGGAGCTGAGTGCCCCCCCCCCCCCCCCCCCCC
>VZQC01004300.1:998344-1059503 GCA_009823505.1 Rhizomys pruinosus | reverse complement strand
AAAGCAGTTAGGCGTAATGCATTTTGGAAACAACAACAACAACAACAGAAAAGACTGCATCAAAGAACTGACTGAAACAGTGAACTTCTGCTCAAAACAGTCAACTTCCCCATGGAAAATATTGAGAAAGACTAAGAGATGAAAAGCATGTTTGGCAGAATGCATGAGCCCTGGCGGGGTGGGGGAATGGGTGGGAACATGGGTCTAGATTTGTTAAAAATAAATAAATAAATAAATTTATGTGGGAAAAAAAAAGAGAAAAGCCACACCCAGCAGGTCTCGAGATGGTACCAGGCTCCAGGAAAGGCTCAAAATGGGACCAGGAACAAGTAGGTGAGAAGCCAAACAGGTACAGAACAGGCTAGCAAGCATTTTGAGGGAAGGAACATTGCAAGTGGAAACCAAGCCATGAATATCCTGAGCATATTGAAGCTCTGTTTGGAAAGGAGGAAGGAGTCAGAACCCAGGGAGAAACCACACCCAGACAGAGGAGACATCTGTCTATTGGGCAAATGATGCCATTTAGCTAACAGAGGTCAGGTGACAGAGGATGCAATGAAACTGGTGATTCCCTTTGCCGCAGGTGTGTTAAAGGACCTCTTCATACCCCATAGGTGTTAATTCACTGTCTCGTATGTCATTATATTTGTGATTGCATATGGCAGCTTTGATACCAATAGTCTGTGTCTATACTACTACAGGAACAGGTATTTGTTAATATCCTTTCACTGCTAGTGTGCTGCAAAACATTTCTAAATGTATTTATTTGTAATAATATATATGTATATATATATGTTCTAAATTCATTAACTTTTGAAAAGTGGAATTTTCAAAATCATTAGAAAAGTGGAAGTAAAAAACAGTATTTTTTATCTACAATCTCACTCCTCAAAATATATCTTGGTAACTGTTTCCACATGAAAGTATACACATATGGGGGCTGGAGAGATGGCTCAGTGGTTAAGAGCACTGACTGCTCTTGCAGAGGACCTGGGTTTGATTCCCAGCACCCACATGGCAGCTAAAGAACCATCTTTAACTCCAGTTCCAGGGGAATCGAGGCCCTCTTCTGACCTCCACAGCATTGCACAACATGGTTGCACCTACCTACATGCAAGCAGTACACTTATACACATAAGAAGCAAATAAATAAATCTATAAAAGGGGGGCTGAAGAGATGGCTCAGCAGATATGAGCGCCGACTGCTCTTGCAGAGGACCTGGGTTCAATTCCCAGCACCCACCTGGCAGCTAAGAACCGTCTTTAACTCCAGATCCAGGGAAACCCGACACCCTCTTCTGACCTCCTCAGCATTGCACAACATGGGTACACCAACCTACATGCAGACAGTACACTCATACACATAAAAAGTTAAAAAAAAAATTTTTAATTATACACATATGTTTAACACTGACTCTGTAATAGTGTAAAACTGCAAATAAACCAAGCTTCCAACAAGAAGGACATGTTTAAATATATATATCAGAATATGGACTATTAAACTTAATGTAAGAAGGAAATAGAACTAAATAGAAAAAATAGAACACAAAATGTACTCATGTTAAAATCATGACTCTGTACACACTTTGTTTTTGAGTGTGTGTGTGTGTGTGTCTCTGTGTATGTGTGTGCATGTATGCATGCGTGCATGCACAGCAGTGTGCTAGAATTGGTCTGTTTCTGCTTGGAAGAGCTAGTAGTTAAAATTTGAGGAATTGCATAAGCCAGCTCTTAAGCAAGGTGTGTCTAGAAAGTAGACATCATAAATATAAATACTCTAACTTCATAGCTTCTGTATTGTTTTACTGTGCTATCTTTGTTCTTTGAGTTATTTATGTGTACTGTGTATATGTGCAGGTGTCACTACATTACAGCCTTTCTCTACTCCACCTTAGAGAGTGTCTCCCCAATAGCTGGGAGTATTTATACCCAGGAAAGTGCTGCCAAACACTTGGTTGGCAGTATGTACTTAAGGAAATGCCTATTGTCATTACATTTTTATTTTTTTATTTTTTTTTAAGTATAGTCTAATTTTCTAGCCCAGGCTAGTCCTTGACTCATCATGTATCCCAGATTGGCCTCAGACTCAAGGCAATCCTCCTGCCTGTTTCTCCCAAGTGCAGGGATTACAGGTTCAAGACACCATGGCCCACCGTCATTACACTTCAAACGGAATGGCAAACCTGATGGACAATTCTTCCAGGACCGGAAAACTATTGTCATTTTTCAGCAAAAAGTTTGCCCATCTCACTAACAAGTGAGCAAATCTCCCCATTTGCTTTCTTTTATTTTCTGCTTTGTCTTAAACATTTCTATAAATTTAAAAATATCAACCACTGTACTAGATACACTTGTTAATCTTTTGGGAGGAGGATTTTTAAAAATATTTTTATTAAAGTTTTGTGCATTTCATACATCAGTTCTCATTCCAATTTAGACTCATTTCCCTCTACATATCCCCCACCCAATTTCATGCATTCTGCCATACATGTCTTGTATCTTTTCCTGAGACTTTTTAAATTTTTTTCAAAACAGAGGATTATTGTTTTGGGGAGAACTTTACTGTTTCAGGCCGTTCTTTGTCCCTTTTCTTTTGTTGTTGTTGGTGTTGTTCCCTCCAATTTGCATTGCTTCAACATATGCATATATATATATATATATACACACACACACATATATATGTCACACCTATACTACCATTGTGTCATCTGAAAATAAACTGTATGTTGTTTCTAAATCATATTTCGGAATTCACATTTTTCCCTTTTAATTTTATATTACCCTAAAATATGCATACATACCTTCTACCCATATACCAAGATTACAATGTCTGAAAATAAGTGATAGGTTAATTCTGGGGATTCACTTTATAAGAGCACAGTTGCTTTCAGATAAAGAGAAATATAACATTAAGGTTGTTCAGTTTGCCTTACAATTAGGTACTTGGTGCTAGCATCCACAAATGAGGGATATCATTCTTCATTTGTTTTTCTGGGACTGTATTATTTCACTTAGCATAATGGCTTCGAGTTCCATCCATTTAACCTGCAAAGTTCATGATGTCATCTTTCTTTACTGCTGCATAGAACTCCATTGTGTAGATGTACCACATTTTCTCTATCCACTCATCCATTGAGGGCCACTTGGGTTGGTTCCAGCTCTTTGTTATTGTGAAGAGAACTGCAATAAACATGGCTGTTTTCCACACTGCTTTCCATAGTGGTTGTAAGAGTTTAACATTCCCGGGGCTGGAGAGATAGCCTAGCAGTTAGAAGTGCCGACAGCTCTTGCAGAGGACCCGGGTTCGATCCCCAGCACCCACATGGCAGCTGAGAACCGTCTGTAACTCCAATTCCAGGAGAACTCCAGTTCCAGAGGAGTCCAACACCCTCTTCTGACCTCCGCAGCATTGCACGACACTGGTGCACAGACCTACATGCAGACAGTATATTCATACACATAATAAATAAATAAATAAATAAATAAATAAATAAATATTTAAAAAATATTTTAAAAAAAGAGTTTAACATTCCCACCAGCAGTGGATGAGTGTTCTTCTTTCCCCACAACCTCTCCAGCATTTGGTATCTTATCAGCAGATGATATCTTAAAGTGCTTTTCATTTGCATTACATTGTCTTAATTTTTTTTATTTCTGTATGTGTATGAATGTACTGTCTGCATGTAGGTCTGTGCACCCGTGTAGTGCAATGCCGCGGAGGTCAGAAGAGGGTGTTGGATTCCCCTGGAACTAGAGTTCTCCTGGAATTGGAGTTTCAGATGGTTCTCAGCCACCATGTGGGTGCTGGGGACCGAACCCGGGTCCTCTGCAAGAGCTGTTGGTGCTCTTAACTGCTAGGTCATCTCTCCAGCCCCTATTTATTTATTTATTTTTATGTGTATGAATGTACTGTCTGCATGTAGGTCTGTGCACCCGTGTAGTGCAATGCCGCGGAGGTCAGAAGAGGGTGTTGGATTCCCCTGGAACTAGAGTTCTCCTGGAATTGGAGTTTCAGATGGTTCTCAGCCACCATGTGGGTGCTGGGGACCGAACCCGGGTCCTCTGCAAGAGCTGTTGGTGCTCTTAACTGCTAGGTCATCTCTCCAGCCCCATCTTACCTTAATTTTTAAGGTATTTCTCAGCCATCTTTATTTCTTCACTTGTGAAGGAACTCACTGAAGTTCTTTACTCCATCTTTTGAGTGAGTCATTTGTTTTCTTAGTTCTTTGTTTTCTGAGTAGTTTACATATTCAGGAAATTAATGCTCTGTTAGATGTATCAGTGGTGAAGGTTTTCTCCCACTCTGTGGGTTTTCTCTTCACTTCCCTGATTGTTTCTTTTCTGTACAGAAGATTTTGAGTTTAATGGGGTCCTACTTGTCAATTGTTGACTTGCTTCCTGGGCAGCTGCTGTCTGATTTAGAAGTCTTCTATGCCTATGTCTTGTAGGTTGCTGCCAATGTTTTCTTCTATCACCTTCAGAGTTTCAGGTTTCATGTTGAGGTCTTTGATCCATTTGGAGTTTACTTTTTTACAGGGTGAGAGGTAGGGGGTTTAATTTTATTCTTCTATAAGTGGTGATTCATTTTTGCCAACACCGTCTTTCCTCCATTGAGTCTTCTTGGCCTCCTTGTCAAATATGAGGTGGCTGAAATTGTATGTGCTCAAGTTTGGATCTTCAGTCTTGTTCCATTGGTCTACAGGTCTGTTTTTGTACCAGTACCAGGCTGTTTTTATGACTATAGCTTATAGTTTGAAGTGTGGTATAGTGATCCCCCCTGTATTGCACTTTTCACTCAGGGTTGCTTTGGCTATTTGGGGTCTTTTGTTTTTCCATATGAAATTAAGGATTTTTTTTCCAAGTCTGCGAAGAAACTCATAGAGATTTTAATCAGGATTGCATTGAATCTGTATATTAGTTTGGGCAGAATGGACATTTTTACTATATTAATTTTTCCAATCCATAAGCATTGGGAAGTCTTTCCATCTTCTAATGTCTTCTCAATCTCCTTCTTCAGGGGTTTAAAATTTTTACTGTAGAAATAGTTTTGTATACATGTAAAACTATAGCTCATGATTGCAAAGAAGGAATTAATAAACTAAAATTATGGGTGAAATACCAATTTTTTTTTTTTTGGTCTTTTCGAGACAGGGTCTCCCTGTAGCCCCAGCTGTCCTGGAAGTCACTCTGTAGACCAGGCTGGCCTTGAACTCACAAAGATCCACCTGCTTCTGCCTCCCAAGTGCTAGGATTAAAGGCGTGTGCCACCACGCCCAGCCCCGAAATACCAATTTTTAAATATTTATATTTGTAATGAATTAAAAATAATATAACTTTAAAGTACAAAGTAAGAAAGACACAGAAAAATATAACATTTCTCAGAAAGAAATCATTAAAAGGTCTTTATCTCTTTCCTCCCACCGCAACTGCCTAGCTAGTATCAGAGGCAGGCAGATCTCTGTGAGTTCAAGGCCAGCTTGGTCACAGAGTGAGTTCCAGGCCAAGCTGGGGCTTACAGGAGTCACTGTCTCAAAATGACCAACAAAAAAAAAAAAAAAAAAATTTGGGAAATCACGAAGTGAGAAGAGAGGGAGTTAAGATAACAAAGCATGAGAGAGAAAGAGGAGGAGAGAAGGGATGAGAGAAGAGACGCCCCAACAGAAGAAATAGCAGAACAAAGCAGCAGAATGTGCGTCCTTGGACGGGACTCCTATATTAAGCTTCACCTACCAACACACAGTTCAAGGACCCTTTCAGAACAGGGGGTCAAAAGAGTGAGACAGCCAGGGGAGGGGGTACATGATCACATTGTAGTAAGAGCCCAAGTGTTCCTGAGACCTCGCTCATAGGAACCTACAGCAATGGTGTCAGAAGGCATAAGATCCATGCAAACTCAAGCAGATGAAAACTCAGCAGAGAACTGTGGAAATAGGCAAGAGGCCCCAACTGAAACCAAAAGACGCTATTTGGCACTTGATTACTGCTGGATGAGGAAGAGTGGATCTTTAAGGATGAGACTCTAGATAGGCTGACTAGATCCAGTGGAAGAATGTGCTCTGAGGAACATCTGATGTGACACAACTTGACCTCACATAGTGCATTAATAGAAATAACCAGAATGCATGAATCCAGTGTGGGGTGGGGGGTATGGGAGGGTGCCAATGAAGAAGAGGGAGTAAAAAAGATGATTAAGATGTTGTTTAAGAAATTACAAAGGGCTGGAGAGAGGCCTAGCGGTTAAGAGCGGCCGACTTTCCGCTCTTGCATACGGACCATGGTTCGATCCCCAGCACCCACATGGCCGGCCGCGATTTAGACCATCTGTAACTCCCATCTCCAGGAGAACTCCAGTTCCAGGGGAAAATCCGATGCCTTCTTTCTGACTTCCGCGCCATTGCACGACACGGGTGCACAGGACCTGCATGCAGACTCTAGTACATTTGATTACCCATTACAGAGAAAATAAATAAATTAAAAAAAAAAAAAACTCGATAACTCACAAAATTAAAGACAAAGACAAAGTATATTCAAACAATTACAAAAAATATGCAAAAAAAAGAGCATTTTGCCCACTATGAACCCCCTAAAAAAAAAAGGGGCTGGGGAGATGCTCTAGTGGTTAAGAGAGCCTGCTGCTCTTTCAGAGGACCAAGGTTCAATCCCAGCACCCAACATGGTGGCTAAGAAACTTCTTAGGGATGGCGTGTGGCACACACCTTTAATCCAGCATTGAGGAGGCAGAGGCAAAGTCCTGGTTCACGTAGCCGAGCTCAGGCCAACTAGTGCGGATCTGCAAGGGATGTCCTGCTGTCACCAACAAAAAAAAAAATTCAGGGTGGTGTGTGGTGCATACTTTCATCCAAGCAGTGGGGGGAGTCAGAGGGCAAGCAGTGTTAGAGGCAGCCTGGGTCTCTCTCAAGTTCCAGGCCACTGGGGGGACTAAGTAGTGAGCCTATCTCAAAACAAAACAAAAACAAAAACAAACAGCCTGCTATGTGGACCTAAGGGCAGGTCAATGTGGGTTGGGGTGGAGTGGCCAAAAGTACAAAGCTTAGTGTGAGTAGTGACAAGGTCGGAGCCCCACTGTGCAGGGCCTTCCAGACAACGGCAAGGGCTGGGATGCCATCACTGGATTGTAAAATAGCACAGGAGTGGACCCAATGAAAATTAGAAGTCATCTTGCTGGGCGTGGTGGCCTCATTGCCTTAATCCTAGTACTTGGGAGGCCGCGGCAGGCGGATCTCTGTGAGTTTCAAGGCCAACCTGGGCCTACAGAGTCGAGTTCCAGGACAGCTGCGGGCACCAGGAAGACCCTGTCTCGAAAAGACCACAAAAAAAAAAAAAAAAAAGAAAAGAAAATTAGAAGTCATCTTATCTCTACTGCTTTCTAAGATCAGATTTTCCTAAAGTTATACCTGAAGATATTGAGCATCAAAGAAAGATCAAAAGCTCTCTGTCCTATCAGATTTAGATAAAGAAAATATTGTCAGTGGGATGCTTTGATTTAGCCTTCCTGTACTTAATCCAGATTTGAGTCAGATTCTCTGATGTAAATATAATTAACTCAAAGTATCCACCCTGCAGGATCCAGTCTCCTCCCAGAATTTTTGCAGGCTCCCAAGGACTCCAATTTAGTTGGTCACTCTGGAACATGAGATTATTCCAGATGTATCTTGTGCTTTTCCTATGCTAACCCTAGAATCAGCTCTTCTTCCCTCCTTCCCTCCTTCCCTCCTTCCCTCCCTCCCTCCCTCACTCCTTCCCTCCCTTCCTTCCTTCCTTTCCTCCTTACTTTCTGCTTCTCTCCTTCTTCTCCTTTCGACCTTTCTCTCCTTCTCCTCACTCTCCTGAAAGCCATGAGTTTATTCTGTTCCCTAGTATTCCTATCAATGTAACAAAGTTCGTTCTTTTTTCTCCTTTTCCATATTTACAAATAAATCCTTTTTTGCAGTGAAAAGTGTAAATCCATTTATCCTCAGTTGATTTACGTATTTGTCATACATAGAATACACAACTGAGTGATGATCTGTATATTCAAAACAAAGAAACTGCATTTCAGCACTGTTAAATGCTTCCCTTGAGAGCTGTGGAAACAGCAGGGCCAACATTACACTTCTACTCTCTGAACTCCGCCCTTGGGTCCTCCCACCATTTTTGTCTTTTCCAAGACAATAAAACAAAACAGTGACTAAGCATTCTTACCACTCCTTATAATTAACCAGCCCACACTGTGAAACAGTATTCAAGGTGTCCTAAATACTAGGGTATTTGGAGAATGGCAGTTTTGAAAAAAGTCTTTGGAACGGAGAGGGGGGTGGGAATTCCACTTCATGAACATGAAATGAACAGTAAAATATAGATGTTTTTAAAAATAATGTAAAACTTTATTGCATGATATTTTCTAGAACAAGCCCATAAACTTAATTAGTTCTAATTACAGGGATACAGATTATTGTGTGGTAACTTTGATGCCTGTGAACTTTTCCTCCACCCTCTACCAACCCACATTTCTAAGTAGTAGGCTGAGCAGTGGGGTAAAAATCATCCCCTCTATCCAGATGGTGAGGGTGCTTTTTGCTAGAGAATCACAATTGAGGTTGCAAGATTTGAGGCCTTGCATGAAAATTCTTAAATTATTTATGGTTGCAATTAGAGTGTGTTTCCAATTAATATGACCCAATCCTGTCTGTCACTGCTTGAAGTGGTGGAACCCAGGTACAGTGAGGCTACTGTACAGGTAGTTCAAGACTAAGGGTTTAAATAGACTGAAAACAGAAGCAATGTTATTACTGTATTCTCTTTGGGTGAGAATACCTAGGCAAGGAGCATTGTAATTAGGATGTATACAGTAATTATAGATGCAAGCAAAGGGCGTGGCCATTACACGCCTCCTTCATTGCCTGGTCTAGGAAGCAATCATTATGCTAGCATGATGGTGAACCTGTTATTAGAAGATATGTCATTCCACACATTTTTGCAAAACAAAGTGGACAATCTTACCCTTCTCCCCTTTAGAGGAAAACATTACGGGTTTTCTCCCCCACAGTTTTATATTAGGAGAGTCAACCCTGTCTCACTTTGTGTACTCTTGGGTGTCATTCTGGTAATTGTCCTTTCTAACAACTTTCTGTGTTCACCAGGGAAGCAACACCATAAGTATGAAATATTCAGGAGGAGTTTTAGAGTTACTACATCCAAAGAAAGACATTATCTGTGAGCTCTTGTTTTTAGAGTTGTTTTTTTTTTTTTTTTGGTCGTTTTTTGTTTGTTTTGGTCTTTTTGAGACAGGGTCTCCCTGTAGCCCCAGCTGTCCTGGAACTAACTCTGTAGACCAGGCTGGCTTTGAACTCACAAAGATCTGCCTTCCTCTACCTCCCGAGTGCTAGGATTAAAGGCGTGCGCCACCATGCCCGGCTGTTTTTAGAGTTTAAAGGTAGATACTCAGGGAATAACATTTTGTCCAAAAAACCTACAGACAAAAAGCAGAATGGACCAATCATAGTGGTGAATGGCATTAGTTCCAGAACTTGCAACACAGAGGCAGGAGGATTTCTGTGAGTGTGAAGCCAGCCTGGCGTACGGAGCGAGTTCCAGGCCATCTAGGGCTACATAGTGAGATGCTATCTCAAAAAGAAAGAAAAGAAGAAAGGAAAGGAGGGAGGGAAGAAGGGAGGGGAAGAAAGAGAGAGAGAGAGAAGCTGAGTGCTGTGTTCTGCTCTGGGCAGGGTAGGTAATAAGGTCAGTGCATCATGTCTCCAAACTCTGTGTGTCTCCCTGCCCATCTTCAAGAACATCAGAACGTGGGCTGGGTCCAGAGGCTTCAGCTCTACCTTGCTTCTTCTTGGTCTGGGGAAAAAGTCATGTATCTTGCAAGTTGTACCATTGTCTCAGAGCACCTAGAACTCTGGGTGCCCGCCCACATTTCATCATCCCAGTCAGAGCTAGCTTAGGGTTTGCTATCCTAAATTAATTTTAAACTGCCTTCAAACAAAAAGCAGAAATAGTATAAATGTCCAAGACAGGTGCATGTTGATTAGAATGTCACACACACACACACACACACACACACACACACACACACACACACTCACTACTTGGTCTTTAAAAACAGGAAATTTCAATATGCTATAATATGTATATAGTTGGCAAAGAAAAAGACAAACAAGGAAATAAGAGACCTGACTACAAAACAGGTTTAATCCCAGAAAAAAAACCCAAAGAAGGGAGAGCTCTTGTTCCAAAAAACGAAGTTCACTAACCATTTAAAGTCTCAGGATAATTATGGGGAAAAGGTGGGGGCATGGTGAGTAGAAAAATCTTCATGTTTTTAGCCCAAGATTGTCCTTTGCTGGGAACGAACAGGGAGTGGTGTGTAAAAGAATGTAAGATGAGTGGTAGGGGGTCACTTGTCTGTAAACATAAGGACACATATTTAGAATACAGTAAGAAACTACATAGGTCCAGGGGAGTGACAAAAGTAGGTCTTTCTCAGCCTAGTGTGGTGGTGCATGCCTATAATCCCAGCACTTGGGAGGCAGAGGCAGGCAGATCTCTGTGAGTTCAAGGCCAGCCTGGTCTACAGAGTGGTCAGTTCCAGGGCATCTTGAGCTACAGGGACACCCTGTCTCAAAAAGACAAAAAAAAAAAAAAAAATAAAAAAGTAGGCGTCTTTTTCTAAGGTCTATTGACCTCTTCAGCCTGAGTACTTGGCTTGTTTACAGTAACCTCATCGTGAGTTCCCTCCATATCTTGAAGCTGGACTTTACATCCTCATTAGATAGCTGTCTTGGCTTTACCGCTCTGAGATAGAAGTGTCCAACTGTTTGCATTCCAGTAGAGATTTGCCATGGCTTGCTTCATTGTCATGTCATAAACTTTACCATCTGAATGGAACATCGATATTTTCTTCCTTGGCAGCTGGGGAACGGGAGAAAAACCCCCAACCTAGATGAGGAACTACTACTGCGGCAGCCAATAACTACTTGGGAAAAGGGAGAAGTTGTTTTTTTTTTTTAAGGCTGTGACACCTAGACATGCTGACCCATGGATTGGCATTGCACACTGATAGCGACATCTTGGGACACCAAACCTTGGGCCAATAGACCTTAACACACATTGACTAGAGTAGCATGCATATACAGCATTACAGAGACTAAAGAGAGTGCAAGATTGGCGGAAGGAGCTTAAATAGTGATCAAATAATAATAGGCGCTGGAGAGATGGCCTACGCGGTTAAGAGCGCCACCACTCTTACAGAGGATCCGGGTTGAATCCCCAACCCCCACATGGAGGCCAAGAGCCGTTCTGAAAACTGCCAATTTCGCCAGGAGCCTCCAGCCCTAGGCGGAACTTCGAGACCCATCTTTCTGACCTCCAGCGGCCAGTGCAGCGACACGGGGTGGCACAGACCGTGCATTGCAGACAGTGCATTCGGATACACATACGAATACAAAAAAAATTTGTTAAGAAAAAAAAAAAAAAAAAAAAAAAATAACAGAAATGATAATGTATAAAGTTGGTAAAAATTAAATAAGAGAATGTCAGGTGATGGGTAAGCATCTCTTGTGGCCACCCATTACTGAGCGGTTCACAGGGCAGGGAAGGCAAGAACCTAGCAAAACAAGTGACTTTAGTTCTGGAAATGCAAATTACTATAGTTTCAGGAGTTATCCCCATTTAACCAAAGTGGAAGAGCTTTATAAAATTACAGTATGGAGCTGGGTGTGGTGGTACATGCCTTTAATCCCAGCATTCGGGAGGCAGAGGCAGGCGAATCTCTGAGTTCCAGGCCAGCCTGGTCTACATAGTGAATTCCAGCACAGCTGGGGCTACAGGGATACCCTGTATCAAAAAGACAAAATAAATAAATAAATAAATAAATAAATAAATAAATAAATAAATAAATAAATAAATAAAATGGATGAGCCTTAAAAATATTATGCTAAGTAAAATTATCTAGTCACAGAAGAACAAATACTGTATGTTTCATTTACATGATGAACCTAGAAGAGTCAAATGCACAGTCACAGAAAGAAGAAGGGTGATTGTGGGTGTTAAGTGTCTGGGGTGGGGGATGAAGAGTTAATATTCAGTGGGTACAAATTTGCAGTCAGACAATGAAAAAATTCTGCAGATGGGTGGCTTTGAGGGTGACACAGTGGTGTGAATGTACCTATTGCCCACTAAATTGTACACTTAAAAATGATTGAAATAGAAGCTGCTCTTGCAGAGGACCCAGATTCAGTTACCAGCACCCACATGGCAGATAACAGCCATCCATAACTCCAGTTCCAGGGGATCTTATGCCCTCTTCTGACCTCTATGGGCATTGCAGGCATGGGTGCACTTACATACCTGCAGGCAAAACACTCATAAACATAAAATAAATTTCAAAATAGGGCTGGATGTGGTTATACACTCCTTTAATCCCAGCACTGGGGAGGCAGAGGCAGGTAGATCTCTATGATATCAAGGCCAGCCTGGTGTCCATAGTGAGCTCCAGGCCAGTTGGGGCTATATGGAGACCCTGTCTGAAATAAACAAAATTATTTTTAAGAGATTGAAATGATAAATCTTATGTATATTTCACCATAATTTTTTAAAAAAACATTCTCTTAGGTTTCACAGATGACAACCACAAAGTTTGAGTTGAATTCCATCATTCCAGTTTTCACCATCATAGCAAATGTACTTTAAAGTGGAATACTTATGAATAAGACATGTGTTCATATGTGTGTGTATTTACATATTAGAGAAAGCATGCAATATTTGTTTTTCTGAGTCTAGCTTATTTGCTTAACATAGCCTGCAGCTACTTTCCTACAAATGTCCAAATGTCATTCTTCTTTACAGATTAAATAACATACCACATATTCTTTATCCAGTATTTGTTGGTGACCCCTAACCTGGATCCACACCTTGTCTACTGTGAATAGCACAGCAATAAACATGAATGCACAAATATCTCCATGTGTATGTATCACTTTGTGTGTAGTTCTGCCTTAGCACTACCTAATCTACATGTGTGTATCTTTGGGTTAAAAGCACCCCAAGAGTGAAAAGCTGACTCATGTGCTGTTAGAATCATTGGGCTACTTTGACCTATAAAAACAGCCATGTGATACAGTTAACTACCATTATATTTGCTTGTTATTACATAACAAATAAATTATTATTCATCTTTATGTCTTCCATGGCTTCTATATGTTTCAGTTGTAGGTACCGGATGAATGAGGCATGAAAATCCCACAAGAACAGGAGTGGTGTATTAATTACTTTTGTTGTGAGCAAAATACCTAATGGAACAACATAGGAGGACTTTATTTTGCTCACAGCTTCAGAGGGCACTCACCCATAGTTGCACAGCTCCATGTAGTTGGACAGAACGTCATGACTTGGAAGCATGGGGTGAAGGAGGCTCTATGCCTCACAGCAGACAGGAAGGAAGGACAGAGGCACTGGACACTGGGTATAACCTTTAAAGTCATTCTGTCCTGTGATCAGCTTCCTAGGCCCCACTTCCCAAAGTTTCTGCCATATCCTGAAGTAGTGTCACCATGCCACAAGCTGGGGGGCCAAGTGAGCATTCAGCACACGAGGAAGGCAGTTCGTATTTAACCTATAATGGGTAGCCAACTGCATAAAGCTGAGACTCAAGGACTGATGAACAATCCTAAGCAGACAGAAGAGAGCACGAATCTTAGTGTTCAGTTTTTAAGCTGTAGAAGACAGGTGGGGACCCTGTGTTTTGCCTCCAATAATTTGATCTTTACAGTTACCTACTATTACTTCTCCATTTGACACTTCAGGAAATGGCAGCAAAGTCTGAAAACTTGCCTGAATGGGATAGTTAGTATGGGATCCACACACCTGTTCATATCCACATCCTTGCTCTACAGCATACCGGAAAGCTATTTTAGCTGATGAAAATTGTTTTCCTAGCACTTGGGAGCCAGAGGCAGATGGATCTTTGTGAGTTCAAGGCCAGCCTGGTCTACAGAGCGAGTTCCAGGACAACTGGGGCTACAGGGAGACCCTGTCTTGAAAAGACCAAAAAAGAAAAAAAGAAAATTTCTTTATCTCTCTACAATAATATTTGTGACCTGTGGCTAGCTGGTGACAGGTGATCTCTAGCAGATGAACAAACACTCTGCTGACAAGGGAATGAAAACATTCCCTATTTTCCTAAGCCAGGGAGGCAGAAGAACTGTGTGACTGTTTATATCACACATGTGAACACAAAATGGGAGGGTCAGGCTTTGTGTCTGTTGTATCTATGGACCCCAGAATTGGCTTTTCCTGGTTACTAAATGAGAGAAAATGAGAGAAACTGAACACACAGTGATCAGTTACAAAACAACATCTCCCAAAAGCTGAATCTCCAAGAATTTGAGTATTATTATATGTAAATAATATCAGAGGGTTTATTAGGTATGATTCAGGATGGGAAAAAGAAATAACTTTCATGTTTTTATATTTTGACCAAAAAAGAATTTAATACATAGAATTTAGTTCTTGAGATGCGTTCATCGTCTCTCTTTTCACTGGAACTCTTTTTTGTATTTTTTGACAGGGTCTTCCTATAGCCCCAGCTGTCCTGGAACTCACTACGTAGACCAGGCTGCCTTTCAACTCACAGACATCTGCCTGCCTCTGCCTCCCGAGTGCTGGGATGAAAGGTGTGTGCCACCATGCATGGCTTCGCTGGCAGTCTTCTAACCATGGAGAAATCTGGAGAATGGACACAGTAATATCACTACCAGAAAGCATCACATTTGATGGCTTAGATATGGAATAAGGAAACCGTGTAGAGAACAGTCTCCACTTTCGCCTCCACATCCCATGTAGATACAACAAATTCTAGGTTATAGTTTAAGAAATGAAAATGTCAGCTTTACAAATTCTTTGGTAGGAAAAACATATCTTAAGCTGTGTGTGATGGTGCACGACTTTAATCCCAGCACTTGGGAGACAGAGACAGGCAGATCTTTGTGTGTTCAAGGATAGCTTGATCTACATAGTGAGTTCCGGGCTGTCCAGGGAGATCCTGTATCAAAAAAAAAAAAAAAAGAAAAAGGAAAAGGAAAAGTATATCCTAGATAAATGATGAAATGAAACTCAAATCGGCCAGTGAAGATGATCCAACAGAGAAGGAGATGGATTTTCCTATGTTGATCAGCACAAGTCACATCCTCAGTTTAGTGTCTGTACAGCATCTGTTACATACTAGATGCTCAAAAGATGTTTAATAGATAAGGGTGGGGATGTTACTCAGCAGCAGAGTGCTTTCCTAGACTGTGTAAGGCCAGGTAAAACAAAACAAAGCAATGCCATAGATAAAGTAATGAATCAATGAATAAATACACTATTGATATCACAAAAAGAAACTTTCTTTTTTTCCCTCCTTCCATCATCTAAAAATCTTTGAATTTTTTGCTTTTTAAAGCTTGGGGCTGCAGAGATGGCTTAGTGGTTAAGAGCACTGGCTGCTCTTCTAGATGACCTGGATTCGGTTCTCAGCATGCCACAACCATCTGTAACTCCAGTTCCAGGGGATCCGGCACTCTCTTCTGGCTTCTGTGGGCAATGTATGACATAGGTACACTTACATACATGCAGGCAAAACACTCATACACATAAATAAAAATATTTTTAAAAACTTACTCTTAGATGATGAGGTACGGTTTTATTTTTATTCCTGTGTGTGTGTGTGTGTGTGCGCGTGCGCGTGTGGATACCACGTGTGTGTGCCAGTGCCCTTGGAGGCCAGAAAAGGGCATTGGGTCCCCTGGAGCTGGACTTACAGGCAGTTGTGAGTCACCTAACATGGGTGTTGGGAACCAAACTTGGGTCCTCTTCAGCAGCAAGTGCTCTTCACCCATCCATTTCTCCAGCTCCTGTTCACTCAGTTCAAATACAAACTTCTATATTCTTGACTATCCTCTTTCCTTTTGGATTCTAATCCATTTTTGAAAACAGCATGTAAAGTAAATCTGAAAAGAAAAAGTAACAGAAGGAAACTGAATAGTTCTCATTCTTTTATCGGACAATGAATTTCCCTTTCAAAGTCCTGTGGGTTTTGTTGCCAAAGGTTTCCTCCAAGGAAAAGTCTTTCTATTTGGTCTGATTTTAGAAACTGAAGGCTGTAACAAAAGCTCCGGGAAACTGGAATATCAAAAGGGAACTTCTAAGCAATTTCTTTTTAGCCCAGGGCAGCAGCAACTTTGAGAAGTTATAAAAGCGAGGCCCTGGACCATGTTGGCCTCTCATCCTCTTTGCTAGGATACATCAAACAGAATTTTCAGGACTATGTTTAGCTCTCTAAAAAGTAGACAACCAAATTCACTACCCTCTAACAAAAAAATTACCCACATCTTCATTGTCTAAATAGAACTGATTAGGATGAGCACTGCATTCTATCAATAGACTGTCAGAACCAAAAATATTTTTTAATTTTTTAAAATTTATTTCTGTATGTGTATGAATGTACTGTCTGCATGTAGGTTTGTGCACCCATGTCGTGCAATGCTGTGGAGGTCAGAAGAGGGTCTCGGATTCCCCTGGAACTGGAGTTCTCCTGGAATCGGAGTTTCAGACGGTTCTTAGCCGCCATGTAGGTGCTGGGGATCGAACCTGGGTCCTCTGCAAGAGCAGTCGGTGCTCTTAACTGCTAGGCTATCTCTCCAGCCCCAGAACCAAAAATATTTTTAAGTCTTAGCACTGTACACCCTAGGTTTTAAGGAGAAGAAATTGAGATGCAATGAGTTGGCATATCTTTCTGTATACACAAGCCTTCTAACTTTGCTGACAGTCTCTTTTATACATTTGCTCATCTCGCAAAAACCTGGCATGGATAGCACACAAAGCACTCTGAGGAATCATGTGTGGATGTGCAGTGTTGTCAGTCACACGCTCCAAGACTATTTCCTGTCTCTACAAGCTCAGCTATGCAGGACTCTGACCCACTCCACAAAATGACATGCTTACACCTTCCTCACTCAACACCTTTCCTTCTTTGTCTCATGGGCTGCTTTCTAGTTCCCTGGTGACTACTCAACAATCATTTGCATCTAACACACACACACACATATAAAAATTAAACTTCCCTTTTTAAATTTTTATGTGTATGAGTATTTTGCCTCCATGTCAAGTGTACCATATGCATTATCCAAACCCTTGGAGGCCAGAAGAGGGTGTCAGATCCTCTGGATCTGGAGTTAAAGATGGTTGTTATTTGGTATGTGGATGCTGGGAATTGAACCTGCATCCTCTCCAAAAGCAGCCGGTATTCTTAACTACCGAGCCATCTCTCCAGCCCATATATATCAAAATTATCAAAAGCTAAGATCCTCACATGAGAGCAAATGTGTGTTCTTTGTCTTTCTGAGCCTGGGTTATCTCACTTAATATATTTTCCAGTTTTACCCACTTTCCTGCAAATTTTGTAGTGTCATCATTTTTTTATGAGTGAATACAATTCCATTGTGTATGTATAACACATTTTCAGTACTCATTCATTTGTTGATGGACACCTAGGCTGATTTTATTGCCTTGCCATTGCAAATTCAGCAGCAATAAACAGGGAGAAGCAGGTTCTCCATAATAGGATATAGAGTCCTTTGGCTACATGCCAAGAGCATGTAGCCATGTTGATCAATCATATGGTAGTATTATTTTTCAGCTTTTTGAGAACTCCACACTGATTTCTACAATAGCTGTCTCTGTTTCCCTGTCTCTTCAACATTTGTTGTCACCTGTTTTCTTTCTTTCTTTTTTTTTTTCTTTTTTTTTCCCCCCTTCTTGAGACAGGCTTTCCCTGTAGCCCCAGTTGGCCTGGAACTCACTATGTAGACCAGGCTGGCATTGATCTAGCAGAGATCCACCTACCTCTGCCTCCCAGGTACTGGGACTAAAGGCATGTGCCACCACACACAGCATCTCTTATTTTCTTGATAGTTGTTCTAAGTGCAGTGAGATAGAATTGCAAAGTAGTTTTAATTTGCATTTACCTGAAGACATTGAACACTTTATAAAATATTTATTGGCCCTTTTTATTTCCTCATTTTTTATTTATTTATTTATTTATTTTTATGTGTATGAGTGTACTGTCTGCATGTAGGTTTGTGCACCAGTGTCGTGCAATGCCATGGAGGTCAGAAGAGGGCGTCGGATTCCCCTGGAACTGGAGTTAAAGATGGTTCTCAGCCGCCATGTGGGTGCTGGGGATCGAACCCGGGTCCTCTGCAAGAGCAGACAGTGTTCTTAACCGCTAGGCCATCTCTCCAGCCCCATGTCCTTATTTAAAAAAAAAAAAAATTTTTTTTTTAATGTGTTTGAGTGCTTGCCTGCATGTATGCATGCTGCAGAGGCCAGAAAAGGGTGTTGGATCCTTTGGAACAATGGAGTCAGATGGTCATGCTGCCAGAGGTGCTGGGAACTGAACTTGGATCTTTTTAAAAACAGCAAGTACTCTTAATCACAGAGCCATCCCCCTAGCCCTGTATTTCTTTTGAAAACTTTCTGTTCAGCTCCTTAGCCCATTTTTTTTTATTAGGTTGTTTTCTTGTTGCTTAGTTTTTGGTTTTGTTTGTTTTGTTTTTGAGACAAAGTCTTACTACACAGCCCTGGCTACCCTGGAAATTGCTGTCTAGCCCTGTCTACTGGGGTTTCAGCTTCTTCAGAGTATTTATTGATTGCCATCGTTGGACTACCCAGCCTGTATCATGGAGACCAGAACAGGAGGCTCAAGACAGGACATGGTGCTTATTGGACCTCATTTGGTGACCATGGGAAGGGAAAACCCCAATGTGGAGCACAAGGGCAGGACTGATGGTTGTTTGGGCTTGCCAAGGAGGAGACTTCAAACATGACATCTTTCAGCTTAATAATAATAATAAAAAAAAATCATAAGCTGAAGATGCTAAAACCTATATGTGGCATGCATATATGCATATTTTGGAGTGATCCAAATAGGAAGGAACGACAACAGAATGCACGAGCTCTGGTGGGGTGGAGGGCCAAGGAAGGGGGCATGGGTCTAGACTTGATTGGAAATTTTGTATGAAATGCACAAAGCTTCAATAAAAATTGGATTAAATAAAAGAAGTAACATATTACTAGAGAGGTAAAAAGAAAGTGTCACCTCTAAACAATCTATACTGAGAAGGCTTCCAACTAGGCTTACTAAAGGGAATGAGTACAGTTTGAAAAGTAGAGAGAAGCATCTGAGTATCCCAAGAAAACAGGATGATTGAACAAAAGCACAGAGTGAGAGAGTGCAAAATGTATCTGAGCAAAGGCACATGGGCATCATTGTGGAAGAAGGGACAGAAAGATTTTAAGAGCCATGGGTGGTGGTGCATGACCATAAGGAAACAGGTTTTCCAGGCTTCTTGGAACTTGGCCATATGAACTTACTGCAATGATGACAATCTGAATAAGACCCATGCCAACTAATCAATAAAAACCCAGCATAGAACTGGGGAAATGGACAGAAGGCCCCAACCTTAGCCAAGGAACTATTGGTACCTGATCACTGTTGGGTGGAGAGTTGGTCTTCTTTAAGAGAGTGTCAGTAGATAGGCTGACCAGGCTCCAGTAGAGGAATTTATATCAAGGGACATCTGGTACATAAACTTGACTTGATAGCCCTTATCATATATGACAGAACATATGAAATATAGTGAGTGGGCTATTGAGGGGATGGAGAGGAGGTCTAAATATGATTAACATCTATTGTATAAAATGAACAAAATTTTGGATGGCTGGAATTTTGGATGGCTGCTAGCAACTGTGTGCATGCTGATAACCAAACCCCAGGTTCTCTGCATGAGCAGCCAGTGTTCTTAACCACTGATCCATCTCCCCAGTCCCCTTATAACATGTTAAAAACCAAATTCATAGAACATTTTTAAATTTTTTTATTTGCTTACTTTTATTTTATCTATGGGTGTTTTGCTTGAATGTATGTAAGTGTACCTGCATTGTGAAATGCCTGAGGAGGCCAAGAGACAATGTTGAATCCCCTGAACTGGAGTCAGGGATGGTTGTTAGCTAATGGGGATGCTGAAAACTGAACCAAGCCCTCCGGAAGAGCAGCCAGTGCTGGTAATTGCTGAGCTGTCTTTCCAGCCCCGGTATGCTGATTCATGTGAAGAAACTCTAAAGCTATTCTTCTTAGAGAACAATGCTTCTAATAGAACTTTTAACCTGAGATGGCAACAGGATGAGATTTTCTATGGGAAGGTTCTTGAAATGTTTGTAATGGGTGTGGAAAGTGTATAAACTTCTACTCCAAGAAATATACAAATTAAATATATTTTAATCATTTAGCAGTTAAAGCTGAATACAGAAGTTCAACCTTTTTCATATTTTAAAGTGTATTTCATATTTTTACTTTTTTTAAAGTTTTTTTTTTTTAATTTATTTCTGTATGTGTATGAGTGTACTGTCTGCATGTAGGTTTGTGCACCCATGTCATGCAATGCTGCGGAGGTCGGAAGAGGGTCTCAGATTCCCCTGGAACTGGAGTTGTCCTGGAATTGGAGTTTCAGACGGTTCTCAGCCACCATGTGGGTGCTGGGGATCGAACCCGTGTCTTCTGTAAGAGCGGTCAGTGCTCTTAACCGCTAGGCCATCTCTCCAGCCCCAGATATTTTAAAATGCTCTTGACACAAGTCTTAGAATAGAAGCCTATTTAAACTCTGGTCAATCTTACAAACCAAGAAGGCCAGAGACAGCCTAGTGGAAGCCTGCGATACAGAGGCTCATGCTGTGTTTACAGGTCTCTATAGATTTGGAGTAGGTAGTCTAGGTTTGAAACCACATTCCTCACAAAAAGCAAGAACCCTCCACGTGTGTCCTGTGGGAGAGAAATCTGTATTTCTACATCTTCCTATGTGCAGTTATTCAGTTAAATTCCCTAGACATGTCTGAGAAGACATGAAGAGAAAGATTATATTGAGAGTAGCCGTCTTCTTGCTTCCTGATGGCCAAGCTCCTTCTTTTCAGCAGCTAGCTGAGGCACAGAAAGGGAGATAGCTAACGTTTTCTTCCCATTACCAATCATTAGTCAATAAAGCCTATTTATATAGGTAAATTGGGGTGGGGTGACTGTGGAGAATATTTAACCAATTATTTAAAATAGGATCTCTTGGGGCTGGAGAGATGGCTCAGAGGTTAAGAGCACTGGTTGCTCTTGCAGAGGCCCCGGGTTGATTTCCCAGCATCCACATAGCAACTAAGAACCATCTGTGGTGACGCACGCCTTTAAGCCTAGCACTCAGGAAGCAGAGGTAGGTGTATCTCTGTGAGTTCAAGGCCAGCCTGGTCTACAGAGTGAGTTACAGGCCAGCTGGGGCTATAGGGATACTGTCTCAAAAAGACAAAAANAAAAAAAAAAAAAAAAAAAGAAAAAGAAAGAAAAAGAAAATTTCCCTAAGACTGTCCCTAACCCATAAATAAAAAAATAATAATAATAAAATAGGATCTCTTTTGACTCATTATTTTTAGAAGTTTTTATTTTTATTTTATGAGTGTTTTGCCTGCATATATGTAAAGTATATCCATGCCATGCAATGCCCAGAGAGGCATTTAAATCTTTTTTTAAAAGAGTATTTTATTTTATGTGTTTGAGTGTATTGCCTACATATGTGTAAGAACCCGTGTTGTAGAATGGCCACCGAGGTCAGAAGAGGGTGTTGGATTCCCTGAAACCAGAGTTACTGATGGCTATTAGCCACCATCTGGGTGCTGGGAACTGAACCCAGGTCTTCTGTAAAAAAAGCCAGTGCTCTTAACTACTGAGCCATCTCTCCAGCACCATCTTTTGACTAACGAAAGGTCTCATTTTATCCCTGGGTTTGTTAGGGGGCATGCTGACAGTGCACATTTTGTGTGATTAGACGACAGGACCCTAGGGAATTTTGGTAGTTGGTGCAACTTTAGCTTGTCAAGGCATTCTATACAAATAATTGCCCCGTAATCTTTCAAAAGTATCAAGGTCATGGTAGGCTAAGAAAGACCAAGGATGTGAGACAACAGTCCTGGATTGACTCAGGAATACATTGCACATGTGCAAATACATTCTGCTTAGCACACTGAGCAATGCTGTGGTACAGGTCACACCCTGACTTGTTTTTCTGTACACCCCTTTCTGGGTACATCCATGGGCTGGGGTGACATGTGATGATGGTATGGAGGTCTAGTATTGGTCGCTGGGAGGTGGGGCCATATGATGGCGAGGCTGCCTGCCCCATACCTATAGAAGCTGCTTGTTGTGTAGAATAAACAGATTTACACCCTCTGATGTGGTCCCTGGGATGTTACTGGAATAACCCTGAAGGGTACTCTCTTCAGCCTGTTCAATTGTGGGACTGACACTCTCACACAAGAAAATGTTCTAATCTAAGGGTTACTAAAAAAGGGACAGGACAATTAAGCACAAAGTGAACATCTGGACTAGGTTTACACCACAGTACTGGGCCAGCTGACAAAATTCCACTGGGTTCTGAGCAACAGACAGCAGTAGCTTATCAACGTTAATTTCCTCGTTTTTGAGAGTTTCATTGTGCTGTGTAAGGGAATGTTTATATTTATATAAAATACACAATTAATTATTTAAGGATGATGAGACATTGTGTTGGCAACTTATTCTCCATTGATTCAGAAAAATAATCATTTTAATTTTGTCCCTATTCTGTCAGTTTCAGATTATTAGAAAATAATTTTTGTTTTATTTCCTTTTGTTTTGGAAACAGGGTCTCATGTGGCTCAGGCTGGCCTCAAATGCACTATATATCAGAGTATGACCATGACCTTTTGATCTTCCTGCTTCTATATTTGGAGTTTATAGGCATGCACCACCACTGCCAGTTTGTACAGAGCTGTGGACTGATGCTGGGGCTGTGTGCGTGCTAGGCAAGCTCTTACCAACTCAACTACCTCCTCAGCTAAAAAAATTAAAAGAACAAAACTTAGGATAAAAATAGCTTTGCATATGCTAGATAGAATTAAAACTAAACTAAGATAAGAGAAAATATTCACAGCTGACTGATGACATTTGTGATTTAATTCGAAGGGCTTTTTAATTTTTTTTTTTTTTACTTGAGCTTAGCAGCTTGTGGCTGGTGTTTATGAGCTTAAGCATCTTTCTTAAGGGGGCCTCTAGGTCAAACTTAGATGGACTGCTGCTCAAGGGGAGGTCTTTTTGTTTTGGTGCCCAAGGATCTAAAGAATTACCCCTGCCGATTGGTACCATCACATTGGTCAGAAAGTTTGTAGGGGGTATTTCATTCTTGTGATATACCAGCCCATCCCAAAGTCTTGGCTTCCCCATGGTGGGGGCTTTTCTATAGTCAACTCCCATATTATATCTTCTTGGTTACCTCCTATACAACCTGTCTCCTGCCCCAAAGTGGGGGCTTCCTGCCAAGCCCCCTCAGTGGCAAAGTTCACACATGACCTGTGTTTAGTAAAGACTAGTAGAGGATTCCACACTCATCCTATCATCTCGGGATACATCCATATGCAGCAATTTCATGGGCAGGTCTTTGTAGGTATTACAGCTCACCCTCCTGGCCCGTGGTCCCCTCATAGCACGATGAATTCAGTAGGACACCAGCAACCCAATGCAGTGCAAAACATCACCTTCCAGATCAGCTTAGCTATCAGGGTCAGGGAGGCCAGGTGGGAGCCATCCAGAGGAATCCAGAGGTTCAGAAGGGACATCAGGAAGTAGGGTGGGCACCAGGTCACTGTTCCCCTCTCGATGTTGCTTTGATGTCAACTTCAGAGGCCAATCTGGGGAGGCTCTCAAAGTCCACTCCTGTCTATGGTCCACAACAGCCTTGATATGGATGTGATATATCCAGGGCTTGATACCTGTGACTTTGAGAGGGAGCCCAAGGTAGGAACTCAGGGCAGGAACCTGGAGGCAGAAGCTGAAGCACAGGCCATGGATGAATGCTGCTTACTGACTGCTCCGGGTCCACCCTCCCACTGCTTTCTTATACAAGCAGAAGCACCTGCCCAGGGATGGCACTGTTCACAGTGGCAAATCGAAGGGCTTTTACAAAAACTAGTTCATTTAAAATTTTTATTTATTTTCGTATGTATTTGAATGTACTGTCTGCATGTAGGTTTGTGCACCCGTGTCGTGCAATGCTGCAGAGGTCAGAAGAGGGCGTTGGATTCCCTTGGAACTGGAGTCAAAGACGGTTCTCAGCCGCCATGTGGGTGCTGGGGATGGAACCTGGGTCCTCTGCAAGAGCAGTTGGCGCTCTTAACCGCTAGGCTATCTCTCCAATGGAGTTCTATGCAGCAGTAGAAAAAGACAACATCATGAACTTTGCAGGTAAATGGATCGAACTAGAAGATATTATGTTAAGTGAAGTAACAGTCCCAGAAAAACAAATGTTGAATGGTATCCCTCATCTGTGGATGCTAGTGCCAATAACCCAGTTGTAAATATTTCTTGTGGGGAGTGATGCATATTGGAAAGAACAACAAAACCAACAACAGAAAAGACTGCATCAAAGAACTAACTGAAACGGTGAATCTGGTGGGGTGGGAGGGTTGGGAGGGGGACATGGGTCTATATTTGATTAATGTATATTTAATTGATGTGAGTTTAACAGGTATCCAAATTTGCCCAAACTTTGTCTACATGTTATATGGTATTTTAGGACTTAGTAAAAGTAAAAATGTCTATATTAAACAACATTGGTTAAAAGGTTTTAATAAAAAAAGGTAATACATTTAAGCTAATTGGAAATATAAAATTGTTGTCCAATTTGTTTTGGTCCAGAATTTGTTTTGCTTATAATTTGTATAACAACAACTTTGGGGTTAATGTATACAAATGTTCTTTATAATTTTTGTGTTGTACAGTATCATCTTGTAACATTTTCTTTTACCTGTAGGATAATTTAACTTAAGGAATTAAGTTTGCTTCCCAAATTAACAACATACAGTCAATGATAAACAGCTTGGGTAAATTTAATGAAAAATTTACACCTTGATTCCAGCCTATAGGTATGTGTAATACAACTGCCTTTTAGAGATTCGTGGGTCAAAAAACAGAAACCTAAAATAAAAAAGGGGGGATACAGTTATATATTAAGCCTTTTGTCAAATTTTTCAATTTAAATCTTAAAACTAACTATGGGAAAAGATGTGCATGTTCCCACAGGTCAAAATGTCACCAACTTAATAGCTGAGAAAGAAAAGATACAGCTTTGCATTGTGCAGGATATACCAAGAAATACCAGCAGAAAAGTTAGCCCATCTAAACACTAAAAGGAAGAATAGCCTCAGTCTGCTACAGGCATCAAACATCTCTGTGGATCCTATTTGTAACAACTGTTTATAATGTGTCCTAATGAACTTTACCTTCCAGGTGCCGCAAAGTTTTTATATGAGAGACTTTCTTACCTCCTTTTCATACAACAAAGAAAAACATGATGGTAATGAAGTCATTCCCTAACTGTAAATTAGAGCTGACTGTTATAGAGGTAATCTCTTATAAAACTGGTATAACTGCTTTCTTTAATTGACTGAGACTGATAGGCATAGGAACTGTGAAAGGATAATTTTCTATTCAGAGTCAAATATAATACTAAAGTCTTTATGAGCGTGTAATTAAGCAAAATATATTAATACAGGAGAGCTCTGATATCAGCAATGAATTATTCTGCCAAGGAGATGTTGGCTAAGGGGTCCAAGGCCCCCCCCAAAAAAGGTAAAGGCTTTTTGCCTGTAAACTGGGATACTTGCAAGAAGAGAGGTGGTAAGGCCCTGCTGTTGAAGACCTGATGTAAGCATGGGAAAGATGTATTGAGACCACACTTGCAAGTGTACAGTTGGTCTCTGGAATGCCAGAGAGTGTTACCAAAGGCCACTAAATCAATAAAGCAAATATTGGTCTCCTTGAGTCAAGCAAGACTCCTCCATCAGCATCAGCTTCACCTCACCTGCCTGGAAACACTGTGCAGCAGTGGCAGCCATATGTCTGTATATCCCAAATCCAATTGGCTATTAGCTCTCTCTTTGGAGGAATAATTCACAGCTGATGCCACAAGCTTATGTCCTCTAGTGGGTAGGAGATGTTATAAGTCACAGTAAGACCCTGTCATCTTTTACAGAAAAACTATAGTTCATCGATTAGTATACCATCCAAACATCTGTGTCTATACCAAAGTAACCTACTATAATAATTAGTACTGTTTAAATCCCTGTATATCTAATTGCTTGTGCTTCATTAGTAGGATTAAAAGGTTATTCCTGGATAAACTGCCAACCCATGAAAGGAAATAGCCTGAACTGATCAGAGTCCAAAACTACATCTCCAGAGAAAGTAGACTGTTTTGCTTCTCACCCACTTGTGCCCCTTTTCCAAAGCCTAGGGAACAATCGTGGAAGAGGGGGCATGGAAGAATGTAAGGGCTGTGATTGGGGTGAATTGTGAAACTACAGCAATATAGACTGGACTCTTATTTGATCAACATGCTTGTACATATAAGTCCCTCCAGCTGGACAATATAAGTTTGGGCATAGCTACTTGCAAATTGGTTTTACATGAAGGACGCTTGTATTCATTACTTATTAATTATTATTAAAAAAAATGAAAAAAAAACTAGTTCATTTCCTTCAGATAAAGTTGTGCTTTTAAAAAAGGGCCAGCAAACTTTTTAGTAATTCCTTTCTTCAGCAGCTGTAATAGTTTTTTCTGATATTAGATATGAATTAATCTCTCTCTCTTTCTCTCTCTCTCTCTTTCTCTCTCTCTCTCTCTCTCTCTCTCTCTCTCTCTTCTTGTGATGCTAGGCACTGAACCACCTTTGTCCATGCTAGGTAGGTAAGTATTCAACCATAAGCTGCACCCAGTCTCCTTTCATACATTTGAAAATCTTGACATTGAATCACAGACTGAGAGATCTGTGAATTGGCAGTGTCTCACTGAAGGACTCTTATTTAAGTAAATGACTTTATATTACTTCTTAAAAACCCAAGTTGGGGGTTAAGTTTGTGCTCGAGCTAAAGTCTGTGACCATGCTAAAATTACCAGAAAAGGTGACTTTATTCTTATTTGCCTACTCTAACAACAGAAGACTTTATTCTTATTTGCCTACTCTAACATCAAAAGCCTAGACATAGCTTGGACTAAGATTAATTAAAAACAATAAGTACTTATATAGACAGATATATCAAGGCTACCATATTGCATTTTTCTACTAGGCTTTCCTGTGTCAGTCTTAGTTACTTTATAAATTTCCCATTGAGTGGATGAATTTGTCCTGCAGAACATCTGGGGACACTAACTTGACACAATAGGCCTTAACACAAATAATAGAGTGTACAAATTCATGGGGTGGAGGGCGATAGGAGGGTGCCAGTGGTGAAGGGAATATAATGATGAATAAGATTGACTGAGATGTTCTTTTTGAAATACACAAAAATTCAATAAAAAATTTAATATATATATAAAAAGATTTCTATTTGAACTACATGTGAATCTGGTAAACTACATAAAAGGAGGCAGGTAATTTCAGTACTATTCAAGGAAAAACAATTGCACTATTAACAGTGGCTTGTGGCATTTCCATACTATTTAGGAACCTATCATTTACAGAGACTGCCTCAGAGTTCCATTAAAGGAACCTGAGAAAGCTGAAGAGACAAGCAAGAATGGAAAAGAGAGCTGTTTGTCTTGACTCCAGTAGATGCCATTTTCTACATACTTGGAGTTACATAAGATCATGGTATAATGCTCTGAAAGCCAGAAATTTAACACTTTTTAAGCCGATCATTCTATGTCTAAGAAGCTTTTGCTCCCAGCATAGGAAACCTGTCACCATGACTTAATTTCCCTTCTCCATAACTTCAGAAATGGTGGCTGGGGACAGAGCCTTTGCTTTGGACACCAAAGTTTGTCAGACAGAGCAAGGCTCTGACAGCAGTGAGAGTCACAACAGGAACATCAAGAGTTAAGATAGAGCTTTATAAGCATACTAGACTGAGCTTCTTATTTATCCTTATTTGGTCTATTTGGGTCTTTTGTTTCTTTGTTTTCATAGTTGAACCCAGGGCCTTGTGCATGGTAAGCAAATTTTCTACCACTGAGCTATATCCCCAGTTCTATATTTACTTTTTAAAATACTTTTTATTTTTATTAAACTTTTTCATACATCATACATCATATCTCAATCCAATTTAGAGTCATTTCCCTTTCCAAGCCCCCCACCCCACCTGAGTTCATGTACTCTGCCATACATGTCTTGCATATTTTTCTGAGTCTTTCCAGAGGTTTTTCAAAGAAGAGGCTGATTGTTTTGGGGAGAACTTCACTGTTTCAGTCATTTTTTTCCTAGTTCTTTTGTTGTTATCTCCAACTTGTATTGCTTCAATATATATACATATCTATACACACATATATATATATACATATATACATGTGTATATACATGTACATACTATACACATATACACATACATAAACATATACATACATACATACACATATCACTGGAATTGGAGGATTTTTTTTTAGGTTAAAAGATGTTATGTTTTCCTTAAGGAAATGTTTGAAGGCTCCTTGGAAAGCCCAAACAACCATCAATCCTGCCCTTGTGCTCCAAACTTGGGTCTTTCCTTCCCATGGTCACCCAAATGAGGTCCAGTAAGCACCGTGTTCTGTCTTGAGCTTCCTGTACTGGCCTCCATGATACAGCCTGAGTAGTCCAACAATGGCAGTCTATATTCTGAATCCCCAGTAGCTGCTCAGTCCACAAGCTGGATGTCTCAGTAGTCCCCATCTAGCATTAAAGGGTTGGAGGATTCTTGGAGAGACATGAGTCTTCAGTCCATATTGGAGGGTTAAAAAGCAGTGTCTCATGTCTTTGAAGGATGGCAAAAGCAGTGGCAGCCACAGGGTAGCTGAACTTGCCAGTAAGAATTGAAGACAGGCAAAACAACAGTTCTCTCTCTCTCTCTCTCTCTCTCTCTCTCTCTCTCTCTCTCTTTCCTTTTTTGTCTTTTTACTAAGATCTCAAGTTTTATAAATGAAGTACAATTTCTCAGGCCTTACTGATTATTTATTTCTGGTTATACTTTCCTTTTGGATGCTTAAGGCCACACAGTTAGCCCAGATTAATCAAGGTTTTTGTTTTCTCAAGGTCAGTTGAGGATATGGTTCTCAGGGGTCACTTGGGGTTTTTTTGGGGGGGGAGTGGGGAGTGAGCCCCTGGCTCCTTTTGGCTTTTCATTTACCAGCTCTATCCACTCGAGGATAAAGTCAGGTCTTACTAGACCAGGCTTCCCTTTTTGAAGCATGAGCAGACTTTCCTCTTTATAGACTGGACACTGGCTGAAGTCCCATTAGTGGATTGCCAAGACCTCCCTACACAGGAAGACTGGTGACTCACATTTGCAGGACATTTCAAGAGATGCCCCCATGCATAGTCTTCTGGGACTTAGTTGACCTCTGAGGGCAAGGAACCTTAGGACCCTTGGCCAAATTGGTATGGGCGTTAAGTATGGTTGTTAAGCACCCAGAAAGGCTAAGTTATACCAGCCTGATACATTGCACCTATACTAAAGTTGTGTCAGCTGAAAATAGTTATTTCCATATCATATTTCTTGATTCACATTTTTCCATGTTAATTTTATATTACTCTAAAATATGTATACATACCCACCATCCATAAACCAAAAATCTAAAGTCTGAAAGTAAATGGTAGGTTAATTCTAGAACCTGTCTAGGGATTTACAATATAAGAGCACAGTTGTTTTCAGATCATGAGGACTATAACTTTACTTTTTATTTTGAAACAGGGTCTCACTACTTTGCCCAGGCTGTCCTTGAACTCACTCTGCAGGCCAGGCAGACCAAGGGTCCTTGGTCCCTCCTGCCTACGTCTCTTGAGTTAGCTGAGATTGCAGGTTGTTGTGTCACTGGGTTTGACTTGCACTGAGCTTTAAACCAAGAAAGAACCCAGGAATTCATGGGGTTATCACCAGGGAGATGAATTTTAGGGAGACTCATATTATCAAATGAAATCATATTATAAAAAAGTAATTTTATATATTTATATTATTACTAAGCTAATATGTTCATCCGAATAAACATATTAATTACATTCAGATAAATAAAATCATATACTACTCAGCGTCAATCATTTTTCCATCACTGTGACAAAAAAAAAAAAAACTGAGTAAACAACTGCAAAGGAGGGAAAGATTTCTTCTGGCTTAAGATCTCAAGGTTCTCTCAGTCCATGTCTGCTTGGCACCGTTGTTCTGGGCTGTGCTGAGGCAAGGCATCGTGGTGAGGAGCATTCGACGGAGTAAAGCTGCTCACTTTATAGTGGCCATGAAGCAAAGAGAAAGAAGAAAAAGGCCGATTGTCAAGAGGGCACCCCCCACAGAGCTACCTCACAGTGGGCCCTGCCTCCTAAAGTTGGTATGGCCTCCCAGTCATGCCACAGGGTGGTAACATGACCTGTATCACATGTGACACTGGAGGACATTTAGGATCTAAGCCATAACAACCTCTCTATTTAAATGCTTACTGACATACATATGCATATATATATATATATATATATCTGCACGTATGAGTATATATGCATATATATGCATGTATGAGTATATATGTATGTGTGTGTGTGTGTGTGTGTGTGGCAAGTCTTTCATATGCACAGCAAATCACAATCACCCATTATTTCAGATAGGATGACAGACCTTGGGACATGCCAAAGACAGACTATTTTCTTGCTCTAAATATATCATAGTAAAAATAAATGTAGATTTATTAAAGGACAGTGAAAAAGTCTGATTAGTATTGCTATTTCTATAAATAAAATAAATGTATTATTTAAAATTTTTTAAAACTATTTTTTAATGTATACAAGTGTATTGCCTGCATGTGTCTAAGTGCACCTGTGTTGTGCAATGCCCACAGAGGTCAGAAGAAGGTGCTGGATTCCCCTGGAACCGGAGTAATAGATGGTTGTTAGCTGCCATGTGGGTGCTGGGAATTGAACCAGGGTCCTCTGCAAGAGCAGCCAGTGTTCTTAACCACTGAGCCATCTCTCCAGCCCTATATTAATTTTAACACTTAATATTTCAAATATGGTTAGGGAGTACAAGATAGTCGAGCTGAAATAATCATCTAATTTACATTATAAACCTACTGCAAATATAAAAATCATTCATTTTAAACTACAAATTAATGAAGACAGACCTCCTTGTGATTAATGGGCTTTGAAGTCTTGAAATGAACATTTTCTAGAAGTAGCACACCCCTGAGGCGATTCTATCTGTGCTGCGTAATGTTTCTTCTCTTGTTTCTATGTCTGTAATCTGTTTCTTTAAACAGATCATAACTATGTATTAATCATTGCAAAAATCCTTATTATTCTTTAAGTATTCCCAAGTTATTTTTATGTAACACAGTGATATGAACAGTCTGTCACCTTCAGCATTTTCAGAAATATTGCATGTGCTACTGAAAAGAGGAACACACTAAAATCATGACTACGTTTAAGATAAATAATTCTATTTTGGATTTTAGCTAAAACCAAAAGTACAAATGTTAGTGAAAATTTGGGGTGTTTCACTTGAGTGTCACATGTTACTGGGGAAGCTGGGGGATCACCTTTCAGGGTTCTTAGTCTCATTAATAAAAGAATTTAAGAAAAGGGTGGAAAGGAGCATCAGGACAGTTTTATTAGGAAGCTCCTTAAGATGTGGGATGTTAAAGAGGATGTGAGACAAACAGGATCCTCTAAAGGGAGTTAAGGAACAGGATGCTATAAAGGTGTGTGTGTGGGGGGGGGTATAAACAATAGACCCTTCTAAGGGGAGGTAAAACATTTCATCCTGCAGGTAAGTGTGTAAACAACTAAATAGCCTCAAGAAGTCCCTGAAACTGACCAGATTCACTAGGCCCCTTTTCTTAAGCATATGTAACCCCTAAGGACTGCTGAATGACACTCTCAGACCAGACCAGCTGCTTAGAAGAAGCAGAGACCAGCTGAGCTGCCTGGGTGGTGGTGGTGGGCGGGGGTGTAGCGGGGGTGGGGGGGGGGGGGGGGGGTGGGGGTGAGGGGTGGGTGGGGTGGGGGTGGGGGGGGGGAGACACATTCTCCAACCCCTTTCTCTTTCATGAGCTGTCACCTACGATGGGCGGGCCTTGGTGATGCAGCTGACTTGGAGTCATTTCTGCTCCTGTGAGTAGCCCCTTGCCTATTGCTTCACCAAGTTGGGTGTTACTCTTTTGGCTGTCAATGGTTCCATCTTCAGGGTAGGTAGATGTTTGTTCCTGTCTCCCCAGGAATCGTGTCACACAACAGCAGGTAAGCTAGAAACTTCAGCAGCTGCCCAGAGGAGGAAGATGGAGAAGAAGACAGAAAATCATGCCTTTTGTAAGAACCTACATAGTGAAAGTGAAGGGGGAAGCATCAGAGAGAGAAAGAGTGGGAAAGCCCAGAGGGCCTGGAAAAGCATACCCGGGCTTTGGCAAGTCTCCACAAGAAGGGAAAAAAGATCAAAAGAAGAGAAAGGGAAAATTACATTTTCTGAGCAGGCTTAACCTAGCTACAAGCTGTGGCTCCATAAAGAGCTATACAGAGGCTGAGAATTCTGGGAAGGACAAGTACATTGCCTCATTAAGAGAATAAATATTACTCCCAGCTCTTTAGCATGGCTTAAGGTGAATGAGCTTTCCTGAGGGAGGTCTCTGAGCCAGGGAATTGACTATCCAACAGGATTAATTCTTATGTTTTGGGTAACTTAGAACGTTAGGTCTCTACTCAGTCCAGAGAAAGAGTTTTCCCTTAATAGGACTCAGCAGAGCCCCAGTCAAAGTTATGATAACATTCTCCCCCTCTAAGAAGCTAACTAACCCTAAAATCATTTAGGAGACATGCTGGAGTTGGGGAAGAGATATAACTCATATTTTAACACGAAAATCTAGAGATCCAATTCTAAATCTGTTCACCAAAAGGGATTAGTATCTGGACTTCAGTGTTTCAGTAACCCCCCACCCCCACCCCCGCCAGGGTAGCTTCCAGGCAAGGTGTATCATTTAGGAAGAGGTAGGAAGCCAGAGCGCCCTTCCCAAATTCCTGGAAATGCTGCTTTTGGAGTCTCTGCCCTAAGCCACCTAGTCAATTTCTATTTCCTGTTCTCATCACAGAACAAATTTCATATTGGATTTGGGAAATGTGACTTTGTAGAATCGAGAGTGAGAGTGCTTTTGTACTTTTCCATGGACTTTTAATTTTGATATTACTAAAAAAAAAAAAATGTGGAAAATAACAGCTGAGTGTATTTCCTCTCCCAGAAGGTAGAGACAAAATTAACTGTCTAAATTTTTCTTTTCCAACAGATTTAAGATAGAAAGAGTTAAATTCCTATAAAAATATTTGAATAAAATATGACTTTAGTGTTTTTATTCTTCTTGTTTCAACAATTATTGCAATAGAACTAACAATAAAATAACTGAAGATAACTGTGAATATATGAAAGTTATTTGAAATGTGGAAGTCTTTGGACCCAGACACTTTTAGGAAGCTAAATAACCCAATAAGAAACACTGTAATTTTCTCATGCTTGTGTTATATAACTTTAGAAAAATCTGCATATTTGAATTTTTCTTCAACTTATCTGGCATTTCCATTAAAAAGTTAAGTTGGAACTTTGAAAGATTTAAGCACTGAACTAAATCTCAATTTTCTTATCCTGATAAGGCAGTTTTAATCATTTCCTGATACATACCAGCAAAGAATTAATTATATTTTTATATTAATATAAAATATACGACATGATATTAATGATAATTAACACAATAAATAATAATAGAATGTAAAGCATTGCAAGAACCAGGGATGAGAAAACAGCAAGTTCCTGAGACATGATGAAACAACAAATGAGAAAACACTTGTCTGATCTTCTCTTTTCCAATCTAGTTACTGTCTTTTTCTGATCTATATATCCCTTTACCATTAAAGTGTAAAAGAAAACATCAGCATTTATAATCCCTAAAGATTATGAAATTAAAAATCATGCTTAGTTTCAAAAACTTGAGACTACAGTCACCAGGTCCTTCCACTGAAAACAGTAGTCTCATCACTAATACTTCTGGGAGAAGTGCTTGGCACACAGCCAACAGAAATGAACACATGAGACAGCAGAAAGTCAAAGAGCTCATAGTCTAAAAGGTTTGTCGGCATCTTTTACATAGTAAGTAATGGAATAGCTGGAAAACTGCCTTTAAATACTGAAGTTTCAGGCCAGAAAGGAAGACTTCTCAAAGTCTTTGAGAAATAAAGTAACATGAAGCAAAACTGGGAACTAACTAAACCGAGATTTATATGCATAATATGTGGTATATTATATATAAAGCCACTTAATGAGCTATTTGATGAAGTTTTATTTAAATAGATTATGCAAAATAAAAATTTGCATTGCGTTTCTTAGGCAAGGTGGACTTGGAGAGAAATACTGGGAGAGTGACAATGCCAACTCTAAATTGTATTGACTGCTGGCTGGGGTGGCCCAGCAGAACAAAGCACAAACATTTTCCTTCTGGCCTTGTTGAGCCTTTTTTTTTTTTTTTTTTTTATTTTATTTATTAGTTTTATTTTACCTGTATGCAAGAGCACTTGTGTTGTGCAATAGACTAGTAGATTAGAAAGAGGGTGTTGGATCCCCTGAAACTGGAGTTAGGACAGTTGTTTGCTGACACATGGGTGCTGGGACCTGAATCCAGATCCTCTGCAAGAGCAGCCAATACTCTTAACCACTGAGCCATCTCTCCAAACCCAGGCCATGGTTGAGCTTTTCTACAGGCTTTTATTTATTTATTTATTTATTTATTTATTTATTTATTTATTCATTTATTCATTTATTTATTTATTTATTTTTTTTTTTTTTGGTCTTTTCGAGACAGGGTCTCCCTGTAGCCCCAGCTGTCCTGGAATTAGCTCTGTAGACCAGGCTGGCCTTGAACTCACAAAGATCCGCCTGCCTCTGCCTCTCAAGTGCTAGGATTAAAGGTGTGCGCCACCACGCCCGGCTCTACAGGCTTTTAGAAGATCCTTCTTGCAGGTTAACAGTGGGATTTTCACACCCACTACATAGTCTGTGATTTAAAATTATTATATAATAATAGCAGAAAGGGATCTTTTCTAATTAGGTAAAAAAAAAAGGGGGGGGGGGAGAAATTTATGAATTTCTTAAATTACTTGCAGCTGAGGAATGGAGATGTGTCTGAAACTTCTTTACACAGAAGTTTTTATTCAAATAAGTGCTTAAGGGGAGTTAGGCGACAGAGTGAAGGAAATTTACATGCAGGAGAGTTAAGTTCAAGGTTGGCTTCCATCTACCTACCTGTGGCCAGTCTGCTTAAGTCAGGATCTCACATGCAACAAACAGAATCAGAGAATCTCCAGAATGAATGATTAGGAAATCAGATGGTGTTCCTCAGAAAAAAACAGGAATATCTCAGCAAAGGAAACGGTAGTTTTAAGTATCTTACTGTGCAAATTCTGAAACTCCACCACGCCCAGCAGGATCATTTTTTTTTTTTTTTTTATCAAACAACAGCTTTGAAAATAACTTTCTTGGGGCTGGAGAGATGGCTCAGCGGTTGAGAGCGCCGACTGCTCTTGCAGAGGACCCGGGTTCGATTCCCAGCACCCACATGTAGGCTGAGAAGTGTCTTTGATTCAAGATCCAGGGGAATCCGACACCCTCTTCTAACCTCTGCGGCATTGCATGACACGGGTGCACCAACCTACATGCAGAAAGTACACTCATACACATAAAAAATACTAATAAAATAAAATAAAATAAAATAAAATAACTTTCTCTTCTTTTCCCCCTCCTGTTGAAAAACAGTCATCTTTATTTGACTGAGGGTTGTGTTAAGGAGAAAGGCTAAAACACTGGCATATGATGCATGAATTCTGGGTTCCATGCTCCACACAAATAAAACACAAAGATGGCATATTGTGAGACTGGATAGATGTTTGAGAAGGTCCACGGGGCTGGAGAGACTACACAGTTGTTAGAGCACAGGCTGCCCTTTCAGAGGAGTGGGGTTTGATTCTGAGCACCCACATGGTGGTTAACAGCCATTTGAACTCTAGTTCCAGGGGGTCCAATGCCCAATTCTGGCCTCTGGGGTCATTGCACTCATGTGACACACTTAAATATACGCAGGCAATATACTCATACACATAAAATAAAACTAAACAATTAAAATTAAAAAAATAGGCCAAATCTTTTACTATGGCCTTTGAGTAATATGATGTATCTATGTCAATGTCTAATGCTTCAGTAATTGAAGCCTGTGGTAGTAGCCTGCAAGGTGACCAAATGATCCCTAGTTCTTGGCAGTCATACTGTTGAGAACGTGTGTAACCAATGGGACACTGTAAGAAGTCAGTGTACAAATTTCAAGGCAATGCCATAAAAGACATTGTAGCAGCCGGTTTTAATATTTTTTATTTTATTTATTTTTATGTGTATGAATGTACTGTCTGCATGTAGGTTTGTGCGCCCGTGTCATGCAATGCCTCAGAGGTCAGAAGAGGGCCTCGGATTCCCCTGGAACTGGAGTTAAAGACAGTTCTCAGCTGCTATGTGGGTGCTGGGGATCGAACCCGGGTCCTCTGCAAGAGCAGTTGGCACTCTTGATGGCTAGGTCATCTCTCCAGCCCCTAGCAGCCAGTTTTAATGCTACGTTTGAAGGAAGTCAGATGACAAGTCGAGGGGCTACTTATGCAACTCTACACAGATATACCCAGAATGGAAGTGAGGTCTACTCAAGCCTGCAAATAGGCGACTGCAGCCCCAGTAGAACAGCTTGACCGCAATCACAGGAGAGCCTGAGGTCAACTGCACCTGCCACATATGCGTTGTAGTAAATCACTCGACTTGGGAGAACTGTTACAAAAGGAAGCTGAGACCCTCCCCGTCCCCTCAATAATCGTGACCCCAGCACCAGCAGGACCCTGCAGAACCAGACCGGAGATGATGATCACCTAGACCACAGCTTGAACAGAGTTCCTGATTACCATAACCCTTGCCTCCTGCCCTTCTCTTCCCCCTGCACAATCCTGGAGCTGCTTGCTGTCTTCAGAGCAGTGTTTAGGATGCCGGCCTGCTCTTCCTTTCCGTTGTGGCCACACTGAATGAACTCCTTTTCTTTCTTTTCTCTCTCATTAGAATGTTGAGGGAGAGGTATTTACACACTTTAAACTGTGGATGGAGGAGGTAGAGGCAAAACCTGATATGATGAGGATCCCCCACCCCCACCCCCACCCCCAGTCAGGTCTTTGGCCCATGACTCTAGGAACAGGCAAGAACCACTCCCCAAATCTGCATTGAATGCTTTTCTTTTTTTTTTTTAATTTAATTTTTTTTTATTTATTTTTTTTATTTTTTATTTTTTTTATTAATTTTATTTATTTCTGTATGTGTATGAATGTACTGTCTGCATGCAGGTTTGTCCACCCGTGTCGTGCAACGCCGCGGAGTTCAGAAGAGGGTCTTGGATTCCCCTGGAACTGGAGTTCTCCTGAAATTGGAGTTACAGACGGTTCTCAGCCGCCATGTGGGTGCTGGGGATCGAACCCGGGTCCTCTGTAAGAGCGGTCGGTGCTCTTAACCGCTAGGCCATCTCTCCAGCCCTTTAATTTAATTTTTATTGATGGTTTGTGCATTTCGTACATCATTTTCCAATTCAGATCAGGCATATTTCCCTTTCCCTTCCCCCCCACCCCCACCCCATCCCAGATCATGTATTCTGGCATAACTGTCCTGCATCTTTCAGGTTTTTTTTTCATTTTTTAGCTATAAGTGATAATCCATGAGTATAAGCATCCTTCGTGCAAAACCAATCTACAGACTGTTGTGCCCAAACCCCCACAGTCCCACCATTCAGTGGGGGGTGACAGGTTGTTTGTTCAATCAAGTTGATCAAATGAGTGTCCAGACTACATCGCTTAGTTTCACCGTTCACCCCAATCGCAGCCTTTAATCTTCACCACCCCCTCTTCCCAGATGTTCCCTAGGCTTAGAAAGGGGCACAGGTAGATGAGAAGTAAAACTCCTCTCTCTCTGGAGCTGTTGAGTTGGACTCTGGTCAATTCTGGCTGTTTTCTTCATGGGCTGACCGTTTGTTCAGGAGTACCTTTTGATCCTACTAATGAAGCACAAGCAATTAGATATATAGGTATTTAAGAGCCACTAATAGTTATGGTAGGTTACTTTGGCATAGACACAATATGTTTGGATGATATGTTAATCCATGAATTACATTTTTACCCCCTGATAAATATGACAGGGTCTTACTGTGGCTTATAACAACTTTCCTAACCTGTAGAGGATGTAAGCTTGTGGCATCAGCCATGGGTTATTTCTCCAAGGAGAGAGCCAATAGCCAATTAGATTTGGGATATACAGGCACATGGCTGCCTCTGCTGCACAGTATTTACAGGCAGGTGATGTGTAGCTGGTGCTGACGGTGGAGTCTTGCTTGACTCAGGGAGACCCGTATTTGCTTTATTGATTTAGTGGCCTTTGGTAACACTCTCTGGCATTCCAGAGGCCATCTGTACACTTGCATGTGCGGTCTCAATACATCCCTCCCATGTTAACGTCAGGTCTTCGGCAGCAGGGTCTTATCGCCTCTCCTCTTGCAGGTATCCCAACTTAGGGGCAAGGAGCCCTTACCTTTTGTGGGGCCTTGGATCCCCTGGCCAACATCCTCTTAACCTCACTTCCCAGAACCATCTAATTCTGGTTCTAGAAGTCAACTATACTCAGGTGTGTGCCCCACACTGTTCTGGTTGAAACTTCTCCATACAGTGTGGAAAACCTGTGTGGCTTGGCTCTGTGGGGGCACTGGTATGTGGGGCATCGCCGGGTTGGGTGCATAGGGGGCACCATCTTCAGCCGTGATGAAAGCTGATTGTTTCTGCCAATCTCTTGTCCATCTCTTCAGGACTCAACAGTTCATTCCAAACAAAGCCTTTATGTCATCCTACCTTCGAGGTCAGTTCAGAATTGCTGTCTCTGGGCAAGAAACTGGTGCTGAATAATTATAAAGTTTCGTATCTCAGATTAGGGCCAGACAATTTTTTAAATTTTTATTTATTTTTTAATGTATATGAATGTACTGTCTGCATGCATGTTTGTGCACCCGTGCAATACCGCGGAGGTCAGAAGAGGGTGTCGGATTCCCCTGGAACTGGAGTTACAGACGGTTCTCAGCCGCCATGTGGGTGCTGGGGATGGAACCCGGATCCTCTGCAAGAGTAGTCGGCACTCTTTTTTTTTTTTTTTTGGTCTTTTCGAGACAGGGTCTCCCTGTAGCCCCAGCTGTCCTGGAACTCACCTTGTAGACCAGGCTGGCCTTGAACTCACAAAGATCCGCTTAGCCGCTAGGCCATCTCTCCAGTCCCAGCGCCAGACAATTTTGAACATCATATTATTCTAACGACCAAAGGGATATAATTACTTCACAAGCCCCTTTTGGAAGTATAATTTTCTTGTGGATCAAACAGCACTAAGATTTTAGTATAATGGGTGTTTACATGACAGTCCTCTTTTGTAAGCCCAGATGGAACCTGTGGGGGGGAAAGCGAAGGGGTTCACCCATCCGCTTGGGCATCTCCAATGGTGAACGTAATGCCTGGCGCAAGAAAGCTTTCCACAAATATTTGGTTAAAGAATCTCTCAAAACCCACTAACTTCAAGTCATTCATTCAAAGTTACTGGTCTACCGCATTAGCTAATCTGCAATGGAAAGTGTCAAGGCTGTTTTCTTTTTGAGTCAAAGGCTCTTTAAATAAAGCAGCACATCGGCCTTCTGTTAAAAAATAATTCTGCGTTCAAACTCTATGCTGTTTCGGGTTTCTGCCCTAGGCTGGCCTCAGTTCCTCTCCGGGAGGCGGGCTAGGGATGTGCTCGCTGCCCTTGAGTCCCCTTCCTTTGTAGTTTCTTTTCCTGCGCGGTTCCGTTGGCCCCGCGGGTGCCGAGCGAGGCGCGGCCACGGCCGGGAGCGCGCAGAGCCGGGAGCCGGAGGGCGGGGCGCCCAACCCGGAGGATCCGCTCCCCGCGCGGTGCAATCTCCCTCTCCCGGTGGCGGCGGCATCCCCGGGGACAGGCGGCGTCCTCCCCGGCCCGGGCTCTGACAGCGCGGATGCTCGCGGGCCGGCGCGCGCGCGTGCGTGGGAGGCGGCTGCGCTCTTCCCGCTGGGCCCGGCTCTGTGAAGCGCAGCGCCCGGCGCGGCCTGAAGAGCCCAGGGCCTCCGAGACGCGCGCGGACCGTCACCAGGGCCTGGGCACGCGCGAGGCTGCGGGCCCCGGGGAGCCTGGGCCGCGCGTGACGCCCACGCTCGCGCCCCTCCCCTCGGCTTCCTTCCTACCCACAGCGCGCCCGCGAGTGCCGGGCGGACGCGAAGCGCGCGGGGCGCCGAGCTTTGTGTTTGCGGGCGACCCAGCTAGGTGGCTCCGGGCGCGCGGTGGTGAGGCGTGGCCCGGCGGAGGAGGCGCTTGGGGGGCGTGGGGCTCCGCAGCTGGCGGCGGCGGCAGTGGCAGCGGCAGCGGAGCGGGCCGCACTGGGTAGATTAGGAGCTGGGCCGCTCGGCGCTTTGGCCACTTGGAGCGGGCCACCTGCGGGCCGGGGCGGGATGCGCGGGCCAGGTGTCCCGCTGCTCTGAGGCTTGCGCGCACCCACCGCGGGGCACTGCTGCGCGCGTGGCTCCGACCTCCATTTATTTATTTATTTATTATTTATTTGTGGAGAGCTCTGAGCAACCGCGATGGCCAGCACCAGGAGCATTGAGCTGGAGCACTTTGAAGAACGGGACAAAAGACCCCGGCCAGGCTCGCGGAGAGGGGCGCCTGGTTCCTCCGGGGGCAGCAGCAGCTCCGGCCCCAAGGGCAACGGGCTCATCCCCAGCCCGGCGCACAGTGCTCACTGCAGTTTCTACCGTACGCGGACCTTGCAGGCCCTCAGCTCCGAGAAGAAGGCCAAGAAGGCGCGCTTCTACAGGAATGGGGACCGCTACTTCAAAGGCCTGGTCTTTGCCATCTCCAGCGACCGCTTCCGCTCCTTCGATGCGCTCCTCATGGAGCTCACCCGCTCGCTGTCTGACAACGTGAACCTGCCTCAGGGCGTCCGCACCATCTACACCATCGATGGCAGCCGGAAGGTCACCAGCCTGGAGGAGCTGCTGGAAGGTAGGAGGGGCACACGGCGCGGCAGGTGCATGCAGCCCAGTGCATCGCAGCAGGTGCAGCGGGGCCCACACGCTTCCCCGCCCCACACGGGGGCCGCCTGCCCGGCGCTTTCTAGGCAGCTGAGGGATTTGCATGCTTCTGTCTGCTCCTCTGTAGTTTGGGTTGGCGGGGGTGTGCACATCCTCCTTCCCAAGAAACTGGCCTTTTAAAAGAAAGAAATCTTAATGATCAGAGTCCAATATAAACATTGGTGGCACTTGTGAAATTAGCTAACTTATTTTGGCTGGAAGGAGAAACCATTTGAAAGCACTCACTGCTCTCCCACGAGGTGCTGGGTAACCCCTGGTGGACCTCAGTGCTCTGTCCTACCCCAGTGTTTGGGATCCCATTGTACCTAGTATGCTCAGCTGTGTTCACTTTTTGACTTGGGGCAGACATCAGTAAAGTTAAATAAGAGTGATCCTAGATAGCAGGTCTCAACCTGAGCTTCATCTTGGATAGCACTGGGCACCTATATAAGTGTCTATATAGGTGCCGGGTCGCACTTCTTAGATATCCTGCCATTCGTGGTTTGGGGTTTGACTTGGGCATTTAGAGTTTTTGAAAACTCTTCAGGTGATTTTAATATGCAGCCAAAATTGAAACCACTGTGGTAAAGGGTTTCCCACACTTGTTATCTAGTGAGGTGAATCAAGGTCAGTCTGTTCTTCTCAGTGTAGCTGGTTAGAATGGTAGACTATGGGAATCAGCAGCTGGGGCCTAGTATAAATGAGTAAAACTGGTATGACAACTATGCGGCACTCCAAGAAACTAAGTGGTAAGATGTTGGGTCATTCTTGAATTCCTGCAGTATATACTCTGCTTCCAGGAAGAAAAAGTAGTTCTGAAAAGCACCCAGGAAGGATCAGGTTGGTCTTAAGTATGTACCAACTACATGTTTACATGTAAGCACTCATGCATCTGTTTATTTTATTTTTATTTTATATGTATGAATGTATTGCCTGCATGTATTTAAGTGCACCCACGTTGTGCAATGCCTGGGGAGGGCAGAAAAGGGCATTAGATCCCCTGGAATAGGAGTTATAGTTGGATGTTAGCTGCCATGTGGGTGCTGGGAATCAAACTCAGGTCCTCTGCAGGAGCAGCCAGTGCTATGTAGATCAGGCTGCCCTTGAACTCACAGAGATCCCCCTGCCTCTGCCTCCTGAGTGCTAGGATAAAGGCCTACTGAGCCATCTCTCCAGCCCCTCATACATCTTTCTTAATGCAAGTGGGGCAGCCTATGGAGTCACATCAATACCAGTTTGTTCCTGGGGGGAAACTGACCCAGAGCCAGGTATTTTCTTGTCTTAATCTCAGCTGTGTCTATGTTCTAGAGGCATTCTGTCCATTTCAGATGAGTAAACTTAAGCAATGTGCCTTGACATAACTTTTGGCAGCTCATGTTTTTTCTTCTACATTTCCCTTTAGTAAATGAAGGTAATCATACCAAGTAGTCAAGTAGTCCTGAAAGTTTTTCTTTAGATTTTTGTTTTTTTTGAAAGGGCCTCCTGTAGCCCCAGCCCACATGGAACTCACTATGTAGACCAGACTGGCCTTGATCTCGCAGAGATCTGCCTGCCTCTGCCTCCCAAGTACTGGAATTAAAGGCATGTGCCACCGTGTTCTGCTTCTGTTGCTTTTAGGGACTGGCACCTTTGCTTTGGCTACATGGTAACTCAATCAGAATTATCACTTGCCTAGAGGGAGAGGAAATCACACGTTGCCTTAGTGGTGTGTTTTGGTTTTTTATTTTTTAATTTTTTATTTTATTTTTTTGTCTTTTTGAGACAGGGTCTCCCTGTAGCCCCAGCTGGCCTGGAACTTGCTATGTAGATCAGGCTGCCCTTGAACTCACAGAGATCCCCTGCCTCTGACTCCTGAGTGCTAGGATTAAAGGCATGTCCCACCATTCCCAGCTGTGTGTTTGGGTTTGTTTTTTTTTTGTTGTTGTTGTTGTTGTTTTTTTTGGTCTTTTCGAGACAGGGTCTCCCTGTAGCCCCAGCTGTCCTGGAACTCACTCTGTAGACCTGGTTGGCCTTGAACTCACAAAGATCCGCCTGCCTCTGCCTCCCAAGTGCTAGGATTAAAGGTGTGCGCCACCACACCCGGCCATGTTTGGGTTTTAAAGACTAAAAAAAGGAGGGAAAGAGGTCTGTGGGAATATACCCAGTAACGTAAGTTAGCCATGTTACCATTGCTCTTCTCAGTCTTGTTAAGTCCTTATAGGTAACCTTTGCCTAGCTGTGTCTAAACTAAAAAACCAGTTTTCTGTCTGAGCCAAGGTCAGAGCAGCAGCCCTGTGAGAGGATTAAGGCTATGCCTGTTGCTTAAGCACATGCTACTCACATGCCCTTCAGATACTGTGCCTACTGTAGTCCCTGGATGGTCCATGACTTTAGTATCCTCTGAAGTCATTTTAACAATGTATTTGTTTAGTTAAAGTGCTTCAAAGGTATAGTCAAAGGAATATCATCAGAGAGATAAGATGAGCTTTTTCTGCATTCGTAAATACATGTTATCCATTGAATCTGTCACTACCTAGAGGATTCTGGCCCTCGGAGGCTTCAAGTACAATGTGGTAGTTGGCATGTTTTTTCAAGTCTTTGATTTGCTGATATTTGGAGGATGTAGATTTGGGGAAGCATGGAGTCACATCAATACCAGCTTGTTCCTGGGAGGACCATTGTGCAGTCTAAATTCCACTATGGTGAGAAAAATGATGTTATAAGAAATCGTCGGCGCTCTTAACCGCTAGGCCATCTCTCCAGCCCCAAGTGTTAGCATTCTTAAGGGAATCACGGAGGCACTGGCTACAGAAGACGTGGCCACATTCTGTAGAAACAATGAGGCGCCCATTCTGCACAATCTAGAAGACAATAAAAGGATCAGCTTTCAAGCTTCCCATGTTCCCAAGGACCTGAACCCGCCCACCACCAAGGTGCTCAAGGAGAAGGGGCTCGAGTAGTCTGTACACCAGTTCTCACCAATGGACCCCAGACAGCAGGACTCTCCCACATGCAGCAGGACAAAGGGGTTAAGGCAACTTCAGGTTAGGGCCAGTGTGGGAGACAGGAAAGCAGCCATAGCTCTTACCAGGGTGTAAAGGGACAAAATCGACACTCTTCCCTTCACACACAGATTTCTGATAAGCCTTGTGACAGCCCGGACACAAATGTAGACAAGTGTCAGATCCTCCCTTAAGTTCTTTTCAATGAAGTAGGTTAAGACCAAAAGAAAGAAGATAACTAACTGGGTTACTTACCTCAGAGCGTCCATCCATGCAGATTGGACAACTGACAGTACCAGAGTCCTATAGCCCCTTCATCCTTGGTGCTTCGAGGAGTGTGGGTGGTCACGTACACACCTCTGTCTCTAGACACTGCTCGTCATCACTGCTCAGCACACAGCTGTCAGCATGGTCTTGGCGCAGCCTCCTTGCATTCCTCCTTGGCTGCCTCCTCTCTTCAACAACCACAACAGAGTCATTGTGAGTCAGGTCCACAACCACAGGCTCTAAAAATTCACAGGTGAGGTCGCCAGCAGTTTCCACAAGCTCCATGGGTTCTGCTTCCAAGAAATTCCAAGGCTGAAGTTGTTTCCGAGTTTGCTTCTGGGTTTGTCTGGAATTTACTGCTCCATCACAATATAAGAGCACAGTTGTTTTCAGATCACATTGACGTTGCTCAGTTTGCCGTACAATTAGGTAATTGGTGCTAGCATCCACAGATGAGGGATACCATTCATTGTTTGTTTTTCTGGGACTGTGTTATTTCACTCAGCATATCTTCTAGCTCCATCCATTTACCTGCAAAGTTCATGATGTCATCTTTCTTTACTGCTGCATAGAACTCCATTGTGTAGATGTACCACTTTTTCTCTATCAACTTGTCAGTTGAGGGGCATTTGGGTTGGTTCCAGCTCTTTGCTATTGTGAAGAGAGCTTCAATAAACATGGCTGTGCATGTATCTCTGCGATAAGATGAGTCTTGTGGGTACATACCCAGGAGTGATATGGCTGGGTCGGGCGGCAAGTTCATTCCAAGTCTTCCAAGGGTTCTCCACACTGCTTTCCATAGTGGCTGTACAAGTTTACATTCCCACCAGCAGTGGATGAGTGTTCCCTTTTCTCCATAACCTCTCCAGAACTTGGTATCATTTGTTTTCTTGATCCTAGCCAGTCTTATTGGAGTGAGATGATATCTTAAAGTGGTTTTAATTTGCATTTCCTTAATTATTAGTGACATTAAACACTTCTTAAGATGTTTCCCAGCCATCTCCTAGCACTTGGGAGGCAGAGGCAGGCGGATCTCTGTGAGTTCAAGGCCAGCCTTGTCTATAGAGCAAGCTTCAGGACAGCTGGGACTAAAGGGAGACCCTGTTTTAAAAATACCAAAAAAAGAAAAAAAAAAAAAAGATGTTTCTCAGCCATCTCTAATTCCTCACTTGTGAAGTCTCTCCAGATCTTTGCTCCATCTTTTGAGTGGGTCATTTGTTTACTTTCTTTGTTTTTTGAGTAGTTTGTATACTCTGGAAATCAATGCTTTGTCAGATGTATCTGCAGTGAAGGTTTCCTCCCACTCTGTGGGTTTTCTCTTCACTTCCTTGATTGTTTCTTTTGATGTACAGAAGCTTTTGAGTTTAATGAGGTCCGATTTGTCAATTGTCAACCTTAATTCTTGCGCAGCTGCTGTCTGATTTAGGAAGTCTTTTCCTACTCCTATGTCTTGTAGGCTGCTGCCAACTTTTCCTTCTATCACCTTCAGAGTTTTGGGTTTCATGTTGAGGTCTTTGATCCATCTGGAGTTGACTTTTGTACAGGGTGAGAGGTAGGGGGTTAATTTCATTCATCAAGTGGTGATCCAGTTTTGCCAACACCACTTGCTGAAGATGCTGTCTTTTCTCCATTGTGTATTCTTGGCCCCCTTGTCAAATATGAGGTGGCTGAAATTGTATGTGCTCACGTTTGGATCTTCAGTTTTGTTCCATTGGTCAACAGGTCTGTTTTTGTGCCAGTAGCAAGCTGTTTTTATGACTATAGCCCTGTAGTATAGTTTGAAGTCTGGTATAGAGATTCCCCCCTGTATTGCTCTTTTTGCTCAGGGTTGCTTTGGCTATTTGGGGTCTTTTGTTTTTCCAAATCAAATTAAGGACTTTTTCTCCAAGCCTGTGAAGAAACTCTTGGGGATTTCAATTGGGATTGCATTAAATCTGTACAAGAGTTTGGAAAGAATGGACATTTTTACTATATTAATTTTCCCAATCCATGAACATTGGAGGTTTTATGGATTTCTTGTACTCATTGTGCCTTCTGGCTCCAATCCATGGAAAAGGAAGTGATCTACACCAAATTATAGGGAAGTAGAATACTCTCAATCTCTCATGCCCACTCAGTATTCATCTTTCAACTTACAAAGAATCTGGAGCCAACTGGATGTCCAGTATTCCCAAGTTCTGGAGTCAGCTTCTTCTTCTGTGCTAGCTTTTAAATTTAAAATGTACTTTTTCCTTCTCCCCCTCCCTTGCCCCCAAGGCAGGGTCTCCCAGTAGCCTCAGCTGGCCTGGAACCTGCTATATAGATCAGGCTGACCTTAGTCTCAAAGGGTTACTCCTGCCTCTACCTCCCAACTAAAGGACTAAAGGTACACACCACTACACCAGGTCTTGTGTGTTATTTTGGTTTTATTTCCATTTTTATCTTTGTCTTTTTGAGACAGGGTCTCCCTTTAGACCCAGCTGGACTGGCGCTCGCTCTGTAAACCGGGCTGGCCTTGAACTCACAGAGATCCTCCTGCCTCTGCCTCCCCAGTGCTGGGATTAAAGGAGTGCGCCACCACTCCCGGCTTTATTTCCTTTTTTAAAAATATCTTATGAGCTGGAGAGATGGCCTAGCAGTTAAGAGCTCTGACTGCTCTTGCAGAGGACCGGGGTTCAATCCCCAGCACCCACATGGCAGCTGAGAACCGTCTGTAACTCCAATTCCAGGAGAACTCCAGTTCCAGGGGAATCCGAGACCCTCTTCTGACCTCTGCAGCATTGCATGACACGGGCGCACAGACCTGCATGCAGACAGTACACTCATATACATACAAAAATAAATAAAAAATTAAAAAAATATCTTATTTGTGCTAGCTTCGGCAGCACATATACTAAAAATATCTTATTTATTATTTTTATTTTATGTTTATGAGTTTATTGCCCACATGTTCCTAAGTGCACCTGTGTCATGCAGTATCAGAGGAGGTCAGAAGAAGGCGTCATATCCCCTGGAACTGGAGTTGCAGATGGCTTAGCTGCCATGTGGGTGATGGGATTTGAACCTGGGTCCTCTGCGAGAGAAGCCTGTGCTCTTACCTCCTGTGACGTCTCTCCATCCTCTTTATTTCTTTTTTTTTTAACATATTCTTTTTTTGAAAAAAAAAAAAAAAGAAGGAACCATTGGTGTTTAATACCAGTCATTCAAGAATGAAGTTTCAATTTGTAGTTACATTCATGTCTCAAATGTTCAGATGTATCCTGTTGAACTAGGCCGCTCTCCCCAGTTATTTGCGTCAATAAAAGTAGATCTCTAGTACTGCCCATGTTGTCAGACAACTTGATTTCATTTTAGTTGGTTGTCTCTTCTGCCTCATGAAACTTATAATTTAAGAGATAATTTTTTTAAAGACATCCCCAGTGAGGAGCACAGAGCATGACTCAAGACAGCAGGGCTTAATCCAGAGCTACCGTCCCATTGAACTCAGACGGCAAAAGAAATTGTCTGACCCAAGTTTTTGTTTTCCTCTGCCTTTGACCTCGAGAGTCTCAGGAGACACTAAGCTACTACAGAGCTGTCCTTAGCCTCCAGGTGCCTTCAGCTGGTTGATGTACCCAGTGTGGCTGGATTAGATGTGCTGAATAGACAGCGCAGGTTCCTGTGGTCCTGTGTGTTCCTTGTGGCCCTCATGGAGGACTGTGACTTCCTACAGGCAGTATGGGGAAAACTAGGTTGAGCTGTCTGAAATTTCAAGCCTGCTAAGTGTGGTGTGTCCCTAAATGGCCCATTGAGATTATCTACAACAAGGCTTTTAACTTTTTCCACTTGTGACCCCTTTTTGCCTAAGCAATTTGTTTTTTTTTTGTTGTTGTTCTTATATGTGTATGAACGCACTGTCTGGATGTAGGTCTGTGCACCTGTGTCGTGCAGTGCTGCGGAGGTCAGAAGAGGTTGTCGGATTCCCCTGGAACTGGAGTTAAAGATGGTTCTCAGCCGCCATATGGGTGCTGGGGATCAAACCCAGGTCCTCTGCAAGAGCAATCGGCACTCTTAACCACTAGGCCATCTCTCCAGCCCCTGCCTAAGCAATTTGTATACAACCCTGGGTCTATAGGTATATAAAAGAGGTAACAAACATTTGCTGAAAATAAATCATGAAGAAATTTGTTTTTAAATATTTATGTATTTATTTATTTATTTAATGTGCATGTTTGGTGCATGTACCATGGTGTACATGTGGAACTCAGAGGACAGCTTGCAGGAGTGGGTTCTCTCTTTCCACTGTGTGGGTCCCTGAGCCAGGATTAAACTCAGATCATTGAACTCTGCTGAGCCATTTCACTGGCTCTAAGAAATTCACATTAAAAAATTCTTTGGTATACATATAATTTTATCATTTGTTAAAGATGAAAGCAAATTTGTATACTAGTGAAATGGATGTGCTTTGCTGTTTTTACATAAAGAAGTATACAATGGCCGAGTGTTTGATACTGCAGGACACAGAGCATCTTTGGGATTTCTTGGAGTTGATCAGTGTTTTGATATTAAAATGGTTAATGATAGGCTGGAAAGATGGCCTAGCAGTTAAGAGCGCTGATTGCTCTTGCAGAGGATCTGGGTTTGATCCCCAGCACCCACGTAGGAGCTGAGAACCGTCTTTAACTCCAGTTCCAGGGGAATCCAACACCCTCTTCTGACCTCTGCGGCATTGCACGACACGGGTGCACAGACCTACATGCAGACAGTACATTTATACACATACAAAATAAATAAAATTAAAAAAAATAAAATGGTTAATGCTAAGAATGTAGTACAAAATGGTGGAAGCTTGTTTATGGCCATTTCAGAAGTTGTTGGAAGTTTGGTCCTGATCCCAAGTCAGAATTCACTTAATGGCTTTTCAAATTGATGCTCAAGTCAGCAACTCCAACAGAAATTTAAAAAAAAGCAATTTCTAACACACTAAAATCTCAAAGACTAACTTGATACATATTAAAGAGTAGCAGTTGGAAAATATTAAAAGTCTTTCTTTTGTATAATCAAACTATTTTGTTTCTGAAAGAACAAAAAATTTTATACAATTAAAAACTGCAATTCATTATACACCATAGTTAGAATCTGAGCCAGCTGACCCACAAAACATTCGTTGGTGGTGGTGAGTGTTGTAACAGCATGAGCAGTGTACAGTGCTGACACTGTGTGTTCAGAACCAAGGCTGCAGTAAAGTCATGAGATATAACATTGGTTGTCGTATGTTCATAAGTCCTTTAATGTTGCCCAACTTTTCGTGAAGCTGACATTCAGCTGTGGTGACATATGGAGTAGTTACTGACCCGCAGGCAGAAGCTGTGGTCTAGATATTCTTAGGCTCTTTACTTTGAGGCCAGTCCAACTCTCCATCTCTTTTTTTTTGAGTGGGCTTCCCTTCAGAGTGGTTTGGGTGTGTAGTTTGGGTGATGTGCCTTTCTCTATGGGAGTGATTATTTGCAGAGAACCTGACGGCTGGGGCTGCCTTTTCCTAAGCTGGGTGGACTCAACGAGGCTGCAAATGCCCCACTACCAGGCAGTGAAGGGGCATGTGGCACTAAAGAATTTGCCAAGAGCTAAAGAAATTCACAGCTACTCATCTCCGCCATGCTTCCCAAAGCAAAAATGTCATTAGTATGATTTCTGCCTTTTACCTTCTCAGTAAATAAGTTGACCTTTTAGCACGTGAGAGAATTTTGATTGCTTTGGTACCTTCATGTTTTTGTTAAACCAACTTGAACATTTTAGAAGCTTAAGCTTCTAAAGAAGTCAAGTCCCTCGGCTTCTCTCAACCAAACCCAATATAATTTACTTGTTTAGTTAGCCTAGTCTCTTTGAAGATGCTAACCAAGATACAGATAAGTCTTGCTAAGAACTCAGCCTATAACTATCCTCTCTCTTCCCCAAAGGGTGTACACACACACACACATACACACACATTAAAAAAACAAAACAAGCCGGGCGTGGTGGCGCACGCCTTTAATCCTAGCACTTGGGAGGCAGAGGCAGGCGGATCTCTGTGAGTTCAAGGCCAGCCTGGTCTACAAAGTGAGTTCCAGGCCAGCTGGGGCTACAGGGAGACCCTGTCTCGAAAAGACACCCCCCCCCAAAAAAAAAAACACCAGAATGGGGACTAGAGAGATGGCTCAGTGGTTAAGAGCATTGGCTGCTCTTGCAGAAGACTGGGGTTCAGCTTCTAGAACCCTCATGGTGGCTGACAACAGTTGTAGCTCCAGTTCCAGGTGATCTGGTGTCCTTTTCTGTCATTGGATGCATGCAGGCAAAAGGCTCATTCACATAAAAAAAAAACAACATAATAATAGAAACTGATTTTTTTGAAACTTTTTATGGAGGGAAATGAAACTTAAACCCTTGAAAGATTTGCATACAAAGTCCAGAGTACTGCACGTTAAAGGCATTTATGGTAGTTTAACATTGAATGTTAAGCTCATAAAGCCCTCATTTGCCAGATGCCTGGGTTCTTTATGGCCTGGTTCACATGTTACCACTCTTAAGTGTCCCCTTACCCCTCGAGGTGGTTGCCACCACAGGGAGACATGTTGTATGTTTGAGGCACTGTTTTACATTCTGGGGTACAGTCTCTTTCCTCATATCACTCACATTCTAGAGGGGAGATGGCCACACACTCAAGAAGTTTCAGTACAGTACTGGGAAGGAAGTAGTGATGAGGTCACCACCTTGGCTGGGGGATGGAACGGGCTTCCGAGAGGATGGGCTTTATAGCCAAGTTAGTCAGATGTCTAACTCATTCCTCTGTTTTCAGCGTATTTCTTTGTTATGACCGCACCTTTATAGTCTAATTAATGGCACCTCAGGGCTGCCCTTTGCAGTAGACTGAGAGTGCATTGGTTAGATGAGGATTTATAAATGGTTTTACCTAACTAAGTACCTTGATTGTTACAGGATGTTTTATACAAATTAAGCCTGAATGAGGCCCATTCTTTACTATTTGTAAAGCACACATTTTGGGGGAAAAAAGGAATCTATTTTAGTTAATAAAATATTTCATAGTTGGGGAAAAATCTTTGCATACTCACCAATGTCGAAGGAATGACTTTTCCATAATACTTTCTATAAATCCCATTGCCCTCTTCATCCTTAAAACAGGAAAGTTAGATGTGCCGTATACAGCTGTGTAGTAAGTTGTTTGCAGAGATAATAGGAAGAGAATTCACTCGAACGAAGGATTATGGGAAGAAAGAGAGTATCTGGGAGAACAGTTAGGCAACTGAAATATGATAGGCAAGGTCAATACTTGGAAGGTTTTAAACCATGAAAATGGATATTTTATGGTCCTGTTTTGTGAAATAATGGAATTATGTTCTCTTAAACAGTCATCACTAAGCTCCTTTCATCATAATCCACAGGGCAGAGGGGTGTCTGGTTACGGTCTCTGTCCTTTATTCATCCTTTCATGCTCCCATACTAATTTTTAATCTCTTCTACTGGTAAAGTAAATCACCAGCCCAAAGATTAGAGATCTTTTTTGGCTTATCATTACTACTACCATTTACTTAATGTTTTCTGTGTAATTACTGTGTGAGACACTTTGCTTGGTTCATTTCCTCTTAACCTTTGTAATACCTGGTGAGATATGGATATGTGGTCCTCCGTATTTTACAGATGGGAAGCTAAGGCTCAGAGGGCAAAGAAATTGCTGCCTCATTCTAGTGGTAAGAGATGGGGGTGACACTTGAGCGATCAGGCCCAGGGCTTTGCACATGCTAGGTGGGTGCCGTCTCACTGAGCTACACCATCAGCTGCTTTGAACTTCTGCATTCCTAGAAAGATGACTTGTGAAGTGTCTCTTCTGTAGTTGACTTATGTCAAGGTGGCTGATGAGACCGTGAGGGCAAAGCCCATCTGTGTAGGATTGGTTCACTCCTAAAGGAGATACCTGCAAGCTTGTTGGCTTCTGCCCTGTGAAGCTTAAGCCAGGAGCTGCCATTCATGAGCAGGGATGCAGCCTCACTGGATTTCCTGGTGCTTTGATCCTGAACTCGGCCTCTAGAGCTTTGAGAAACACACTTCTGCTTTTCCTGAGTCACCCAGTTTTGATGGCGAATAGTGATTGCCAACTTGAGAAGGTCTAGAACCCCACAGGAGACAGACCTCTAGGTATGTCTGTGAGGGAGTTTCTAGATTAGGTCAGTTGAGGTGGGGAAGACCCACTTGAAATGTGGTGGTACCATTCCGCTTGTATTTGTTGCCTTCTGCTTCCTCACTATGGATATAATGTGACTGGCCGCCTCCCACCCCTCTACCATGCCTGCCTTGCCATGGGGACTGGCTGACCTTCACTTGTGAGCTGAAATAAACCCTTCTTCCCTGAGTTGCTTTGGTCAAGGGATGAAGAAAGTTACGCCTAGCTTATGGTGTTCTCTTGCTGTTGCTGCTGCTGCTGCTGTTATAGTAGCTGAATGGATTAAAACAGGATGATTTCACCCTAAAGTTCAATAATCTTGAAAAACTTCTACAGTGGGAGAGAGAAAGATCTGTCATCTTTAAACCTTTAAAAGTTGGACAGGCTGGGCATGGTAGCACCTTCCTGTAATTTCAGCACTCTGGAAGCAGAGGAAGGAGGATCATTGTAAGCTGAGGGCAATCTTGTCTAAAGCCTGTAAAAAAAAAAAAGTTTCACCCTGTAGCCTAGGTTGGCCCAGTGCCTGTGACCCTCTGACCTCAACTTGTAGGATGATCTTCTCCATAAGTTGTTCTCATGAAAATATCAAAGCCAGTAGAACCTGGGGCCCCAGTTGTGCTGTCTATACTGGGCAGGAAATACTTCTGGTGCTTGCTACTTGTTAAAATTGTTATTTCATGCCAGATGTTTTAGTGGGTAGAAATCCGTGTCTGTGAGTATTTAAAAAGTAAAACCAACCTTTCCTGGTTAAGACAGCAAGTTGGACACTTGGTCAGATTGCAGAGGTAGAATAAAGATGTTGGGGAGATGATTAGCCTTGATTTTTCTAGGTTGTTGCTGTTTTTTGTTTTGTTTTTTTTTCGTCTTTTTGAGACAGGGTCTCCCTGTATTCCCAGCTGGCCTGGAACTTACTCTGTAGACCAGGCCAGCCTTGAACTCACAGAGATCTGCCTGCCTCTGCCTCCCGAGTGCTAGGATTAAAGGCGTGCGCCACCACGCCCAGCAATTTTTTGAGTTTTAAATAAGTTTTTCAAGAAAAAGCTATGGGGATCTGGAGAGATGGCTCGGCACTTAAGAGCATTGGCTGCTCTTCCAGAGGAACCGGATTCAGTCCCCAGTACCCAGATCTGATAACAGCTATCCTTAACTCCAGTTTCGGGGGATTCAACACCCTTTTCTGCCGTTTACAGGCATTGTACACACTTGATGCATTTACATACATGCAGGCAAAGCACTCATACACATAAAATAAATTTGGCCAGTTATGATAGTGCACACCTTTAGTCTCAGCACTTGAGAGGCAGATACAGGAAGATCTCTGTAAGTTTGAGGCCAGCTTGGTCTACATAATGAGTTCTAGGCCCGCTTGTGCTACAGGGAGACCCTGTCTCAAAAAAGACCAAAGGAGGGGGGAGAAACCCTATGGTATATTTACGTTTTAAATTTTTTTGAATTTCATGAGTGTCTAAGATGCCTGACTTGAATTTTCTGTTTGGATGGCTGCCCTTACCAAATTTGTGTACCTTCATTTCTTCTGTGAATGCTTATATCCTAGGATTATTCTTTTTCACCCCCTCCCCATATTTTTTCACCTTTAGTATTCATTCTTATTTTAAGGATTTTTTTTCTAGTGATTTTTCATATTTGGTTTTAACACATGCCATTGATGACTTCTATGAATCAAAAACATTTTAAGACTAGAGTTTAGGTGAATACACTTTCATTACTTAAGACATAGTGTTTTTTCCCCCTTCAACTCAAGCTGTTTGTTTGGTTAGCTGTGTTTCTGAAGCCTAAAGGTGCTTGTCCTCCTGTACTTTGTCAGAAGCTATTATGTTTATAGACTGAGGAATGAGAAGATAGTGGTTTGGCATGATCAGTTTGTACACTTTTGGTTATATCGTAATATTAACACTTCAAATAAACAGACTAAAATAACTGATTCATGACGCGTATGTTACCTTTGGTTTATGTTTATTGCATTTTGATTGCATATGATTATAATTTATCATGATATATTATGTGCGCATAATATATCATGTGGGAATATGTGTGCAGTTTCTTAGTGGCATAGAATTCACCAAGTAGGCCAACTGGAACCCTTGGGATCCACCCATCTCTGCTTCTTCAGGGACAGATTACAGGTGTGGACCACCACACTTAGGTTTTTTTTTTTTACATAGATTCCAGGGGTCAAATTCAGATCATTATGCTTGTGGAGCAAGCACTGTACTGACTGAGCTATCTCCATAGCCCCTATCACTATACATATACATATACATGTACATATACATATATATATAAATGTGTTCATTGATCTCTTAGAGTACCTTTCACAAATTTAAGATTAGTTTTAGGATAATAGCCATATAATTTGGGGATAATAGCAATATAATTCTCACAGTGCTTAATATTCTCTTCCTTCATATCCTTGCTCATCTTAATCACTTTACTTGATAGTATTTTGCCTCTTCTGAAGAGAAAAGCATTCATAGAAACTTATTACTGGTTTTGGTTATGTTCATTAAGCCTACGTGGGAGAAAGAACTTGAAAAACAGCTCAGTGTTTATCTCATTAGTTTAGTGATCAAAGTCAATAGCTGGAAGGGTTGACATAAATTGAAACACCTAGCAGCCTAGCACCCAGAGCTACTTGATACATGGTGGTGGTCTTACAGACTTTTTTTTTAAAGCATATTTTTTTTTATTTATTTCTGTATGTGTATGAATGTACTATCTGCATGTAGGTCTGTGCACCTGTGTCGTGCAATGCCACGGAGGTCAGAAGAGGGTGTCGGATTCCCCTGGAACTGGAGTTCTCCTGGAATTGGAGTTTCAGACGGTTCTCAGCCGCCATGTGGGTGCTGGGGATCGAACCCAGGTCCTCTGCAAGATCAGTTGGCGTTCTTAACCGCTAGGCCATCTCTCTAGCCCCGGTCTTACAGACTTTTACAGCAGAACTAACATAACTTCTTCTAATCCTGAAAAGACCATTTGGAGACACACATAACTCATTCTGCTTCTGCTCTTTCTCCTTTCTCCTCCTTCAAGCTCCTGTGGCACGTGATCACACAGCTACAACTCAGCCGCATCTTCCTGATGGCTGCCTGCCAGATGTTCAGAGGTGGTGGCCTGCTTCCTTCTGTGTTCCTGAACCCCCTCCCCCTTCTCATTCTCTGAAGATCAGTACTTCTTTTTTGGACACACATCTGGCTTCTGAATCTTTCATCACTTGTGCTGAATTTGAGTCATTACCGTTATCACTCACTTAAAACTTGGGGTTACGCTTTCCTGTTAAATTCATTCAAGATTAAGGGATGAGGGAGGGGATTATCAGGCAGTGGGCTCCAGAGGTTGGGGAAACTGTCCAGGAAAGTTTTGCCACTGCCTAGGTGAGCCAGTTAATGAAGGGACATTATATGCATTATGCCCCAATTTCTTTGCAAATATTAGTCATCTTTCAGTTTGAAACTTTCAATAACCTTCACGTGCAGCATTTCCTTATATTTAGTTTGATTTGACACATCATAATTATAGTTAAGGGGTATGATGTGGCATTTCAATACATGTATACAGTGTATAATGATCAGGTTAAGGTAATTGGCCTATCATCTCAGATACTTAGTTTCATTGTGCTAGGGACATTTGAAATCATCTGTCTGCCTTGAAATATTTTCTTAGTTGTTGTCAACTATAGTTATTCAGCTATTGTTTAGCACAGTAGAGGTTATTCATCATATCTAACAGAGATTCTGAAACTGGGGCCATGTTTGAAAATGGGAAATAAGGGTGGCTCAGAGGTAGAGTACTGCTTAACATGTACAACGCGCTGGGTTCAGTGTCTTGAACCACCACCACCAGTAACAACAAAGCAATCAATATAAAGACCTAACATCCCAGTTGCAGAAGCCTAGTGCTTATTACATTGTCACTTAAAACTATTCATAAATATAGATGTCGGTGTTGCTTATACAAAGGTCTTTACACCAATACAATTTACACAGAGTGACAGTGACAATAGCATCAAGCCTACATGGCCCATAAATATGTAACCTAGCAGGATAAAGCTGCAGGCACTTTGCATCTGCTAAACTGGTGTTCCCAGTGTTCTAGTTCTAAATGCTGAATTTGTCATGCTGTATTTCAGAATGCCATGTACGGAGTCAGCTTTACATGACTTTATTCCTGATGAGTAACTGTATGTCCTTTGGGCTTAACTTGCTATGAACATACATTTACATATTAAGGCCCCTCTCCTTTTCCTAACTCTGGCCAATTTATGTACCTTGATGCTTGAAGAGTTGGGGTGTAGGGCATAGGAATTGTGTGACTATCCTTCATTTAGAAGTAGTTGTTCAGCTATATGTTTCAGAATAGGGCAATGAAAACATTTGATCATAAAACAAGCATAAGATGAACGCTCCCATAATGGTCTCTGATGATGAGACCATTCATCAGACCATTCATTCGTGACCTGGGTGTGAGGAGCAGAAGCACCAGGGATCTGTAGGTTCCATCCTACCACATCAAATACAGCGTCAAGGGTAGGACTTCTGTTTTCACACTTAGCTGCTTACTTGGGTCTTAAGATAAACTCCGCTCATATTTCTGTGCTGAAACACGAATGTGTAGACTTATCGCTTTGTATGTATGATCACAGTAATTTTGTGCCCCTTTCTTGGTTTCACAGACCATCCAGCTGGGTGTGAGTTCAGGGGAGGACTTTGTTTAGCGACTTACTTTCAGGTGCATTGAAAGAGAGTGTTCTTGGAGGCCACTGATCTGATTTTGTGTCCTCGGCAGGAGAGTGCAACAGGAGTGTCCCCAGATGTGACTCACAAGTGTAGAGTATGAGCAGGATTCCAAGCAGGGGGAGCATTTTGTGTCACTTTGCTAATTCCTATCATTTTAAATTCTGGCCACTGTACAATTTAGTTAAAAAGCCCAATTAAGCAGCTGGAGAGATGGCTCAGCAGTTGAGACTATTGCATACTCTTGCAGAGGCCCCGGATTCAGTTCCCGGCACCCACGTGGCAGTTAACAACCATGGGTAACTCTAGTTCCAGGGTGTCCGATACCCTCTTCTGACCTCCACAGACGTTGAGTGACATGGGTGTACTTACCTACATGTAGGCAATAATACTCATGCACATAAAATAAAATAATAAAATATTTTTAAAAGCCCAATTAAGCTGTTTGCCACAACAGACTAATAAATCAGTCTTTTTCTTGCCCTGTGTTTTTCTTAACCAGCTGTGTGCGACAACTCATCTGTGATATGCTTCTGAGAGATATGGGCACATTAGACCTCAATCTGCCTAGTATCTCACAAATGTTCCATTGATGAAGGGTATCAAGCAATCCTAGAGATGCAAAGGTACCTGAATATTTTCTCAGTTACATTTTTTTGGGAATATTTTTCCTAAGTTTTAGAAATTAGGAAAGCATTTAGGTTCCTAAGATTCTACTGATATTAAACTTTTCAAGTGTTTTCCCATGTTTTCTCTCCTCATTTTCTTCCCTCTGCCGCATCACCTTATATAGCTGTGTGGAGAGTGTGTGTGTGTGTCTGTCTGTCTGTCTGTCTGTGTCTCATAAAGTTATATGCCTGTTTCCATTATAAGAGTTATATGTAAGCTCAAGGTTGAAATTTTCTATAACAGAATTTGTGACAGGAATGTCAGCATGGTTTAATTATGAACTAGTTATTTGTGTTAGACAGTTAATATACTTAACAAATGTGAGAGAGAGACTATAGTAACAGAAAAGTAACCTAAAACGATGATGTTTGAAGTTCCTACTATGGAAGAGCACTTGTAGCTATAAGCGAACGACCACAGCAACATCTTGCTCAATGGTAGAAAAGGTAAAAGCTTAGCCGGGTGTGGTGGCGCACACCTTTAATCCTAGCACTTGGGAGGCAGAGGCAGGCGGATCTTTGTGAGTTCAAGGCCAGCCTGGCCTACAGAGTAAGTTCCAGGATAGCTGGGACTACAGGGAGACCCTGTCTCGAATAAGACAAAAAAAAAAAAAAAAAAAAAAAAAAAAAAAAAAAAAAAAAGAAAAGGTAAAAGCTTTTACTTTAAGATGAGGAACAAGGATGCTGACTCTTACCACTTATATATTCAGCACAGTACTGAAAGTTCTAGCAGGAGTAGATTTAAGAAAGTAGACAGTGTGAAAATTGGAAAGGAAGAAGTAAAATTATGTTTGTAGATAACAATGCTATATTCTGTAGATGATCCTAAAGGTTCCAGAAAAATTGTGAGCACTTACAAAGAATTCAGTAGAACCATAAGATATAGAAATTAATGTATAAGAATCATTTGTGCTTTTACAAACTAACAACAGACTATCTAAGGAAATTAAGAAAGTAATCTCTGTCGGGTGTGGTGGCGTATGTCTTGAATGCCAGCACTTGGGAGACAGAGGCTGGTGAATCTCTGTGAGTTCAAGGCCAGCCTGGTCTACAGAGGCTGGTAGATCTCTCTGAGTTCAAGGCCAGCTGGGACTAAAAGGGAGACCCTGTCTCAAAAATACCAAAGGGAAAAAAAAGGCAATCTCATGTGTAATGCATTATATAGAATAAAAGCTGGTGTAATGTACGTACTCCTTTTTTGTTTTTGTCTTGAGTTTTGAAATAAGATCTCATTATGTAGCTAGCCCTGGCTGGCCTGGGACTCACTATGTAGATTAGTCTGGCCTTGAACTCACAGAGGATCTGTCTGCCTTTGCTTTCCAAGTACTGGGATTAATGGTATATACCACCAAGAGGATATGTACTCTTAACTACACAGTATTGATGGGAGAAGTTAAGAAATGGAAACATGTCTTATATTCATTAATTGGAAGGAAATATGAGTAGAATTTTCCTATTCTCAAAGTGATGTATAGATTCAGTGTAATCAGTATCAGAATCTGTTGTGGTCTGAATGAAACATCTCTCATAGGCTCATGTATTTAAACACCTGGTCCTCAGCTGGTAATGCTTTTGTCGGGGTGGGGGTGGGGGGTTGTGAAAACAGGCCTTACTTGAGGAATTGGGTCACTGGAGTGGACCTTGAGGCTTCAGAGCCTGGGCCAGCTTCATGTTCCCTCTCTGCTCCCTGACTGCAGTTTCAGCATGACCGGTTCTTGCTGCCTGCCATGATTTCTCTGGCATGGTCATTTGTGTTCCCGCAAACAGAGTAAACCTTCTTCTCAAGTTGCTTCTTGTTGGTGTTTTGTTACAGCCAGGAGAAAAGTAACCAATACAAGTTCCCAGGCATTTTTTCTTTTACAGAAATGGGAAAAAATGATTATCAGATTCATTTGTAACAACAAAAGACTACACATACCAAAATCAGCTCAGAGAAAGAACAAAGCCAGTCCTACACACTTCCTGATTTTATTTTTTTATTTTTTTGTCCTTTTTTGAGACAGGGTCTCCCTGTAGTCCCAGCTGTCCTGGAACTCACTCTGTAGACCAGGCTGGCCTTGAACTCACAAAGATCCGCCTGCCTCTGCCTCCCGAGTGCTAGGATTAAAGGCGTGCGCCACCACGCCCGGCAATTAGAAGCATATAGTAATTAAAACAATCCTACCATAAAAGCAGACATGTAGCTTAATGGAACAGAGTGCACAGCCCAGAAATAAACCCACACGCATATGGTCAGCTTTTAGCTGATCTGAACCAGAATGTCCAAGATACACAATGAGAAAGGGACAGGTTCTTCAAATGGCATTGGGTAAACTGGAAATCCACAGGCAAAGGAATGAAATACCCCTACCTTACAAGTCAACTCAAAGCTGTTTGAAATTTTAAACATAAGACCTGAAACTATACAAATACTAGACAAGAATGCAAGGGAGAATTTTCATGTCAGTGGCAGCGATTTCTTGGAGACAACCCCAGACACACAAGGAACAAAAGCAAAAATAGACAAGTGGGACAATTTCTGCAGAAAGAAACAGTGAGTGGAGTGAGAGACAGCCTGTAGAATAGAAGAAGGAGCCGGGCCTGTGGGCACTCGCCTTTTGTCCCCTACCAGGGAGCCAGAGGAAGGCAGAACCCTGGGGACTACATAGGGAGTTGTGGGCCAGCCAGGGCTGCATAATGAGACCCCGCTTCAAAACCCAAAACTAAACTAACAAAAAGAATAGGAGAAGTATTTTCATATCAACATCTGACAAGAGCTTAATGTCTAGTAAAAGATATTTTAAATGTTGAGGAATTACCGTGGGGTAGCTATTAAAATTTTAGATGTATAAACACATTTATTCCATTAATTAAAAGGCACTTGCATTTGTTGATCCACAAGGTACTCTGGGCTCTGGATGTTTTAATGGTCTGAAGTGAAAAGGGTATTGGCTGTTAGAAAGCCCTCAAAAAAGTAAAATCAGCCCTCATTTCTGCTTGCTTTCCTAGATGCCTATTT
>VZQC01004300.1:810274-998232 GCA_009823505.1 Rhizomys pruinosus | reverse complement strand
GAGAGAGAGAGAGAGAGAGAGAGAGAGAGAGAGAGAGAGAGAGAGAGAGATATCGATCCTGGGGATAGGGAAGCAGAGCCTGTACTGTGCTAAACATGTTCTCTGTCACTGAGCTGCTCAACCAGCCCCTTCCATCGCATTTTGATGGACTCATGTAAGTTGTTAGTCTCAGACCAAGTTTGAGGTCATCTAGGAGCTGTGCCGGGTTATTGTTGTTGTTGAAATTCTACCCAGGAGACCCACCACGCACGTGGTGTCTCACCTCCCCAATCCTTAGGTTCCCAAGAACTGCAAGAAACGCTCTTTGGACCACAGTTCAGGGAAATCTAATTCGGTTTACTCAGGCTTGCCCACAAAGTGAATGGAAACAAAAAACAACATATGCCAAGTAACATCTCCCTTCCCCTCATATAAGTCCAAAGTCCCCGCATGGACTCAGTGACCTCTGACTCCCCCCTTACAACATGTCAAGCAAGAGAGAGCCCCAGTTCCACATGGCCAACTAATATATATTAGTCTCTGGCTCCTCCCCGACATGGCATGGGCAGCAGTCCAGAGTTCAGCTGGGTTCTCCTGAGTGTCAAGGCTGGAGGGATGGCAGTATCTCTGATTCCTCCCTTGGGGGGTGGGAGCTCCTGAGCGTGAGAAAACCTTTGACATCAAATGTCTGTCCCTTTCAGAGGACTGCCCACCTTACTGCACCTGTTTTATCTAGAAAGAATGCAGATCTTAACCAAGGAGTTATGTAAGTTTGTCTTGGAAGTAGTGTATTTTCTCACTTTGACATCATCCTTTGAGTGCTTGTTGTATGCCATATCCTGTGATAGGTCCTAGCAGCATGAAGAAGGTGTGGTTAGTTGTTAGGATAAATGCCTAGTCTGGTCTAGGTTGTCGATTGTAACCAGGGATTGTTTTCAGAGTGACTAGTCACAGTAGAAACCTTTACCATCCTGTTTGGATCCTGTCTACTGTGGTCAGCATCACAGCAGCTGATGGAGGGTGAGGCTGGCATATCTGTGCTAAAGAAATTCTTTCTTAATTACTGGAAGGGACAAAGAATGACAGTGAGAACTTAATACCTTACAAGTTCAGCGTGTGAAAAGCCATGTATGTCTACCATGGAAGGGGTAAGGCTCAATTCTATAAATATTTGCCACCTAGATACAAAGCTTTAAATTTAAACATTTTTTTAAAAATTTTTTAATTTATTTCTGTATGTGTATCAATGTACTGTCTGCATGCAAGTCTGTGTGCCCGTGTCGTGCTATGCTGCGGAGGTCAGAAGAGGGTGTCGGATTCCCCTGGAGCTGGAGTTCTCCTGGCATTGGAGTTTCAGATGGCTCTCGGCCGCCATGTGGGTGCTGGGGGTCGAACCCGGGTCCTCTGTTAGAGCGGTCGGCGCTCTTAACCGCTAGGCTATCTCTCCAGCCCCAAAGCTTTAAATTTAAAGCATTGGTCTACATGTTTCTAATAGAATCATTATGAAGGGAAGAAGTGAGAGGGGGCAGAATTATAATTTATCTGTAACTGCACACAGCAAGCAAAGGGGCTTGCTCTGCCTGTCTTCCTTCTGTCCTCTGAGGAAATAAATGCAGGTAAGTTGGAAATGCAGCTTCCTGGCTGGTTCGTCAGCCGTGCAGGGACTGGCTGGCTGATCCAGAGAATAGGCGATTTCAAATTTGGTCACATTTTTTCTTTTTTCTTTGTTCTTTTAACTCCTTTTATTTTGGAAAGGGATTTCCTCCTAGCTTACTGACTTTTCCCTGTCTTTTAAGAAACCATCTTTTTCTTACTAAGATTATTATTCTTCTGTCATATGTTTTGGATGAGAGAACATGCATCAGATTTTAGTGAGATTTGGGGGAGGGTTGTAGAGATGGCTCTGTGGTTAAGAGCACTGGCTGTTCTTGCAGAAGACCTGGGTTCAAATCCTAGCATCCACATGGCTACTAACAACCATTTGTAACTCCCATTCCAGGGGATGTGATGCCCTATTCTCTTTTGTGGGCATTGCACAACATGCATGCATTTATACACATGCAAGCAGTACACTCATACATATAAAATAATAAAAAGTAATATTTTTATGTGACAGTTGCTTTCATAGGTTTACTAAATGGGTAACTTTTTGAAATTCTGTGCAGTTTTCTCATGATCATATTATGAAAAATGATGGAATGATTCTGTGAAGAAGAAAACTCTCTTGCCTAGACGGCGATGACTGGGATAGATTTCTGGTTTACTGATGAAAGCATTGTCTGCCTGTGGTCGGTTCTCTCCTTGTCTTGGACAGTACCTGATTATCCTTTAAAAAGAAGACATCATGCTTCCTCAGATCTTTTCCCCATTTCTGATCCATCACTCAGTTAATGTGCCTTTGGGAGTCTCTGAGGTCCTCCATTAGTCAGGACTTGAAGAATATTGTGATAATAGTTAATATTGACATTAATAGGTTTTCCTAAGGCTTTTCCTTTTCACTATTTTGGTTGAAACATTTATGACTCATATGATATTATTATACTAAGAATGACTCTGTTGCACTAAATATATGAGATAAGTAACATTCTTTATGAATTACAACTTAGAGAAAAATCTTAGCATGTAGTCTTTCTTTTATGTTAAAGAATCAATATTGAAAGAATTGAGTAAGTTGTGTTATCTGAAAAAAAAATAGCTTTCCATATGAAATTTTAGAACTTAAAGAATTTAGTAGACATTGATAAAGCAGTGTCAAATAGTATAGCTTTTATGCTATTTCTAAGTAGAAGTTTAAATTAAGCTTGATGAGTAATGAACATATAATTTTAACTTCCTAATATCTGCTTCCATTTAAGTCATATAGAAAAGTTATGTTACTTTAAATTTATGTTCCTTAAGGGAAAAATGCCAAAGAGATGCTTTGAGATGCTGAATACTTCATTTTTGTGGTGCTTCATTATTTGAGTGAACGATACTACAACTGGGTTCAATCAAGCCAGCTATGTAAAGAGGCAGTGATTGCTATTTGATTAGGACCAAAATCAGAGAATTTAAAGTGTTTCTTTGAGTGAATAGATTTGCGATATAATTTTTTTCAGTTAGAATGAGCTATTTATTTTTTGAGACAGGGTCTCACACTATAGCCCATACTAACCTGAAACTCTCTACAGGCCAGACTGTCTCAAACTTGTGGTAGTCCTTCTGCCTCAGCCTCTCAGTTGTTGGGATTACAAGCATATGAGCTTCCATAACAATGAGCTAGCTTGTTTCCTTCCTTCCTCCCTCCCTTCCTCTCTCTCTCTCCTTTCCTTCTTCCCTTCTTTTCTTCCCACAGAGTAGCCCAGGCTGGCCTTGAACTCCTGATCCTTCTACCTCCTGAGTAGCTAAGATTGTAGTATTTATCACCATAACTGGCAGTAATGAGATTTTTTTTTTTTTTTGGTCTTTTCGAGACAGGGTCTCCCTGTAGCCCCAGCTGTCCTGGAACTCACTCTGTAGTCCAGGCTGGCCTTGAACTCACAAAGGCATGCGCCACCACAAAAAAAAAAAAAAAAAAAGTGCTAGGATTTTACAAGGCATGCGCCACCACGCCGGTCGAAGGAAGGACCGGCACAAGTAATCGAGATTTTTATAAAGAGGTAATTAGTTACATTGCTTTGGAACCAAAACATATAGCGAGTTGTCCTTTATAATTCACTCTATCTATTTCATTTTACGTAATGATTACTGAGAACCAAGTGGTGAATAATGATTACTCAAGTGTGACCACATTTGGGTTTAAAAATAAAGCCCAGATCTCACTTGATATCCTTTGGCGAGTGTTTATCATTCTATCCTCCAGCTTCTCTGAAAACCAATCTGGGTATGTTTAGAAAAAAAGGAGGTGGGAGGATGTCAAAGGATGAGGACGTTAATGTTCCCTGTTCTGTTGGCTAGTGGGTGTCCTGCTGCTGTTGAAACAAACTGGATCCAAAGTAAGATAATTGTGCTAATAAAATTAACTTTTGCCTTTTAGGTGAGAGTTATGTGTGTGCCTCCAATGAGCCATTCCGTAAAGTCGATTACACCAAAAACATTAATCCGAACTGGTCTGTGAACATCAAAGGTGGGGCAACTCGAGCCTCGGCCACTGCCTCTGTGAAAAGTGAAGTGAAAGAAAGCAAAGATTTCATCAAACCCAAGTTAGTGACTGTGATTCGAAGCGGAGTGAAGCCTAGAAAAGCTGTGCGGATCCTTCTGAATAAAAAGACTGCTCATTCCTTTGAACAGGTCCTAACTGATATTACTGAAGCCATTAAACTAGACTCAGGTGTGGTCAAGAGGCTGTGGACCCTGGACGGAAAGCAGGTAAGGTGCTTCTTTCTCAGCTCGCCACCTACCTTTATTTGGTGTGATTTGTTTGTGCGTTTATTGTTACTATTGCTTTTGGGAGACCAGGTAATCCAGGCTAGACTCGAACTTGGGATTCTTCCTGCTCAGCCTTCTGAGTACTGGCATTGGAGCTGAACTCCACGGTCAGCTACTCCATCGAATTAAGGGGTAAACTTAACTGTAAAGGGAGTTATATCATCAACAACAGAAGTTTAGTAGTCTCCTGAGAAATAATCCAATAGGGATATGTATGTGTGGTGGTGTGTGTGTGTTGTTGAAAAAATTTTTCATAAAAAATGATAAAGGAGGCTCACATTTCTCCCACAATATTCTCAAAATCCTTGTATATGTTTTTAGTTTTATAGAAGGAAAAAAAATTCTGGTATGAAGTATAAATTGAGGTGGTACCCTGTGTTAAGTGGGATATTACTTGTTAAGAATAACTATTGGTTAGTAAACTGGTTGCTTTATGAATCATAGAAATCAAAAATTATAGATTTTAGACCTTTAATGTATTTTAAAAAGCCCCTTTCCCTGAATTATGGTAAGACAGAAAATGTATTTCAAAAGGAACTGCTTCCAGGAATGTTGGTGTAGAGTTGCTTGGGAAACATAGATGTGGTTAGTCAAGCATTTGTGCCAAGTGAACATTTGGCCAGAAAAATCCAAGTCACATGATAGGAAGAATGTATCAAGGAATCGAGTGGGCTCAGAAAGCTTGGGGCATTAAGGAAAACATAGAGAAGTAGGAGTAGTTTTGTAAATGTTAAATTTTGTCAGGAGCTGATTATTCTAAAAAACAGTCTTACAAAGTGTAGGTCTCAGTCTATTTCCATAAAACTAAATTGTTTGTGTTATACAATTTCTTCATTTTTGGTTTACTTCTTATTACTAAGATCACTATTGTTTAGTTAAATTATTGGTGTCCACTTGTTAATGATTTGAGAAGATATGGAGTATAAGGTGTAAAAGACAAATGAGAAGTATCTTTTTTTTTTTTTTTTTTTTGGTCTTTTCGAGACAGGGTCTCCCTGTAGCCCCAGCTGTCCTGGAACTCACTCTGTAGACCAGGCTGGCCTTGAACTCACAAAGATCCACCTGCCTCTGCCTCCCGAGTGCTAGGATTAAAGGCGTGCGCCACCACGCCCGGCTGAGAAGTATCTTTTAGAAAAGCATGTCAAAACATCTGATTTCCTAAAACCAGCTGTAGTGAGTAGGTTGTTTCTGCAACATTTTGTAAAAATTTTAATATAGGTTCTGGGGCCTGGGAGTTAGCGCCGTGGAAAGGTATGTGCTTACTGTGTGAAGGCCTAGGGTTCAATGACCAGCACCAATAATAAACAAGAAAGGCTGGACGTGGTGGTGCATGCTTTTAATCCCAGGACTTGGGAGGCTCTTTGAGTGTGAGGTCAGCCTGGTGTACATAGCAGGTTCCAGGCCAGATAGGGCTACAGAGTGAGACCCTGTCTCAAAAGACAAAAGTAAAAACAAAGTAACTAAAAAACAAAACAAAAATTGTAGTTTAATATGAAGAAAAATGGCCACAATGAAAAGTGAATAAAAGTCTTAATAGTTTTTGAAAGACAGACTTATAAACAATAAACATTGTAAATGTTTTGAGGTCCCAGATTTAACTCAGTGGATTTAACTCAGTGGTAGAGTATTTGTTTAATATGTGCATGGCCCTGGATTTTATCCTGGATGTCATTAAACCAAACTAAACAAAAACCAGTGCTTTAATTTCCCTTTTGTGTTTGAAATTGGTAGGTTTTGAAAAAGAGAAATGTCCATTTATTTTTTTCTCTTGAGACAGGGTCTCTCTAATCCCAGCTGCTTAGAACTGGCTATGTAGACCAGGCTGGCCTTGAACTCAGAGCTCCACCTGCCTCTGCCTCCCTAGTGCTGGTATTAAAGGTGTGTGCCACCATGTCTGGTTCCAGTATTTTTGAATATACAGTGATTTGTCTTTATCAAGAAGTGATGAAAGTATAAACTTTATAAGCTTTGTGAAAAGCTGTATAACTTTACCAAAATTCTTACTGTTAGAGCTAGTAAGTTTACTTTCCAAATTTATCCTAATAACCTGAGATATCAACATTAATCCCAGCATAGAAGGAGAAAGATAGATTGCCAATGGTAGAAGATTCACAGATAGGAAAAAAGCTGACAGGCATTATCATAGAGTCCCTGTGTACTGGCCATTGGAAATTATGTTTGAAGAAATCTTTAAAGACATGAGAAAATGCTACTGGAATAAACAAGAAACAAACTCTGTGTAATATGTTTTAAATTTTGTTTACAGGAAATATAGGCAAAATAAATTTTTAGAAAATAATTTAGGAGGATAAAGATTTTAGTTGCCAACAGAAATCAAATGTTTACCGTTTTAATTTCCTTTGCGTCGTCATTCCAAAATTCAAACATGGTGTGGAAGTTGATCCTTGAAATTTTGTTAAGTGGATATAAAATGATACAGTTATCAATTTTTGTCACTTTTTTGGTTGGTCATTGGTTGCTTCTCCTTTTGAGATATGGTCTTGCTGTATGGCCCATCCTGGCCTGGAACTTGTAATCCATCCACCTCTATCTCCCAAGTTGTGGGGGAGTACAGGCCGTGAGTACCATGGGGATTCGTATGCTACCTTTTATGTTTATGAGCTTAAATTTTTCTTTGCAAAGAAAAATGTTTTCAGACTTTCAAATAATATATTTCTTTGAAAAAAATTGCAGATTTTATTTTCGTACACACAGCTTTTTGATATTGCATTCTTGGAGGCCAGGATGGACCTCAGGAGCTGTGGTTTTCTTTGACTCAACCTTGTACCAAAGATGGACCTGCTATTTTCAAAACCTCAAGTCTGTTTGTGGCCGAGGTCTGTTAATAGAAATGGAAAATTAAATCTTGCTTAAAAATAACTTAAGGAATCATCTTATGTTTAAGATTAATGAAAACCTTAACTAGGTAGTGTTCATTTTAGTTTTTTTCACAAAATATATGGGCTGGTTAAAGTATTTACTTTCTGACAATTCTTTTATTTTTAAAGGACAGATTTCCTTTGAATAGAATTTTGGTTTCATTTAAAGTTAATTTGATCTTTGACACAGGAGAGAGATAATTGGTTTTGGTTTTGGTCTGGTTTTGTGGAGGAGGTGTGTGTGTGGGGGGGTGAGGAGGTGTGTGTGTGTGGGGGGTGCTTTTGAGACTGGATCTTCCTGTAACCACAGCTGCCCTGGAACTCGCTATGAGACCTGGCTGGCCTCCATCTCACAAAGATCCAGCTGCCTCTGGCTCCCAAGTTCAGAGATTAAGGTGTGCACCACCACACCAACAATTATTAGTTCCATCCTGACACTTCCACTAGAGTTTTAAGGAATCTTGCTTTCTTTCATGGACCTGAAATCTGAGGATTAAAAGGTACTATGAGGTGTCCTGTGCCAGTAACATATTTATGACAATGTGCTTTGATCTGCTTTTCTTTAAAAATGAATGATCGCATCTTCCTGCTAGCATTGCCTTCATTGATAAGAGCTGGATTTGTAAGTTCAACTAACTTATGTATTTTAGTTCTTCATAAAATCGCTAAATCATCTTTCAGAATTTTATTAAGAGTTAACACTCTTGGGTTTTCTTTATCATAAAGCACTGATTTCTGAACCAGGGTTTATTTTATCCCTAAGGGATGTATGACTATATCAGGAGTGATTTTTTTTGGTTGTCATAAATAGGAGTGGGGATTTGGTGGGCAGAAGACAGAGGTGCAAAGGCAGCTATAACAAATCTTTGATTAATAGCGCTGAGATTTTGAATCCTGTTTTAGGGTAATAAAATGATTCAAAAGAAAATGCTCACTATGAGTTTTAGCTTTGCTGTTATACTGCATGCTGAACTTTATTTTAGAGCTTACACTGATATGCCATGAGGACATTATGTTACCTGATAGATGCAAATGTTTTAGAGTGCCATGGTTTATAATCTTGTTGCTTGGATTTCAGTCTGTGTTCATTATGTGAGGACAGTGCAAGGTTAAGTAGTACAGCTTCATAAGAGATTTGAGAAAGATACCCTAAATTATTTTGCATTTATTTGAAGTTAAATGCCAGGCATCCTGATTTAATTGTCCACTTTAAAGCATTTTAAAATATTATCATGGTGTAAAGGTTTGTATCTAGCATGTCGCTCAGAGGCCATATGCTAAAGGCTTTCTCAATGTGATTGGATCATGAAGTCTCTGAGCCCAGTCTTGGGTGAAGTGATTGATGGACTTATAATTTCGTTGGCTGTTGGGATCACCAGGAAGTCCCACCTAGTTGAAGGGATTAGTTTCTTGGGTATGTTTCTATTGGATGCTATCTGGTTCTGACCTCTCTCATCTCTTTGTTTTTGCTTGCTGAGTGGCCTTCTGTGCTCCGTGCTTCAACCACTGATGATCTGTCTTACCTCTCAGGCCCAGGGCAACAAAACCAGCTGACCACAGACCAAGAGCTCAGCCCATGAGTCAGAGCAGCCTGCCCTCCTTTTTTTTTTTTTTTTTTGTCTTTTTGAGACAGGGTCTTCCTGTAGCTCCGGCTGTCCTGGAACTCACTCTGTAGACCAGGCTGGCCTTGAACTCACAAAGATCTGCCTGCCTCTGCCTCCCAAGTGCTAGGATTAAAGGCGTGCGCCACCACGCCCAGCCAGCCTGCCCTCCTTTTATGTACAGGAGCAAAAATGGATTAGTACACATGGTTACCAAACCTTGAAAAAATTGTTCAACTTTAAGGTTGGGGGTAAGTCAGTGTAAGAGCACTTGCCTTTTATGACAAGGCCCTGGGTTCCATCCTCTGCACTGCAGAAAGGGGAAAGAAAAAAGAAAAATGAAAATTCCTAATATGGAACCCATATGTTTATAAATGGGATGATTAGGAAAAAAAATGACCTGTAAAAAGAAATTATGACCATTCGTAATTTTCTTTTAAACATGCAGTGAATTTTGATTAATTACTCAAATGCTTATCTTTATAAACAAAACGTTGAATTTTTAAAGGGAATACTTATATAGGAAAATAGACTTTTAAATAAATAAAAATTTAAAAAAAAACATTTTTAAAGACAGAGTGACTGTCTTGTAATAAGCCACAGTGGGGACAGTTCTTTTTGAATGTCTTTTTTTTTTCTGTTGCAGATCCCAATATAACTTTGTAACATGTGTAAAGAATTCTAGCTCTTAGCATTCCCAGAAACAGCAAAGTTTAACATAAAAGAAGCATATTTTATATAATTTTGGAACAAGTTGATTCTTGTCATGGGAAGAGGAAAAACAGACTTAGAAATTGCTTGCAGTTGACACTTTTAGGGTAAAACGCTTCCAGACTTTAGGACCACTGCCAGCCTTCAGATGCCCATGTGCAGTGGGTCCTTTTTTGGGAACACGACAGCTTCTGTCCTATGAGTCATTTTAGAGTTCAGGAAAGTATCTATCCTCACTTTTTAAAATTCTAGGTATTACATGGGTACCATAATACAAAATACTAATTATTTTGTACCTTTAGTTTCTGGATTCGATTTTCTTTATTTTTTTTTTTTTTATTTACGTGTGTGGGGGCCTGGAGGAGTACGTATATATGTACATGTTCCATGGTGCCTCCACCCACTGAACCATTTTGCTAGCCCTGGACCCGCATTTTCTAATAAAGGCTTTCCTCCTTAATAACCTAGTCATACTTATATGAAGCAATATCTTCTCAAGATTGCTGCATTAAAAGATAACAGTTGATTTGTATTCATAGCTATTTCCTACAGGTTAGTTAATACTGATAGGATTCTTCCTAAAGTAGATGAGAAGAGAATTTGGTTTTAATTTCCTTATTGCTATTAGCAGCTGTGTTTCCTTCTTAAGATAATAGAAATCCGGACAACTCTGTTTTGTCTTACCAGAAGCTACTGTCTAATGATACTTGCCCTGACCTTCCACAAATAATGAGGAAAAATTTATCCATAGACTAAGAGCAACTGGTAGGATTTTTCAGTGTGACAGGAAATACAGGTATAGAAAGAGAAAGGAAAATAGTATTTTGGTGTTTGAGTCCTAATGTAAAGAGATTTGCTTTGGATTTAAAAAGGGGTGAGATGGGGCTGGAGAGATGGCTCAGGGGTTAAGAGCACTGGCTGGTTTTATAAAGGACTTGGGTTCAATTCCTGGCACCCACATGGTGGCTAACAACCATTTGTAACTCCAGTTCCAGGGGATGTGCACCCTGTTCTGAGTATTGTATGACATGGGTGCACTTACATACATGCAGGCATTACACTCATACACATAAAAATAAAAAAATATTTTTTTAAAGTTGGAGGGATTAATATTTGGTTAATATTTAAATAATNATTTATATAATATATATATATATATATATATATATATATATATATATATGTTACATGAGAAGTTTGGTATCCAAATTTCCATTTTTCAATCATGAATTTGAGGCAAATTGACCCTTACCCACAAGATATATAAATAAGTAAATAAATGTAAAAAAAATACACCTATTTTGGATTTATGTAATATTTTGCTTAATCACGTATTCTTCCTTCTCAATTATACTCTTTAACATCATTACCTAATCTTCATATTTCATGTTTGAATGACAAAATAGTATTCCGTTGGCCAGATAACATCTGATTTTATTTGACCTTTATTTGGATATTTGAGTTGTTTTCAGTTGTTTCTTTTATCAGCTGATCATCTTGCTGTCTTAGATTTTAACATGCTGAATCATTTCTTTCTCTTAGGATAGATTCATAGAGGGATATTACTGAAAATGATTCTTCACCATTTAGAATTTGAGAGGGCTAATCAGAGGTGGGCATAAAAGTTGTCCCAGTTGTCAGAAGCTGAGGGAATATGTTTGTGTAGCTTGGGAGAGTCTTGGAAATGAACTAACTCTGAGGGCCAGGTATTACATGCCCTGAATTTTATTGCATGAAGGAATGAGAATTCTGTGAAGTTTCTGTTAAGTAGATTGAGGTTTACCTGCATTCTCTTTACTACCTTCTAGTTTTGCTGTTTCTAAGAAACTAGTTGAATGAAAATAAAAAACGAGTTGATGTTTCATGTTCCAAAACAAGTGTTAACTGAACTATTATAATATTTATGAAAATGTTAAGCTTAGTAGGAAGAAAACATAGTGAATAACCCACATTATAATGACTGCATGTTGATAGCAGTTGATACCAGTATTTTTAGCACATAAGTTTTATTAGATTTCATGAACTGTCACTTACTCATTATGCCTTATAGTAAAAAATAAGGGTATGAGCAAAATCACTATAGTATTGAAAAGTGGAGAACATACTGAACACTGCCAGGTAGCATTTATTAGGTCCTGTCCACCTTGGTTTTTGAGGTAGGGTCTCTCACTGGTCTGGAACTTACTAAATAGGCTAGGCTGGCTGGCCAGTGCACCCCAGGAATATGCCTGTCCTTGTCACCCCTAAGGATTACAGGTGCACTCTACTACCCCAGATTTTTTTATAATTTTTTATTTATTTTTTACGTGTATGAGTGTACTGTCTGCATGTAGGTTGGTGCACCTGTGTCGTGCAATGCTGCAGAGGTCAGAAGAGGGCATTGGATTCCTCTGGAACTGGAGTTAAAGACGGTTCTTAGCCACCATGTGGGTGCTGGGAATTAAACCCGGGTCCTCTACAAGAGCAGTTGGTGCTCTTAACCACTGAGCCATCTCTCCAGCCCCTGTCCCAGCTTTTTATGTGGGTTCTGGGGCTCAAACTGGATCCTCATGCTTTATTGACTGAACTGTCTCCCCATCCTAAATAATTGGGGGTTCACAATAACCTTTGAGACTCTGTTATTCTTGTAGTTCCATTAAAACATGACTGTAAATTTTGCATATTATCAGCTTGTTTCAGATTCCTGTGTAGTTTAAGGACATCTGCTTTGACTCATTGACTCTCCTTTTGATTGGGGCAGTGCCTATTTCCATTCTCACTGGTTATTCTAGAGAGCAAATGTCAAGCTTGACCAAGCCCTCCATATTCTTAGCACATTCTTAGGGTGCTGCCTCAAAGAAGAATTAATTAAATCTAAATTGAAAATTGCTTCATAGAGAAAAACAGTGAGAAACCATATTTCAGTAACCATGTAAGTTTCTAGATTTAAAAATGGACCTCATGTATTTGCTGTTGTTTTAATGCAGGAGAGCACCACTCTTGAAACAGCATACTGATTTTCATGAATATTCTCCTTGAGTATTTTTAGGACCTTTCATTGTAGTGTGATGCAGCTGCCAGACTCAGCTAGTGTCAGAGAGTTCTGCAGTCATTAGCATTCACCTCCACAGAAGTTTAATTTTCAGACCCTAGGGATTGTACACACTGATGCACTGCCTGCCAGAAGGAGCTCTCCAGTTTTCCTTAGGCATTTCAGGCTCTTATGACTTGCAAGATTTTTTCAGTTATTGTGTTTTGTACTGGTTTATGGCCAGCATCTCTACATATGCACGTGAAGACATTTAAAATTGTTTTAAAAAATATTCTTATTTTTCCCATGTGCAATGCCATTAAAATGCCATTTTAAGTATGCTTTATGGTGAATGTGAGTATCTGCATTTGGGCACTCACTCAACCTGCTGTTGGATCTAATAATGTGTTTTGGAGGACTGGAAAGAAGGTTCAGCAGTTAAGAGTACTGACTGCTCTTGCAGAGGACCTGGGTTCAGTTCCCAGCACCCACATGGCATCTAATAATCAGCTATAACTCCAGTTCCAGCGGATCTGATGCATTCTGACCACTGCAGGCATTGCACAACACAGGTGCACTTACGCACATGCAGGCAATACACTAATACAGGAAAAATAAAAATAATAAATAAAATACTAAAAAATAAAGTTGGGTTTCTGAAGGATTCAATTTATTGAACAACTAATCTCTAGTAGGCATTGTGTTACATATTTTATATAGTAAAATACTATGACTGTGCATGCCATTTTGAAAATGCAAGTGTATTTATTACTAAACCAGGTATCAAACCCAGTACTATATGCATGTGAGGCAAGGGCTCCACTACTGCATACCAACAACAGCCCTTTGAAAAATGCAAATAAAAAGGTTTACTTTTTATAAAAAGCGAAGTTTGGATAAATGAAAACTTACAATAAAAACCCACTTAGGTAACTCAATTCAAATTCTAGCACTTTGTATGCTTCATTTAATACAATAGCCCACATTCTACACATAGTCCAAAGATAAATGGTTTAAAGCTTTGGAAACTAAGAGTGTTTTTTCCCTTGCAAAACAGTCTCTCCTAGCTGTAACAACCAATGTTTTAATTTCTAAATTTAATCTTTAAATTTCTAGGAATAGGGAAGTATGGTCAGTATAATTTGTGCCCTAAGGAGCTGATTAAATACAAATTGAATTTGATTTAAATGTGTTCATTTCCTATCACACAGTCCTATTAGAAGACAGAGTTTATGCTTATGCAGTGAAGAAGTCATGAGTTTTTAATGATGGGAAAGTTAAGCTACTAATGTTTAGTACCAGCTCTTCTGCGGGACTTTCTATATGCACGTTGTCATTCTTCAGGTATAGGATCATATTCTTAGCTGAAGAATATTACAGAGTATATTCAAAGAAATTTTATTGAGTGTGGAATAACATCTTTTAATATGGGTTTACTTTTCTTTCTTTTTTTTTCTTTTTTTTTTTTTTTCTTTTTGAGACAGGGTCTCCCTGTAGCCCCAGCTAGCCTGGAACTCTCTCTGTGAACCAGGCTGGCCTTGAACTCACAAAGATCCGCCTGCCTCTGCCTCCCAAGTGCTAGGATTAAAGGTGTGCGCCAACACACCTGGCTAATATGGGTTTACTTTTCAGAGAGAATCGCAATACATAGAATATATATATATATATATATATATATATATATATTTGCCTTTTCTTGTGCATGGCTCAGTTAAGAGGACTAAGATGGTATGTGGTAAAGTGTAGAGGTTTGAAATAAAATTAGGCAAGGGCAAGATTATGTTCTATATACAATGCATTTCAAAGAGGTTTGGAGCATGGGCTATGGGTTACTATTGAAGTCTTGTAAGAAAATCCAGTTTGCATTTTAGAAAGCTTACTTTGGAAGATATGAAATGAGTTAATGATGAGATATTAAAAAATTAAAAGTCTTAAGCCGGACGTGGTGGCGCATGCCTTTATTCCTAGCACTCGGGAGACAGAGGCAGGTGGATCTTTGTGAGTTCGAGGCCAGCCTGGTCTACAGAGTGAGTTCCAGGACAGTTGGGGCTACAGGGAGACCCTGTCTCGAAAAGTCCAAAAAAAAAAAAATTAAAAGTATTAGGCTGTAGAAAGCTGATATTTCCAAACTATAATGTGTTTTACAGTTCCCTAAATGCTCATGGGTAGCAGCTCCTCAGCTGTATCCCAGGGAGGATGATGACATTCCTGAAGAAAGGTGAACAGTTTTAGAGGGTCACAATTTGGTTCTTGCAGGACCTGAAAAAGAATATAATGAGTCAAGATTGTGGAGTCTTTTTTAAGACCATGGACAGTTTGGTTGGAGATTTTACAACATCTTCATAATGACTGAAAACAATGGTGTTTATCATGGATTTTAGTGTTTTTTATTTATTTTATTTTATTTTTTTATGTGTATGAATGTACTGTCTGCATGTAGGTTTGTGCACCCTTGTCGTGCAATGCCGTGGAGGTCAGAAGAGAGTGTCGAGGGTCCCCTGGAACTGGAGTTCTCCTGGAATTGGAGTTACAGATGGTTCTCAGCTGCCATGTGGGTGCTGGGGATCGAACCTGGGTCCTCTGCAAGAGCAGTTGGTGCTCTTAACTGCTAGGCCATCTCTCCAAAAAACATTGATTTTGGCGCTTTTTTGTCATTACATATTGGGGATGTTCATGGAAAATCTAGTATCAGGATTGTTACTCAGAAGCAATACTGGAAATATAGGTGAATAGTGACCTTCACTGGGTGTGTTTGGACTGCTGTTTGTCCCATCAACCTGACCATTCATTATCTTATGAAAGAGCAGAGCTATACTGGAGAAACCCTCCCACCATGGCATGAAATGGGGTGTAATACCCTGCTACCAGTAACACTTTTTATGAATGTATTAAAATATTAAAAAGATAACAAAGCAATTAGATGCAAATGTGCTTCCTGGTAGCAAAAGAAAAAAAAATTTTCCTTAGAATTAAGAGCAACATGGATAATAACTAGCTCAGCTTTCATGAGCTGGGTAATGAGATAGTTTATTGGCATAAGTCAAATATTCCTATGCTTTAGCTAAAATCCATTATCAGAAATACAACTTATTTTAAATAATTTGTTGATAACTCTCATTAAGGAAGCTCCCACATGCAACAGAGGGCCCAGAACTCAAAATGTCATAAATGGCCAAACCATGGATTAGGAGTCTGCAGAGTATGGGTTCATGGTCAGGTCTCCTTTATTAAGCAGCTCTCACCCAGGGCTCAGGGACCATTGAACAAGAGGGGGCAGGAAGATTGTAAGAGCCAGGGAGGTGATGCATGACCATATAGAAGGATGGGACCCTGGAACCCTGCTCATATGTACCTAGAGCAATGGTGTTAGCAGTCACAAACCCCATGCAAACTCAAACAGACAAAAACCCAGCATGGAACTGAGAAAATGGGCAGCAGAATCCAATCTTAGTTGAAGAAATCTTGTCAGCTAATTAACATTGGTTGAGGAAGACCTAGTCTTCTTAAACTGAGGGACTCGGGATAGGCTGACGAGAGCTCAGTGGGTGACCTTGCACTGAGGAATGACCATGACCGGGGACACCAATTTGGTAAAATAGGCCTTAACACATATGAAAGAATGTATGAATTCCAGTGGGGGGCTGTGGGAAGGTGCCATGGAAAAGGGGGGGTAAAGGTGATTAAGACTGATTGAGATATTATGTGTGAAATACACAAAAATAAAACAATGGAAATAAAAATAATGGAAAATTAATATTTAAGATATATTTAATATTTTAATAATTGGGAGATGAAACGAGCATCCTCAGACAGGAAAAGGGATGAGGGCACACTGCATGCTTCTACTTAATTTTACTTAAAAAAATTTTTTTTGTCTTTTTGAGACAGAGTCTCCCTATAGCCCCAGCTGTTCTGGAACTCACCCTGTAGACCAGGCTGGCCTTGAACTCACAAAGATCCACCTGCCTCTGCCTCCCAAGTGCTGGGATTAAAGGTGTGCACCACAACATGTGGCTAATTTATTTTTATTTCATTCATTTGTTTGTGTGCACATATGTGTACATGTATGTGGAGGTAGTAGGACATTTGCAGGAATCAGTTCTCTCCTTCTGCCACGTGGGTCCCAGGGATTGAACTCTGGTTCTTAGATATGATGGCAAGGGCATTTACCCAGGGAGCCATTCTACCTGCTTCTCCAGACTTCTGAAAGGAATTGGTACAGCTAGAAATAGTGTCTGCTTTCTATTTCTCTATTGAAAGAGTGTCTTTGTGTAACAGAAATCATCCAGTATTTTTTTTAATTCTTTTTTTAATTTTGTTTTAAAATTTTAATTCATTTTTGTTTGTGTATGAATGTACTGTCTGCATGCAGGTCTGTGCACCCGTGTCATGCAATGCCTCAGAGGTCAGAAGAGGATGTTGGATTTCTCCTGGAATTGGAGTTACAGATGGTTCTCAGCCACCATGTGGGCACTGGAGGTTGAACCCAGGTCCTCTGCAAGAGTAGTCAGTGCTCTTAACCGCTAGGCTATCTCTCCAGCTCCACAGTTAGGAAATGAGAATTATATATTCTGAAAGAATTCCCTTCCACATGTAGCTTTTGTTTTCAAAATATTTTGAAACATTTTACTGTAGGGACCATTTTGTGAAATGAACAGATTAGGTAAGGCAGTACTTGATGTTGACAAGTTAACATAAATGATAGTGTGATAAAAATTTTAATCACTTAATGTACTTTTTTGTCTGAAGTATATGGGATTTCTAAAATTTTGTTTTTTATTTTGGATTCACTGAGTTGTGTCATTACTTCTGAAACAATTCTGCATAGTTGTGGTATGACACCTAAGTGCCTAAGAAGAATACCTGTAATTATTCTTTTGAGGTTAAGGGGGGGAGGGGGTTGGTCTTTTTGAGACAGGATCTCCCTTTAGTCCCACAGGGCCTGGAATTCTGCTATGTAGAGCAGGCTGGCCTTGAACTCACAGAGATCCACCTGCCTCTGCCCTTCCAAGTGCTGGGATTAAAAAGGTGTGCTCCACCATGCCTGGCCTAAGATGGTTCTTAGCTGCCATGTGGGTGCTGGTCCTCTGCAAGAGCAGTCGGTGCTCTTAACCGCTGAGCCATCTCTCCAGCCCCGAGGTTAAGGTTTTAAGGGGTCTGAGGATGTTGGTTGCCAGTACATGGCTTACTTAGCATACACAACCCTAGTAGTAATTCCTGGCACCAAACAGAAAGGTTAAAACTATTTTCAATGTTGTTTGTTTGTTTCCTAGAACTCTGTTGTTTGTTTCCTAGAACTCTGCGCTATTTTTTGTAGCCTGGTGCACTGTTGGACTACTTTTTCTTTCCAACAGCTCCCCTAGATCCATGTTCTTTTTACTTGTAGTCTTCTTTTCACTCAGGAGACAGTGTTTCCCCTTTGGTGTTGTATTGCCACTGAGAGAAGTAGTACATCCTTTGTTGACTTACCCAATTATGGAAAACCTTGACTTCATCAATTTTAGATGAAAACATTCTTAGTATGATTTTGAACAATTCATGGGCAAATTTTTTGGAGATCACTTGCAGCAGTGGCAAAAGTAAGTCTGTTACACATAAAGACATGTGCATGCACACATGTGTACAGTTTTAGGTTGTATTTGGGAAAAGCTTAATTTCTACAGATTCAGACATGTTGTTAGCTGATTAGAACTTTCAGAAGTAAAATTGTTGAAACATTGCCCCCAGATTATTCAGCTGTAGAATTCTTTAATGAAAGAACAGCCTCTCACCATCCCTCTAAACAAGTGTGGGGTTAGATGCTACCCTAAAGACAAACAAGCACTTGAATGTTACTTACTCAAACACAGCAAATAGTTCTCAGATGTGCTTCAGGCACTGAACTACGACAGGGTCCGGCAGCTGGCTACTGAGACTTTCCACGGTCCTGAAGAAGGGACTGCTGGAGGTTGATGACATTATGGGAAGGTGCCTTTGGAAGATTAAGTATCACTGTTGTAGTGATGGAATGTCTAAGGGGCACTGTTTATTTTATTTTTGTTATAAACAAATAACAGAGGCAAGCTAACTTTATAAAGAAGAGGTTTATTTAGCTTATAGTGTTGGTTCAGGCTCCAGCAAGCACACACCAATCCCTGTTTGCACCACCTCATGGGAGTGGCAGTGGTCAGAGCAGATGTGAGAGGAGAGTTACCTGTCCAAATAGAAAGCCACTCTGCCAGCTGTCCTTCTGACAGAAGGTTCATCTCCAGAAGAGAGAAAGATCTCAGAAAACAAAACATCAAAAAACAAACAGTTCAATTTAAAAATGGGGTAAGGAACTGAATAGGAAGCTCTGTAGGATGAAACACAAATAGCTAAATGTTCAACATCTTTAGTCATCAGAAAAATGAAAATTAAAACCACTTTGAGATTGCACCTTAGCCAACACAGAGTGGCCAAAAATCCAAAAAACAAATAACAAATGCTGGCAAGGGTGGGGAGAAAGGGGAACTTGTATCCACTTCTGTGTGCCAACTGGCACAGCCACTATGGAAACCAGTGTGGAGATTCCTCAAAATGCTCTAAATTGATCTATCATATGACCCAGCCATACCACTTCGGGCATATACCCAAAAGACTACAGAAATACCTGTTCATCCATGTTCATTGCTGCCCTTTTCATAATAGCCAGAAATTGGACACAACCTAGATATCCATCAACCGATGAGTGGATAATGAAGGTGTGGTGCACATACAGAATGGAAAATTGCCGCAGACTGTCCCAGCGGTGGGTTTCCTCTGACTTCGGGAAAACGGGGTCTTGGATGGGAGGGCACAGGTTAGGTGATGTCAGTCAGAAACGACACCAAAAATGGCTTTGAATCTGCTGCACTTTACTGAGATCAAGTCAAAGTTTTTATATCACAAGGCTGGGAAAGCGGCTGGGGATTAGCACTTCCCCGGGAACAAAAGGCCCATTACTAAAGGAACTCACACCTGGGTTTCCAAGGACAGCAAGTCAGATAAATTTACACCTCAATTGGAAGCTTACACATGGTATACTGCTCATGGCAGGGGAGATAAGCAACAAAACAGCAGTCCTAAAACTACAAACCATAAACAGTTTGTCTTTGTGAGACTTTGTTTCTTTGAAGTTTCCAATTTGGTTTTTCTCATCCTTCCTGGAGCCCGATTTTCCCAAGGCTGCTTGTTATCTCTAGGCTGTAATTCAAGCCAAAGCCTGGGAAAGCCTCTTAATTAGTTCTGTTTTTCTTAAAGGAGAAGCCTGCCGCATGCCTCTAAGTATTACATTTGAACATGCATAACTGTAACTAAGACTTTTATCTTACTAATTCTATCAGATGTAGCTTCTTGCTTAAGGGACTGAGCCTTTATTTTTATTAAATCTGGAAAAACACTTTTATTATTTGTAACTGACCTATGATATCACTCAGTGTAATGTTTTTCATTCATAATATCTTTGTGGGGACTTCTAGGACAAAGGAGCCTTTAGATACTGTTTCTCTGTATGATTTTGCTTAGGTTCATGAAGCTTCTGTTCGCTTGATTTATTTCCAGACACATTTAACTGTCCCTTGTCTGGGACTGAGGTTGTGCTGAACTCAGGAAAAGAATCAAAAGACAGTGTGCGAAGTCCAACACTCAAGAAGCATAGCATCTTTGTAGCGCGTCATGATCTTGGAAGCTAAGGCCGAGCATTCTGCCAGGGACCACCAGGGAGCTTAGCCTCAAAAGACATATATCTCCTGTCTGTTATTATGACTTTCGTCATTGCTTACACAGGCGACGCTGGAGTTGGTGTGGCAGAAAATTATTCAGCTCTTTAAAAAAATGAAATTATGAAAGTCGCAGGTAAATGGATGGAGCTGGCAATTATTCAGAGTGAGGCGATCTAGAGCCAGAAAACAAAGTCCCATGTTCTCTCTCATAGCTGGATGCTAACTTTGAAATCTTAGATATGCATGTTTCAATTTGAAAATTCAGAGAGGTTGAGAAATTAATAAGTACCCATGGGAGGAAGGCCTGGGAGGGGTCGTAGAATGCAGTGATATGAAGGGGAAGGGGAACATCTGAATAGGAAGGGAAAATGGGTAGGGAATGGGAGGGCAGGGCAGAGAAGCGAGTATGGGAGGGATAAGTAACACTACAGGCCTTTAGATAAACTCATACCAAAACCCACTACTATAGAAGCTTCATAAAGTGTGTGTGTGTGTGTGTGATGTGTATGCATGCATACCTTTAATCCTAGCACTTGGGAGGCAGAGGCAGGTGGATCTTTGTGAGTTCAAGGCCAGCCTGGTCTACAGAGTGAGTTCCAGGACAGCTGGGGCTATAGGGAGATCCTGTCTCAAAAAGACCAAAAAGAAAAAGCTTCTTCAAGTGTGTGTGTGTGTGTGTGTGTGTGTGTGTGTGTGTGTGTGTTATAAAAAGAGATTAAAAGGAGTTACCCTATAGCAGTGAGATGTTGTTCTTTATAGATGTCGTAGGCTTTAAAAAAAAAACTCAATGCTGGGAATGGTCCCTCTCTCTAGAGTTGTTGATCAAGGGTCATATGGACTCTCAGACAATGCTGTCCATTGCTCCTGCTATTGGTTACCCACCAAAACTGAATGGCAAACCACTACTGCTGAAAACATTACATACATGGGCTGTGAATCAAAGAAGAAATCAAGCTGGTGCTAACTCCAGGCCTCCTCTCACTGGCTGGCATTCATAGTGCTGGAAAGTTCTATGCATACCACTGGAAGGAAATAATAATCATCAATTTTTTAAAAATTCTCAATCTTACCCAGATGTGAATCTTATGAACTACAACTGGCCTGGTAAGATATGCTACTGGCGCAATAATGGCACAAATATTATGAGAGTAACTAACCACTCTCTAATTGAGTCTAAGGTCCACTTCATAGGATGGAGCCCATATATGACATTGGCATCAGGCTCAGAAGCCAGAGGCTAGACAGGTCACAGAACATAGGGAAGAACCCAACACTACTTTTGTGCTAGTCATCCTATTGAACCGACTCCTAATGACTTATTGTTATATCCATAGATTAATGGTTCTCTCTGCTCTCACCAGAGAAGTTTCCTTATGTGCAAGATGGTGATTAACACAGAAACCCACAACTGGCCAGTGTGCAGAGAACAAGAGGGTGCAGAGTGCTTATCCCTGAATAGAACACCTGTATCAAACTTCTGCCATCCAAGACTCAGATCCTTGCTGAGGAGGGGGTTGAAAGATTGTAAGAGCAAGATGATTACAAGGAACTAGAGAATTTCAGAGAGCTGGCCAATTACTTCTATGAATTCCCAGCAATAGTGACAGCATGTACAAGTCCCATGCAGGCTCAAACCAGGCAAAAATCCCAGCCTAGACTCTGGGAAATGGGTAAGAAACCCCCACCCAGCCTAAGAAAATTTTAGCAACCATTGGCTGCTGAATGGCACAGAGATAGTCACTTTCCATAATGGGAATCTCTTTAGGTTAATCAGACTTCAGTGGCTATACCCTCATTGAAGGACATTTTGGGACATAAATTAGATTCTATAGGCCTTATTGTATACAGTATATTAACTTGGGTGAGGTAAATAAGGGGAGGTGCAGGTAGGGGAGGGATCTAGAAATAACAATTTTCAAAAGCAATAGATATGGAAAAGTTTATAAAAATGTATATTTGAGATTAGAAAAAAATCAATCTGTTTTGTGGGCATGCTCCCAATTTACTCAGAAGGAACCCACCTGACAAGATCAAGCTCCCAACTTGTGAACTTTTGGGTGGGAGGAGAGAAACGCCATCTAAACAATGGCAGACCTGTCCCTATGCAGGCAGAGAAAACCGTGTGGAGCATGAGGGTGTGCACACTCATTTTGCAAATACAAGCGTCTTCCATGACTGGAGGACACAGCTGTGAATAAGACATGGCTCTCTGCTGCCTTAGAACTTAAATTCCAGCTGGGGAAGGCAGGAAAAAGCAAATGAATTTAAATTTAGCCTTTTTCATAATGAAAAGCGCTATGAAGAAAGTAAGGGAAGTTGCCAGCTACTGCTGGGTAGATGGGTAGAGCAAGCACTGCCTGAGGACGCAGCTTTGAAAGTTCCAGTCGGGAAGCTGTGGACTCACCCAAACGCACAGAACTTCACAGGTTTCCCAGTTGCATTTGTTGGGCTGAGTATGCTACCAAAATTTTTGGAAAGTTGGACTGATCAAAATGTGGTTTTTTTTTTTTCTTAGTAGGCTCTGAGCGGATAGTCAGGTTTTGGAAGTTTATTGCTCCAATAGTAGGCCACAGAGAACAAGCTGGGTGGAGAAGGGAGCCATATATGAGGAATCTCAGAAGAAGGCATGAATGTGACAGAGGTGTTAACTGCCAGAGTATGTGCACAGGTGCAGTATGGCTGAGAGGGCGGGGCAGACCATGGGGGAATGCAGAATGGTGTCCTTCAGTGAACTGTGACTCCATTAGTAAGGTCATGTATCACTCACCCTTGGAGATGGAGATGGAGATGGAGGTGGAGATGGAGAGAGAGAGAGAGAGAGAGAGAGAGAGAGAGAGAGAGAGAGAGAGAGAGAGAGAGAGAGAGAGCTGTGAACCAAGTTTTTAAAACCTCAGGCAGCCAAGGCAGATGTCAGCTGAAAAGTATAACTGGTAAAGTGTTGTGAAACTCGAAGTTGAGGGTTGTTTTGTTACTTAAACTGAGTAAAGGGGTAATTAGAAAGTCACAGTAAGCAGGTGGCTCAAGGAAAAGACTGTGGAAGAAAGAACAGCCTTCAAGTTGATTGAAATGTAGTTCACATGTCAGTCTGTGTTCTGAAGAGGCTGGATCCACATGGTTAGCAAGTCTGGCTATGTGGAGAGAATTTTATTCTAGCTACAATTATCTAGAGGCCACAGGATAAAAAAAAATTTCACCAAGAAGCCAAGTAAACATTTCCTTGGAGGATTCTGTTGCTTATGACAGCCATTGTGTGAGGCTTATATATAATGGACCAAGCATCTGAAGGTTTTATCTTTTGAACATCTAGTTCTTGAATCCTGTGTTATTCACCAGATGGTTGCCCCTAGATCTCTGCCTGTGAACACTCTTCTTCCCCACCACCTCTTCTGTGCAAGTGCCATGTCCTCACATCCCTTCTGTACACACTGATCCTGCTGATGGCTAGAGTGTTGTTGGAAACCCTAGAGACCTTTCCGATGTACTTGTTCAGATGCCTTTTTTTTGGAATCCTCTTGAGAGCTGCTGGTCCTAGAGCATCTTTTCTTAGAGGTTAAGAAGGAAAGCTTTGACGCTAGAGAGAAATGGGTTTGATTCCTGGATCCACTGTTTATTAATGGTGTGAGCTTCTCTCAAAACACTTGCTGACCTCACTGTTATTAAAAAGGGTGAATGCCATAAGATATATACTAAAGCACTTTGCACAGAGCCTACTCCTGCTGTGACTGACAGTTGTAGAGCTCCTCGTTAGCATCTCCTGGGAACTCTTGTTGCAGAAGCACCTGCAGTTGGTAGATGAAGGTAGGAAGGGCAAAGAGCATTTAGAATCTATTTTCCTAGCAGGAGTAGACTTATTCTTGACATTCTTCTCTGTGTAGTTGATATGCCTAAGAGCTGATCTGGCATGGATTGAGAGGCCTGCCTGTAAGTAAAACGTGAGTCAAAATAGGGACTACAATTAGGTGTGTTGTTCTGTTTGTTTATTTTCTTTCCCAGATTGCTTTTCTGCCTGAGGTGTTGAGGACTGAGCACAGGGCTCCTGTGTGTTAAGCATGCGCTGTACCGTGGGGCCACATCCCTGGCTCCGTTCACCTTGTAGTACATTACTATATACCAGGACGGCCGCTGTTGGTTTTCTTTGTATTTAGTAAACATTATTATTTTCTTGAGAATTTCATACAATATATTTGGCTCATATTCACCCCCAACTCCTTCCCAAGTTCCCCCACCTCCCTAACATCTCAATTTCATGTCCTTTTTATTTTATTTTATTTTATTTATTTTTATGTGTATGAATGTACTGTCTGCATGTAGTTTGTGCACCTGTGTCGTGCAGTGCCTCAGAGGTCAGAAGAGGGTGTCGGATTCCCCTGGAACTGGAGTTAAAGACAGTTCTCAGCCGCCATGTGGGTGCTGGGGATCAAACCCAGGTCCTCTGCAAGAGCAGTCAGCGCTCTTAACCGCTAGGCCATCTCTCCAGCCCATGTCCTTTTTTTTAAAATTTAATAACCCATTAACTCCACTTTGTGTTGTTCATCATATACTTCCAGTTGGGGGCTGTCCAATGGGGTGTGGTCAACTTATCAAAACTCACACCCTTCTAGAAAGCTAAGTTCCCTCCCCCAGAAACCATCAGCTGTCCATAGCTCTTCAGTTAGAGGCTGGGATTCATAAACCTCTTCCCACTCCAGGCTGGAATGCTGACCAGTTTGATCTTATGTGGGTCTTATGCAAACAACTACTGTGAGTTCATGAGTGCAGCAGGCCTGTAATGCCCACCAGAATTTAATGGTAAGACCCCATTGCTGAAAACAGCACACATATTGATTATAGGACTTGCAGAAATCAAGATGGTGCTCCCCAGGGAGCGTCCTCCATGCTGGCTAGCTTTCAGAGTACTGGAAGGTCCTATGCAAGCTGCTGGGGGAAAAACATGAACAGTCTTACCCAGCCGTGGATGTGAACCATGTGAACTGCAGCAGTGATCCATGTGGCAAGATATGCCCTTGAGAACAGAGGAGCACGAATGTTATGGAGCTATGCAGTTACTTTCTGATCAGAAATCAGGGCTTCTTAACTGGGGCTGTTACCCAGCACAAGGTCACTCAGGGAACTAAGAAATAAAGATTCACAGACACCATTCCCTGTACAATTGCAGTTTGAAAGCATGTGTTGGTAGTTTTGTTTCAGAGCAAGTTACCCCTAAACATAGTAGTATTTGGCAATGACCATTATTATTCCTTATCTTTTTTTATTTTACTTTATATTTTTTGTATGTGTATGAATGTACTGTCTGCATGTAGGTTTGTGCACCCGTGTCATGCAATGCCGCAGAGGTCAGAAGAGGCTGTCTTAGATTCCCCTGGAACTGGAGTTAAAGATGGTTCTCAGCTGCCATATGGGTGCTGGGGATCAAACCCAGGTCCTCTGCAAGAGTGGTCGGTGCTCTTAACCGCTAGGCCATCTCTCCAGCCCTATTCCTTATCTTTTAAGTGGTGTTTTCTGATGGGGTGGGGTAGCTGGAACAACTTCCTCCATATTGTTTGCGGCTGTATGTCATCAGGGCCAGCCCTAGCCTTCTCAGGTGACGACAAAGCCAGGGAGCAACTGGACATACCTGCCACTGTTGAGGCATAGGATCAGAGTGAGTTATCAGATCAAAGTCTTGTGTTGGGGTTATGAAAGAGCCAAATCAACACAGAGGGGTGGAGTGTGGGAGAAACACAAGCTGTTCTAGTGAAAGGTGAATGAGTGTAAAGGAAAGGAATGTTGATGAAGTTCCTACTGTGTGTCAGATTCAGTGGAAAAGGGACTGAAGCAAATTGGCCAAGAACTGCCCCCTACAAAGCATCAATGGCATATGGTAATGACCCAAAGAGTTAAGTAGACTTCTTGGAATTGGGGTAATATTTTAGAAACATCATCATTTCCCATAGGAGAATTTGTATAGGATTTCAAATGAGTATTGGAACATTAAAAAGTGCTCATAAGATATAACCATCTGTAGTTTCATATTGCTTAAAACTCTGCTTAATAACAAAATAAATTGTGGATGAAGTTATTGATTCCTCAAATTGTATCCTTTACAAATACCCTCGATATTAAGGGGAAATGGACACATTGGATTTCAAGTCATGGATACAGGGTTCTGGTCTCGCACTTTCTTTTTTTTTAATTTTTTAAAAATATTTTTATTTATTTATGTGTATGAATGTACTGTCTGCATGTAGGTCTGTGCACCCATGTCGTCGCGGAGGTCAGAAGAGGGTGTCGGATTCCCCTGGAACTGGCGTTCTCCTGGAATTGGAGTTACAGACGGTTCTTAGCCACCATGTGGGTGCTGGGGATCAAACCCGGGTCCTCTGCAAGAGCAGTTGGTGCTCTTAACCGCTAGGCCATCTCTCCAGCCCCGGTCTCGCACTTTCATTAGGGCTCTATGTAGGTGTTCTTAATTTGTCCTTCAGCTGTAATAATGTCTACCTTCTGCAGAAATCAGTTAGTGAGTTCAGATGTGATAGTAAACCAGAAGAGTTTTATAAACCAGAAATTAGCAAAATCCCTAAGAACATTGACAGTAAGCTCTTGATCTCTGCTTTCAAACTATCTGCATCTGATTCCTAGCTTTGTCTCACCTGAGCTGTAAGTGTTGGGCTTGATGGGTAATGTTATTAGTTCCTTCATACTTAAGAAGAGACTAAGAGCCTTACCTAACCCGACTGTGAGGATTATGTAGACTGTAAACTGTGCAAACCTCTTAGTTGAGCATAGTGTCTGTCCCATGCTAGATGTTAAGTAAAACTTAAAAATTTCAACAATACATATAAAGTTGTTATTTGGCCCATTCAGTTGCCTAATGATAGCAGAAGCAAGTCTAAAGATATGTGGGAATTTCATGAACTTATGTATCTGAGTGAAGAATTTAAAAAGTTGTGTGAGTTGTCAGGCATGGTGGCACACACCTTTAATCCCAGCACTCAGGAGGCAGAGGCAGGTGGATCTCTGAGAGTTCAAGGCCAGCCTGGTCTATAGAGCAAGTTCTAGGACAGCTGGTACTACAGGGGACCCTGTCTCAAAAAGACAAAAAAAAAAAAAGTTGTATGAGCTTGGGGGTATCAGGTTATTTAAATGAGAATTAGCTTGCAAAAAGGAGTCTGTGGATCAAACACGAATGTGGTCCTGTTCCAGAGTACTACCCACCAAAGAACTTAAGACACTGTTTCCATCCTCAAGCAGATAGGAGGTGGGTGGAAAAGGCAAAATGATATGTGGAGTCTAGGCAGGGTTAAATGCTACTGTGCAAACTAGGTATGTAAAAAGAATGCTGGACTGGGGTTCTGTGGGATGACATTGTTAACTAGATAGCATGGCTGGCTTGTCAGTTCAGTGGTTAGCCACAGTGTGCTTGTGTTCTAACCAACACAGAGACACTATAATTTTGTGTTTTCCCAAAGTATGTTTGCAGATGAAATGAGAATCCAGAGAGTTTGGGAAAGGAGAGTTATACAATTGATATTTTAGTGTATCTGAAGACTCTAAAACAGCTGCTTCTTTGAGGGAAAATGCATGGAAAAGCAAGTCAGAACCGGCTGCATTCTCCTATCAGAGTCAGTGTTCACTATATCCTTAAAGAAGTGGTATCAGCTTCACCTGGGAAGCCAGAACTGACTCCTCATTCAGGATATGGTGGCTCTGTGTTGGCAGAGCTAATGCCATCTTAGTCTAATGCACATGGATAGTATTTTCTTTGCAACCTGTATTTTTAGTTGAATAACTTCAAAGTTTTAGTATGAAATTACTTTTGGTTTTTTGTCTAAGTGACATAATTTGTTGCTATATTTTGGCAAATGTTGCAGGCAAATTATATATTTACAGTGTTACTGCTTAGTTACAGCTTAGTCTAACATAATTGTAAGGGTCGGTATTGGTCTATATCTTGATACGACAAAAATAAAATATTACAAAAGATTATAATAGAATGAAAGTTTCTAATAGCAAGAATTAATTGCAGAATACAATTTTCTCTTTATACAAACCATACACATATCAGATTTTTATAAAGTGAAGTAATGCATCGCCGGGCATTACTAGGCATTACCACATAAAGGCGTGGTGGCGCACGCCTTTAATCCTAGCACTTGGGAGGCAGAGTCAGGTGGATCTTTGTGAGTTCAAGGCCAGCCTGGTCTACAGAGTGAGTTCCAGGACAGCTGGGACTACAGGGAGACCCTGTCTCGAAAAGACCAAAAAATAAATAAATAAATAAATAAAATGAAGTAATGCAGAAGAAAGCATTAAACTGAAAGGCAGTGATTACTAGCTTATATTCTCTTATTTCTTAGAACTCAAGCTCTTGCAAAAGAAATTACCTTTTAACCTATTCTCACTGCTGAAAAGGTCTGAAGAAGAATTAAATAGGCACTGTGAACAGAGGCTCCTTCCACAGCCCTCCAGGTCTGCAGAACTCATGTGACCTGAGGCCTCAGCAGCAAAGGGGTCTGTGTGACTGAAATCCCCAGTGGTCTGTATGTGGCAGGGAGGAGTAAAAGGCAGCATTGCTCATACACACATGCTGCCTGGAGAAATAGCCTTTGTCACAGGAAGGTTTGTGGTATGAAGTCAGCACTGACAAATACTCAAGTGGTGACAAGCAAGTAAGCGTGAATGAAAAAGTTATATATTTGATTTATTTTTCCTGGTCTTTTCCTGTTTGTTTTTCAGAGTCTGTTAAAGTACAGCTGCTTTATTATTTCTTAAATGTTCCTGATTATTGTATTCTTTTAGATATTAAGACATACAAAACATGATTAAAATAAATTTGAGGAAATCAATGAAATGATTTGTAATTGATACTTGTAAGTAAAATGCATACTAGATTATAAGTAGCACTATCAAATTTGTGAGTCAGTGATTCTGAAAGCTTTTGCAGAATATGTAAAGAAGTTGAATGGGGAAATTTATTGGCTTATGTCCTTAGAGCATTTGCTTAGAACATTAATCTGGCCAATAGAAAGAATACACTTCATTCTGACCCAATCTCTTCTCTCAATCTGCAGACTTAACTATTCATCTGTTTTGTTTATGGTTTTGACACCAAACTGTAAGTAAAGCTTTGGATGCTTTGTTTTTAGGGTGATAAAAACTGGCAGGATATTTCCTTAGCTGGAGTGTTAATGCCATAATTTTATTTATTTATTTTTATTTATTTGGTTTGTGGCGCTGCAGATCATATCTAGAGTCTAAGTCATTTTAGCCAGCCAGTCTACTACTGAACCTAATAATTCTTGATTCTTTTTTAAAAGAATTGTTTATTTTGTGTGTACGAGTATTTTTGCCTGGATGTATGTAAGTGCACCACATGTGTGCAGTGTCTGCAGAGACCAGAAAAGGATGTTGGGACCCTTGGAATTGGAATTACACACAGTTGTTAGCTGCCATGTGGATGCTTGGAACTAAACCTGGGTCGTCCCCTGCAAGAGCAGCCAGTGCTGCTGAGCCATCTCTCCAGCCTGCTATTTCTTGATTCTTTTTGTTGTTGTTATTTTATTTTATGTGTATGAATATATTTCCTGTATGTATGTAAGTACACTTATGTTGTGTAATGACTACGGAGATCAGAAGAGGGTATTGGATCCCCTGAAACTGGAGTTAAGGACTGATGTTAACCACCATGTGGGTGCTGGGAAATGAGCCCAGGTTCTCTACAGAGCAGCCAGTGCTCTTAACCACTGAGCCATCAATCCAACTTGTATTTCTTGAGTCTTAAGAGTGGACAGTATTTCACTCCATTCTCTGCAGTGGCATCTTATGAAAGGTCTGGGGTGATTTGTGCTAGCTTTCTTTGCCTAGAATGTGACTCATTTTCACACTTGTGTTTAGGAAATTTCGTGAGGTGAGATGAAATAGTTTGTCACTGAAGAGATTGTCCCTGATACGCATTCTCTGCCAGCAGTGGTTGTGTTGACAAAGTGAGGTTTTATTTCTTAGGTGTCCTTGTTGGTGTTTCATTCTGCAGATCTGGATGGAGCTGGAAGGGGTTGTTGAAACAAAGAGTAGCATTCAAACGTCTTGACTTTTATGAGACGGGAACTACTTGCGGGCTTTGTTCATTTCTTAGCATCAAGCCTTTGCAGTTTTATCAGCATCTTCACAAGACTAGCATTCTGGGAATATCCAAACCCCTTTTTGTTCTCACTGGTGTTACCAGACAAGCACTCCAGGATATAAACTCCACTATATTCTAAAAAAAATAGGACACAGATGTGATAAAAGAAAATGGATTTATTTACAGTTTGGCTAAGAGTGATTGGCATCTGATGCATCCCTACCTTCTCTGTGGCCTTATAATTAATAGGAATTATTTATAGAAATTTATAGAAAGCTCTGAGACAAAGGCTGCCACAGGTGGAACTGTGCACAGGCTAATTGTTATCGTCTCCCCCGCCCCCCCCCCCCGGGCCTCAAGTTGCCTCCTCTCTCTGTTACAGAGACAGGTTCTTTTTATGATCATTTTTAATTCAAGTTCCGCCAAGGAAAATGGGGTCTGAAAGATTCCCCTATTTTGGGGGAGAGAAAAGAACTGGGTTTTGTGGGAGGTGAGATTCTACCCATTTCACCCTGTAGAGTTCTTTTTCTCTAGGTTCATTCTGACAGGTGTAGAATGGAAGGAAGCCTCTTTGTAGCTTTGTGAGGCAGGTTGGGAAAAGACATGGAAAATTAAAGGGATGTGGGAAGTAAAAGGGGCCCCTCACCCCAGAGTCTGGTTGAAGCCTCTCCAGCTGCGAATCAAGAATTCCATTATAATTAACAACATTTGCTGTGAAGGTTGCTGCCATAGAGACAGTGTTCTTTTCATAGACAATGCAAATATGATGTTAAAAGGAGCAATGAATCATTCTTTAGGCCTAGGTGTATATGACCTTTTTGTATGGCCTTTCTGCTTTCTTAGCTGTAAACCTGCAGTTTTCTAGGACTCTCCCTGTTTACAGAGAAAGCATGTCTCAAACTCCTTGTGAAACCCTCTTACAAGGCTTTCCCTTACCAGATTGCAATGCTGTCCAAGGCAACTCTGAAGCCACCTGTAATGTCATTTATCAAAAAAGGAAATAAAGGATATAAAGAGGTGAGGGTCTTCTTAGGAGCCCTTTGAGCAAGATAATTACAGATGCCTCCAAAATTATATATATAATATATTTTATATATTATACATATATATATAATAACTCTAGGCTGTTGCTGGGGGCTGTGAGCAGCTGTGTCTCTGGCTTATGCCCCACTGCCACTGACATTGAAGATCAGCTTTGATAGTATCTGAGGAGACTTTAAAGCAATTAAGATGATAAACTTGAGTTGCAAATATTTTCTTGGCATAAGAGTAAGAAGGAATGTGTAATTCCAGAGCAAATATAAACTACTTTATAGACATTTGAAAGATGGTTTTGGAAAAAATTTTAGTTGTTGTCGATGTGGTTTGTTAACCTTGCTTTCCAAGACAGGGAATCTTTCTTCACTGGTACAGCATAATTTTATGCCCTGAAGAATAATTGTGGTGAACCATACAGCCACCATTAGAACCCATAAAATTGCTTCAAATCCAAGCCTGAGGTCTGAATGTATTAAATGCTTCAGACCTCACTGAGGAAAAGTTTGTGTAATGAAATCATACCAACTTTAGTTAAACTGTTTAAGTTAAACTGATTTTTTATGAAGATCCATAAAATGTTTGAATTTTTTAATGTTAGTAAGTAGAAAAGTTTATGAGCCTGTCATTATAAGTGGAATAATTATTATGGCTTCTGTATAATTTCTTGTGCTGCTGGGTGTTCTTCATGAATCTTCTCATTGCCCTCTTCTGACTCCTTTTAGTCCTGTTTTAGATCTGTAGTCAAAGAGCATGTCTGATGCTGTCACGTCCGTAATCACAGTGTCTGAAGTGGTGTCATCTGAATTGCTCTACAGACATGATGACTGGCCCCAGCTCATCCTTCTTCGAAGGATGATAGTACATAATGGTTCCTGATACATTCAATGGAATGTGCATTAAGAAGAAAGAAGTGGGCTGGAGAGGTGGCTCAGTCTCTTGCAGAGGACCCTGGTTCAATTCCCAGCACCTACATGGTGGCTAACAACTGTCCATAACTCCAGTTCCAGATCTGACATTTTCTGACCTCCTCGGGCATTGCATGAGATGGCTGCATGTACCCACACATGTAGGGAATATACTGATACACATAAAAATAATAAATTAAGAAAGTAGTGTCTACCTGTGTGTTTTTTGGTTTCTTGTTTGCCTTTATTATTTTCCTTTATTATTTATCATGCTAAATTCTACAGCATTCATTTTCCAAATTAAAATCCGTTTCCTGTGGCATTGTTTGAGATCAGCATTGACTTCAGACATTTTGCTTATGGAATCTGTGCTAAAGTTACCAGGGAGCCAGACTTAGGCAGGGGACATAGCTTAGTGGTAAGTGCTTGCTTAGCATGTGCAAGGCCTGGGGTTCAATCGCAGAAACATACAAACAACATAACAGAGAGCCAAGCTTCAGAGGAACTCGTACATTAAATTGAGTATTGGAGCATCCTTGAATTCAAGGCTCTGTGTTTACCAGAAGTCAAACTCCCGAAGATGTGGTTTATAAATTTAGTGAACTTCAAATTGGCAAAATAAAGAAGAATCTGAGTAGGAAAAACTAAAAGTTTGACTTCTGTAAGCGTTTTTTGAGAAGCCTTGGAAGGAAATGTTGCAGAGAGAGGAGAAGATTCAGGGATGCGTACTGGACGTACAGTGTCTCCTTTAGGGTGCTTTTTTTTCCTGCGGGATCCTGTGCTCTGCCATGTGGCTCACTGGGAGGCAGGTAGTCAGGTGTTAAAGAAGCAGATCTTGGGATTGCAGTTTGGGAGTTGGCATTGTGAGTAGGTTGTTTAATCCTCCCAGCCTGTTCCTTGCTCTGAAAGGAAGATAAATAGTAGAAAGCTTCCCCAAGTCTGCTACCGCAATAGGTGGTAAATTTTAGCTGCTATTATTTTTTAACCGTTTTGCTTTAAACCAAGGGTTGATAAAATGATATTGCTCTTGCCGGGCATGGTGGTGTATGCCTTTAATCCTAGCACTTGGGAGGCAGAGGCAGGCGGATCTTTGTGAGTTCAAGGCCAGCCTGCTCTACAGAGTGAGTTCCAGGCCAGCTGGGGCTACAGGGAGACCCTGTCTTGAAAAGACCAAAACAAAACAAAACAAAACAAAAAAACCCAATATTGCTCCTGCCATTCATTTTTGCCACTTGAGCCAGATTGGCATTTTAGGAAATGTTTTTTTAAATACTCAGGGAAGAGGGAGGGGTAGATAGAGGACTCTGCACTATGTGACAGACATTGGTTTACATACATTGCCTCACTTAATTCTCTGTGAGGTTTCCTTAGCTGGAGCCGGGTTTCAGAGCAAAGTAACTTAATGTCTTTGTACATAAATTTCTCTGAAATACTTTGCTACTCTGTAGTTAGAGCTGAAAGGCCAGTTCTTATTTCCAACCCCAAAGCCTTTCTTCTGAAATAGCTTACAGAAACAGTTATGAAATGCCTAAAAAAAAAATGAGCAAAGTTTTTGAGTCATGTGGTCTTGAAGAGTTCATACAATTTTGCAAGCAAAATTAATTTAATAATATTTGTAGGAGCTGGGCATAGTTAATTGATAGAGCATGTGCTCAGTGTGCCTGAGGCTTTCCCTGAGTTCATTCTGTACCACCACGATGATAATAATAATAATAGTAGTAGTAGTAGTAGTAATAGGCTAATTTTTAGGAAAAACAAATTCCTACTTCCTAGACTGCTGTCCACTTTCATCAGAGGTCATCTGGATTTTTCTGCCTTCAGTGATGTCAAGGATCCTTAGCCTATTCTGAGATAAAATAAGTTCAGTACCTAGCCTTATGGAGTTGTTCATTGAATATGCTAAGATTTATGCAGGGGAAAGTAGAGATTGACGTCTTTAAAGCTCAAGTGTGGTCCAAGAATCAGCATCAGCATTGCTTAGAAATTTCTAGAAATGCTGAGTCTCAGGTTCTTGAATAAAGCGTGTTTTCACAGTCCCCAGCCGATTTGTATGCAAAATTTTCAAACTGATTTTTTTCACAACATAGTTTATTTTCATTTTTTTAATTTTAATTATTTATGTGTATGAATGTGCTGTCTGCATGTAGGTTTGTGCAGCCATGTCGTGCAATGCTGCAGAGGTCAGAAGAAGGTGTCAGATTCCCCTGGAATTGGAGTTACAGACGGTTCTCAGTCGCCATGTGGGCACTGGGGATCGAACCTGGGTCCTCTGTAAGAGCAGTCGATGCTCTTAACCGCTAGGCCATCTCTCCAGCCCCTATTTTCATTTTTTATACAAGATTACATTACAAATCAAATCTAGACCCATGTCCCCCCCATCCTCCCACCCCACCAGAGCTCATGCGTTCTGCCAAACATGTTTTTCATCTTTTTCTCAGTCTCAAAATTCTAATGCAGAAGTTGACTGTTTCAATCAGAAGTTCACCATTTCAGTCAGTTCTTTAATGCAGTCTTTTATGTTATTGTTGTTGTTGTTGTTGTTGTTTCCAATATACATCACTCCCAAATACTTGGACAAAAGCTCAAGGATTCCTGCACAAGAAATACTTACAACTAGGTAATTGGTGCTAGCATCCACAGATGAGGGATACCATTCATCGTTTGTTTTTCTGGGACTGTGTTACTTCACATAACATAATATCTTCAAGTTCCATCCATTTACCTGCAAAGCTCATGATGTCATCTTTCTTTACTGCTGCATAGAACTCCATTGTGTAGATGTACCACATTTTCTCTATCCACTTGTCAGTTGAGGGGCACTTGGGTTAGTTCCAGCTCTTTGCTATTGCGAACAGAGCTGCAATAAACATGGCTATGCATGTATCTGTGGTAAGATGAGTCTTGTGGGTATATACCTAGGAGTGGTATGACTGGGTCAGGCGGTAAGCTCATTTTGAGTCTTCCAAGGGTTCTCCACACTGCTTTCCATAGTGGCTGTATCAGTTTACATTCCCACCAGCAGTGGATGAGTGTTCCTCTTTCCCCACAACCTCTCCAGCACTTGATATTTGTTTTCTTGATCCTAGCCAGTCTTATCTGAGTGAGATGATATCTTAAAGTGGTTTTAATTTGCATTTCCTTAATTATTAGTGAGGTTGAGCATTTTTTTTTTTTTTTTGGTCTTTTCAAGACAGGGTCTCCCTGTAGCCCCAGCTGTCCTGGAACTCACTCTGTAGACCAGGCTGGCATTGAACTCACAAAGATCCACCTGCCTATGCCTCCCAAGTGCTAGGATTAAAGGCATGCGCAACCACACCCTGCTAAGGTTGAACACTTTTTAAAGATGTTTCTCAGCCATCTCTAATTCCTCACTTGTGAAGTCTCTGTTCAGCTCTTTGCTCCATCTTTTGAGTGGGTCATTTGTTTTCTTTCTTCTTTGTTGTTTGAGTAGTTTATATATTCTGGAAATCAATGCTTTGTCAGATGTATCTGCAGTGAAGGTTTCCTCCTACTCTGTGGGTTTTCTCTTCACTTCCTTGATTATTTCTTTTGATGTACAGAAGCTTTTGAGTTTAATGAGGTCCCATTTGTCAATTGTTGACCTTAATTCTTGCACAACTGCTGTCTGATTTAGGAAGTCTTTTCCTATGCCTATGTCTTGTAGGCTGCTGCCAACATTTTCTTCTATCATCTTCAGAGCTTTGGGTTTCACATTGAGGTCTTTGATCCATCTGGAGTTGACTTTTGTACAGGGCGAGAGGAAGGGATTTAATTTCATTCTTCTACAAGTGGTGATCCAGTTTTGCCAACACCACTTGCTGAAGATGCTGTCTTTCCTCCATTGTGTCTTCTTGGCCCCCTTTTCAAATATGAGATGGCTGAAATTGTATGTGCTCAAGTTTGGATCTTCAGTTTTGTTCCATTGGTCAACAGGTCTGTTTTTGTGCCAGTACCAGGCTGTTTTTATGACTATAGCCCTGTAGTATAGTTTGAAGTCTGGTATAGAGATCCCCCCTGTGTAGCTCTTTTCACTCAGGGTTGTTTTGGCTATTCAGGGTCTTTTGTTTTTCCAAATGAATTTAAGGACTTTTGTTTCCAAGCCTGTGAAGAAACTCTTGGGGATTTTTATGGGATTGCATTGAATCTGTATATTATTTGGGTAGAATGACATTTTTACTGTATTAATTTTCCCAATCCATGAGCATGGCAGGTCTATCTTCTGAGTCTTCTTCAGTTTTCTTTTTTCAGGGGTTAAAAAAAAATTTTATAGAGATCTTGGTGTCTGTTGGTTAGGTTGTGCCTAGGTATTTTAGTGGTTGGGCTATTATGAGTGGGAAGGTCTCCTTGATTCCTTCTTCAGTTGCTGTGTGTTGGGGTAAGAAAGGCTACTGAGGTTCTAGGGTAATTTGTACCTGCCACTTTACTAAAATTCAATCGTTTTTAGGAGTTTTCTGGTGGAGTTTTTAGCATCTTTAGGTAAACAATCATATCATCAGCAAAAAGGGATAGCTTGACTTCCTCTTTTCCAGTTAGTACTCCTTTAATTTCCTTTTCTTGCCTTATTGCCCTAGCAAGTGTTTCACGCATTATATTGAAGAGGAGTGGTGACAGGGGGGCAACCTTGAGAGTTCTACTTTAAGGAGAATTACTACTGTCTTTCCCATTTAGGATGATATTGTGCTGTGGGTTTTCCTTGTATATGGCTTTGATTACATGTAGGAATGATCCCTCCAAACCAATTCCCTCTAGGACTTTAAGCATGAAGGGATGCTGGATTTTGTCAAAGGATTTTTCTGCATCAATTGAGATGATCATGTGGTTTTTGTCTTTCAGTCAATTTATGTGTTTTATGATATTAATTGATTTTCATATGGTGAACCATCCCTGCATCTCTGGTATGAATCCAACTTGGTCATGATGGATGATATTTTTGATGCGGGCCCGTATGCGGTTTTTTTTGTTGAGAATTTTTGCATCTGTGCTCATTAATGAGATGGGTCTACAGTATTAGTAGAAGGAATTTGCGAAATTTCCCTCTGCTTGAATCCTCTGAACAATTTGAGTAATAATGGTTGTAAGTCTTTTTTAAATGCTTTATAGAATTCTGCTGTGAAACCATCTGGGTCTGGGCTTTTTTTAGTTAAGAGGTCTCTTATTACATCTTCAATTTCTTCATATGTTATGGGTCTGTTTAAGCTGTCGATCTCTTCTTGGTTAAGCTTTGGTGATTTCCAGGATTTCAGATATTCATCCATTTCTCCTAGGTTTTCAAACTTAGTATAGTTTTTCAAGTATTCCCGTATGATTGTCTGGATCTTTTCATTGTCTGTTGTGATATTTCCCCTTTCATCATGGATTGTATTGATATGGAGTTGTTCTTTCTTTTGGTTAACTGGGCTAGAGGTCTATCTATCTTGTTTATTCTCTCAAAGAACCAACTTTTGGATTCATTGATTTTTTTTTTTTGTATTGTTTTCTTTGTTTCTATTTCATTGATTTCTGCTCTGATTTTTGTTATTTCTCCCTGTCTGTTGCTTTAGGGTTCATTTGTTGTTGTCTCTCAAGTGGTTTTCGCTGGCAGTGTTAGATCGTTCACTTGTGCTCTTTCTGTTTTTCTGATGTAGGCTACTGGGCTATAAACTTCCCACTATAGCTTTTAAGTATCCCAAGAGTTTTGTGAGTGTTTATCATTGTCTCATTAGCCAATGCTTTTATTTCTTTTTTTATTTCTTCCTTGATCCATTCATTATTCCGGAGAGTGTTGCTTACTCTCCATGTTTCTTGTAGACAGTAGGGTTTATCCTGGTGTTGATATTGAGCGTTATTGCACTGTGGTCTGATGAATGCCTGAATTATTTCATCTTTTTTTATTGTTGAGGGTGGTTTTTTTTTTTTCTGTGTCCCGTATGTGGTCAACTTTGGAGAATGTTCCATGGGGTGCTGAGTAGAAAGTTATTCTCTGGTATTGATTGGAATATTCAGTAGTGTCTGTGAGGTCCATTTGGTGTATCAATCATTTCACTTCAGATGTCTCTGTGTTTATTTGTTCTGTCTGTGTCCCAAAGGATCAGGTGGGGGATTGAAGTCCCCTTACGTAGTGTGCTGGTGTTAATCTGTACCTTTGGGGTTCTGGGAGAATTGTCTTTATAAAGTTGTGCACCAGAGTTTGGTGCATATATATTCATGATTGTGGAAACCTTCATGGTCAGTTTGTTCCTTTGATAAAGATATAATGGCCCTCTTTGTTCTCTTCTGATTTCTTTACTTTGAAGTCTATTCTTGTGTGATATTAAAATACAACACCTGCTTTCTTTTTGGTACCATTTGCATGGAATATGTTTTTCCATCCCTTCACCTTGAGTTGGTGCCTATCCTTGAAGGTGAGATGGGTTTCTTGTAGACAGCATATAGATGTGTTTTGTTTCCTAATCCAATCTCCTAGTGTATGTCTTTTGATTGGGGAGTTTAGTCCATTAATATTTAAGGTTATAATTGAAAGATCTATGTTGCTTCCTTTCACCTTATCTATTTGCATTTTTAGTCTCGGTTTCTAATTCTGCAGTTATGTTTTTATTAATTTCTCTTTCTGGGTGCCTGGAGATAGTTTCTCCTTTCTTCTGTCCTTTGAATTGTTTCAAGTATTTTCTGAAGGGTTGGTTTTCTGGACATGTATTCTCTCGTCTTGTTTATGTCATGGAAGATTTTTCTCTCTCCTTCAACTATAATCAACATTTTTGCTGGGTATAGTAATCTGGGTTGGCATCTATAGTCCTTTAACACTGGGAATGCTTTGCTCCACATTCTTCTTGCTTTCATAGTTTGCACTGAGAAGTCAGTTATAATTCTGTTCGGTTTCTCCTTCTATGTAACTTGTTTTTCTCTTGTGGCTTTCAGATTTTTGTCTTTGTTTTGGGTGTCTAGCATTTTAACTATGATATGGTGTGGGGAATTTCTTTTCTGATCTTGTCTGTTTGGAGTTGTATGTGCTTCTTGTATTTGTATGGGTTTGTCTTTTTTTAGTTTGGGGAAATTTTCATCTATTATTCTGTTGAAGATCTGATCAATACCATTCTCTTGGGATTCTTCTCCTTCCTCTATTCCTATGATGCAGAGGTTTGATCTTTTCATAGTGTCCCATATTTCCTGGTTGTTCCACTTTTGTGTATTTTTAAATATTTCATAATCTTTACTTGAGCTTTTTAGTTGTTCTGTGTTATCTTCCAGGTCTGATATTCTTTGTTCTGCTTCCTCCATTCTGCTTCTGAGGCTTTTTCCATTCCTTTCCTCTTGATTGGATGAGTGTTCTATTTCCTTTTTCATTTCATCCTCTGATTTCTTTAGTAGTTCCACTTCCTTTTGGAGCTTCTCAATCTCTTTCTGTAGCTCCTTACTTTGCTGGTTGGTTTCCTTTTTCAATATTTCCACTTCCTTCCGGAGTTTGTCATTTTCTCTCTCTTGTTCTTTCTGGAGTTTGTCATTCTCTCCCTCTAGGTCATTCTTGAGTTTTTCATTCTCTCTCCTTAGTTCTCTGACTTATTCTTTATATTCTTTGATTTCTTTGAATATGTCTGCAATTTTTTCTCTAAGATCTGTGTCCTGGGTCACCCCCAGGGGGAACCCGCTGTTGGAATCTCCCACAGGGTTGGTAGAGCTTGGTATGGAATTATCCTGTACCTTTCCCATGTTGTCCCTTTGTCATGTCCCTGGCATGTGGGTTTCCCTTTTTGCCTGTGCTTCAGGTGGTCCTGGGAAGTCCCTGATCTAAGCTCTGTGCACTCAAGTCTCACAGTGGCAACAGGCCCACATTTTATACCAGCTAGCAGGGTGACTCTGCCCCCACAGTCACACAAGATAGTGATTTAATTATCCAGCAAACCAATGAAACAATTATCAAACAACCCAGAGATAGAATTATCCAACAATCTGCCTGGCTAAAGTGCCTGGCTCCTACCTGTGTTTCAGGTGGTCCTGAGAAGTCCCTGATCTAAGCTCTGTGCACTCCAGACTGATTCTTTAAAAATTTTTTGGGAAAACAATATAAGAGACAACTATCTGTAGCAAGTACGCAGTGTACTAATCATAAATGTTCAGAAAAGAATTCAAAGCTGTAGTATTGTTATAAACTAGTTGGCCATCACTGTAGTAGTTTGGGAGGAAGCAGGACTGACGGTTGTCATGTGCTGAACTGAGCTGGTGGATGCCAGCCTTTGGGTGCCAGAAGGTGATCTGTGAGCACTGGGTAAAGCACCCGTCTGCAAGTGTGTTCACAGGGAGAATGGGCAGCACTGTGGACAGAGGTTTGGCCTGAGTGGGGCATTCTGGTTTGTGGTCTGTGGAGCTTGATGGTTTGTGAGTACTAACTTCCAGTCACTTGGCAGATATGTGCAGCTGTGTCACAACATAAAAGCCTCTAGTCTCATGGGGCATGGAGCAAAGACACATTTTCCTTTGCCACTGTGATTGCTTCTTATTCTTGGTCTTTGAATTACGTTTGATACCCTAAGTCTGCACCAGCCCTGGACTCGGCGTGGGAGGGATCCTATAGGTGGATTGGGTGGTTCTCAAAGTGCTAATGAATTGTGTGGCAGTCCCCATAAAACCAAAGAACCCAGGATATCAGACCAAATAAAATTTTATATTTTTAAATTTTAGAAAAGTTATTCTTATCCTGTGTGTTTATGATGTATTGGGGTGGGTGTTCATATACCAAACCCATTTATACCCCCCGGACCATCTTGACAGCTCAGTCTGCTAAGTTTTATTCAGAGAGCATTTGACAGGCACATTTTGACAAAACTCATAATGGATAAGTACATGGGTATATGTATGTTGACTTTTCAAAAATAGTGAGATCTCACCAACCTTAAAACTCCAAGTGGAGAAGTTTAAAAGATGTGCTTGAGATTTAAAAAAAAAAAAAAAGATTAAGGGACTGGAGAGATGGCTCAATGGTTCCTCTTGGAGAGGAACCAGGTTCAGTTCCCAATACCCACATGGTGGCTAACAGCCATCTGCAACTCCAGTTCCAGGAGATCTGGCGCCCTCTTTTGTTCTCTGTGGGCATTGAAGGACACAGGTGCACTTTCATACATGCAGGTAATACACTCATACACATAAAATAAAAATAAAGCAAAAGAATGTTTCATTAAAGGATAAGGATAAATTTGTATTTTTTATCCTGGGGTAGGTATGTATATGTATTCTTGTGATGATGAGTGTGTGTGCATGTTTGCGTGTGATGCAGATGTGCATGTACCATGATGCATGTGTGGAAGTCAGTGGACAACCTTGAGAAACAAGAGGGAGTGTCTCTTGTCCACTGCTGAGTATGGCAGAAGGTTGGCCTACAAATTTCCAGAGAGTCTCCTGTTTCTGTTACCCAGGAGTGCTGGGATTCCAGGAACGTTCTACCTGGTCCAGCTGGATGTGGGTTCTGAGAATCTAGACTGAGGCCCTCACAGTTGTACCACAAGCACTTTATCTACTGAGCCATGACAGAAACATTAAAGATCAATCTTTTCTGTCAAACACTGTAAAACTCTGGTTTAGGAGAAGGGATTCAAATCTTTTAATCACCCTGGTCATCCTGTAAAACCCCTGTTTACATAAAAGCCCTGCTCCATTCCCAGAGCCAGTTGGCCTGGGGCTCTGAGCTCTTTCCCTTTTGTCTAAGCCCTTTCTCCTTCGTTTCCTATGCACCAGTTCTTTTAGAATTGGCCAACTGAGACAGACCGAGGTTGGACACCAGCCAATGGGGAAAGACACAGTACTCTTGTATTTGTATCTTGATAGGATAAAAACCTATCAAGCTTGTGGGTCAGGTATTTGGGTGTGCTTGCTCCACCTGAATGATGCCGTGTACCCTTCTGCAAAAAGTGACGGCTGCCTTGCTGGGTACTTTCCCTGTGCTTGCTCTCTGCATAGTAGCAGCAGGGTCCTTCGTTGAACCTCAGCTTTTATTTCTAATAGCCACCTCCCCAGTCCAGGATGAGAACAGTTTATATACTTTAAGTCATGAATATTCTTACCACGTCAGAAAGGTCAGCATAGCGCCCTTTCTGTCTTCATGAGGAAGATGCTGTACTGTGCTGTGCTGTGCTGTGCTGTGCTGTGCTGTGCTGTGCTGTGCTGTGCTGTGCTGTGCAGAAAAGTGTTGGAAAGGCACCTAGCCCTGGTGATGACTGGGTGTGACATTTGCTTGCTCTGAATCCCAGTTTCTTCGGTGGGTTGAAGGTGGTTGGCTTTTTTCATCTGAGATGAGAATGTTAAGGCATAGCTCATGGGGCTTCTGTCTGTTAGGTAAACTGTAATATATAGTAGAAGCAGTTAGCATTGTGTTTGTAGTTGATAAATTTATCATTTGAAAAATACTGAGGTGAACTTTGTGGGCTTGACACTCCTATTTATGCAGGGCTAAATGCCCCCTTGCTGGGTTGTAGCACCTCAGGACACATTGTTCAGGCCTGTTTCCTCCTGTCTCTTACTTAAAATGCCTCCATAGTACAGTGAAATTATAGTTAACGGACTAATATCCAGTTGCCTGCATCCTGGGCTTTGTTGTCTGGTGAACCACTGGCCACTAATGAGCTCTGAATTTCTCTGTGTCCTGCAGAGTTTCATTTGGGAAATTTTCCCAGCTGAAGAAGTAAGGGATGGCTGAATTGACAAAATTGCCAGGTCACCCCACCCCCATTCCCAGCACTGAATTATGGCCGCACAGTCTTCCTGGCTCCAGCGGCTGGCCACTGCCTTCCAGGGAAGAATGGCCTGCTGGCTTGGCAAACCCAGACCTATTGCCTGCTGGTCACCAGTACTGTAGGTGTGTCCCGCTGGTCACCAGTACTGTAGGTGTGTCCCGCTGGTCACCAGTACTGTAGGTGTGTCCCGCTGGTCACCAGTACTGTAGGTGTGTCCCGCTGGTCACCAGTACTGTAGGAGTGTCCCGCTGGTCACCAGTACTGTAGGTGTGTCCCGCTGGTCACCAGTACTGTAGGTGTGTCCCGCTGGTCACCAGTACTGTAGGAGTGTCCTGCTGGTCACCAGTACTGTAGGTGTGTCCCGCTGGTCACCAGTACTGTAGGTGTGTCCCGCTGGTCACCAGTACTGTAGGTGTGTCCCGCTGGTCACCAGTACTGTAGGTGTGTCCCGCTGGTCACCAGTACTGTAGGTGTGTCCCGCTGGTCACCAGTACTGTAGGTGTGTCCCGCTGGTCACCAGTACTGTAGGTGTGTCCCGCTGGTCACCAGTACTGTAGGTGTGTCCCGCTGGTCACCAGTACTGTAGGTGTGTCCCGCTGGTCACCAGTACTGTAGGTGTGTCCCGCTGGTCACCAGTACTGTAGGTGTGTCCCGCTGGTCACCAGTACTGTAGGTGTGTCCCGCTGGTCACCAGTACTGTAGGTGTGTCCCGCTGGTCACCAGTACTGTAGGTGTGTCCCGCTGGTCACCAGTACTGTAGGTGTGTCCCGCTGGTCACCAGTACTGTAGGTGTGTCCCGCTGGTCACCAGTACTGTAGGTGTGTCCCGCTGGTCACCAGTACTGTAGGTGTGTCCCGCTGGTCACCAGTACTGTAGGTGTGTCCCGCTGGTCACCAGTACTGTAGGTGTGTCCCGCTGGTCACCAGTACTGTAGGTGTGTCCCGCTGGTCACCAGTACTGTAGGTGTGTCCCGCTGGTCACCAGTACTGTAGGTGTGTCCCGCTGGTCACCAGTACTGTAGGTGTGTCCCGCTGGTCACCAGTACTGTAGGTGTGTCCCGCTGGTCACCAGTACTGTAGGTGTGTCCCGCTGGTCACCAGTACTGTAGGTGTGTCCCGCTGGTCACCAGTACTGTAGGTGTGTCCCGCTGGTCACCAGTACTGTAGGTGTGTCCTGCTGGCCACCAGTACTGTAGGTGTGTCCTGCTGGCCACCAGTACTGTAGGTGTGTCCTGGTGGTCACCAGTACTGTAGGTATGTCCTGCTGGTCAACAGTACTGTAGGTGTGTCCTGCTGGTCCCCAGTACTGTAGGTGTGTCCTGGTGGTCAGCCCTCCTGGGTGGCTTTTTATCTTTTTTTTTTTTAACTGTTTAACATGGCTTTCTATAGAATGCCAAAAAACGGTTTCCAAAGGAGTTGTTTATCCATGTGGATCTCACAAACACCCAAACTATGTAGGAGGCCGGAAAACATTGTGTACCTCATTTCTATAACCTTCTTTCTGAAAAGGACAAGACACAAAAAGAATTTGAAGAGGAACAAATGATTCATAGGCCTGAGGAGTGAGCTTGGTGAAGTTATTTTAAAAGCTTCATGCTGTATGTTGGCCCTGAAAGGAGTAAAGAGGGGGCTGGCTTGCTGTTGACGGGGCTACCGCCTTCCCATGTTAGATTATAAGGGTGCAAACCCCCAATAAAACACAGGCACATGAGGCTTAATAACTCCAGGAACATTTCCTTCAGGAATTGCCATGGCTGACAACCTGTGGGCACGTGGTGGGGTAGGGGCTGTGGTGACAGCAGCAAGATGGCGACTGAGGCCCACCCCTTTATAGCCACAGGGCGGGACCTCAGGTTCAGGGGAAGGGGGGCGGGACCTCAGGTACAGGGGAAGGGGGCGGGACATCTGGTACAGGGGAAGGGGTCAGAAGATTGACAGCCTCTGGAGGAAGTGGACTTCTGTGTGTTCCTTGGAATTCTGGGAAGCCCAGATCTAACACCCTGTCTGTAGTCCTGACTTTTCTTCTGTGTAAGGACCCTGGAATCAATTCCTTTAGAAATCTACCAGATCAAGAATTGGTTGCTTTGATTCCTCAGTGGTGTTTTCCCAGATCTTTGTCTTTCTGTTGCCCGTAGACTAGTCTTAAACTCCTGGGCTCAAGTGATCTTCCTGCCTCAGTGTCCTGCGGAACCACACCCAGAGGCTTGCTCCTCTGTGCCTGATTTACTAGGTAATTATCTCTCAGAATTAGATGTGGCTCTTGTTAAAATACACAGATCATCAGTGTAGTTGCAGTGCGTCATACTGATGTTACTGTAAAACAGCTTATTCATCTCATGGGTTTTACAGCAGTTTGAATCATGAACCAAATTCTTCACTGGACTATAGAAAATATTGGAATAAAAACCAGTATGTGTGGATCTTACAAGAATGAGGGAGGAAAAAAGAAAAAGAATGGTAAGCATAGCAACCCCAAAATTTGCATTCTGTGAACCACTGGGAATGAAAAGAGCATGCGTGTGAGGTGAAACGTTTCTTCAAAAAAGTGATATAGAGAAAATAAAACCCCAGTAATGGAGTCTGAATAATGAATCCCTGCTGAAAGAGAAGTGGAATGGTGAGTTAAACTTAACTTTTTGAAATAACCATAAATAATAACTAGGTTATTGCTAAAAGTATGATTATTACTTCTCAAAGAGTTACAGTAAAGCCTGCCTTTTACTTAAAAAGACTTGCACTTCGCTTCCATTTGAATATTTTAAAATGGTACTTTAAATGGAGCAGGCTTGCAAAACAAACGCGCAGAGCCAGTACTTCCCCTTTGTCTGGAAGCAGCACTGAACAGTTAGCTCCAGGAATGTTTTAAGCTGTTAAGTACTCTGGAGGACAAAGGCCTGACTCACTTTACGAGGGCATGGTTCCTCTTCTCACTGACTGAAACCCTTTAAACAGGGCTTTGATGGATGAGACTGTGGTTGGAGAAGGAGCAGCAGAGGACCGTATGTGGTCCAAGCAAAGGCTTTGCAGTGTGTGGAACCCTGGCAACTGTTGTGCAGGCCACCACTGCTGGGGAGGGAGGGTCGGAATCTTATGGGAGGCTAAAGCCAGGTAGTCAGGGCCTCCCATGCTGTGCTGAAGGCAGAGAGACACCTCAGGGGTACATGGTCCAGCTCCAGTTGAGCAGTGTTCCAGGCCTGCCAACCTTGTACCTGTCTCTGCAGAATCCTTCACTGAGCAAACTCTTACACATCTGTGAAGTCTCTGCTAGGATACTTTGAGTGGAAAACTAGAAAACGGGGCAGAAACTGATGTGAGGGGAGAAGGTGCTTTTACTTCTGTGGGGTTCAGTTCTACTAGACATCCAGTGTCCCCTCAAGACCCTTTGTCACAGGGACAGTGTGTTTCTTTTGTTTCCTTTTTCCCCTGTTGGCCTCTGGCATCACCAGGGCTGTTGGGGCACACAATCCCAGGTTCCACTCCGTCTCCCCAGCAGTCACCAGGGCTGTTGGGGCACACAATCCCAGGTTCCACTCCGTCTCCCCAGCAGTCACCGGGGCTGTTGGGGCACACAATCCCAGTTCCACTCCGTCTCCCCAGCAGTCACCGGGGCTGTTGGGGCACACAATCCCAGTTCCACTCCGTCTCCCCAGCAGTCACCAGGGCTGTTGGGGCACACAATCCCAGTTCCACTCCGTCTCCCCAGCAGTCACTAGGGCTGTTGGGGCATACTATCCCAGTTCCACTCCATCTCCCCAGCAGTCACCAGGGCTGTTGGGGCACACAATCCCAGGTTCCGCTCCGTCTCCCCAGCTGAGTCACCAGGGCTGTTGGGGCACACAATCCCAGGTTCCACTCCGTCTCCCCAGCAGTCACCAGGGCTGTTGGGGCACACAATCCCAGGTTCCGCTCCGTCTCCCCAGCAGTCACCAGGACTGTTGGGGCACACAATCCCAGGTTCCACTCCGTCTCCCCAGCAGTCACCTCCAAATGATTGCAGGCAGCACAACGCCATTTCAGAATCAGACTGTGTAACTGGAAACTTCACCGGTGCTGGTTAAAGGCCTCCTTGGACTGAATGGAGAGAGAGGCTTCCCCACCCCCACAAAAAGTAACTGTGAATATTTAAAATTTAGGTTTCCAGACAAGTACTGCCCATTTGTCAACGAAACTGAATACTGAGCTAGGTAAATGCTTTAAGCTGTTAAATAAAACACTCTGGGGATAAAGGCACAAAGTCAAGACTCATTTTATTGAAAGGACCTTCATCCTCTCAGAGGTGGTGAGGGTCTTGCTGACAATGGTGAGAAGTCTCAGGGTAACCTGGCTTGCCAGAACCGACTTCCTTCCAGGTCTAGTTCAAAAGGCTCCTTATGTTCTGTCTTTCAAGTCATACATTTGTTGAACTGTCTTTCTTTTGCCAATGGACAGTGATTAAAGTGTTATATTGGAAAACACTTTTATAAATGACAAGCAATGTTAAATGTAGTTTCTTATTTAAATAGCAATAGCTGATGAAAGTGGAACAGAGAAATGTGAACTCAGAAGGTTGAAGTCATCAGCATTATCAACATACAGATGAGTGTAGGGTGTATAATTTTTCTTCTGGACAAAAACATTTTGTTTTCTTTCTGTATATAATTTGTTCTGATCTGTATATAATTTGTTTTGTTTCAGTATATATATATGTATATATATTTGTTTTGTTTCTGTATATAATTTGTTTTGTTCTGTATATAATTTGTTTCTGTATGTAATTTGTTTTCTTTCTGTATATGCACACATATATGTATATATAAAGCTAATCAATATAAAGTTTAGAATTGAAATATATTTTTAGGAGGTTTTAGCTTCTTACAGCAAAGCACAACTTTATGAACAGAGCAGAGTGATTGATTGTATTAGGTATGTGAGAAGTGAATAAGCTTCTTTCTTACAACTTGTCTGAATGTGTTAGAAGGTAACCCTGGGACTATGGGCCTAGGAGATCTTCTGGAGAGTCAGAAACAGTGGGAAGATGATGGAGAGGTTGAGTGGTTTGGGCCAGCAAATGTAGAGAAAGACTTCCAAGCATCAATAGGATGCTCTTGAGGGATCCTTGTGGGTAGGTTCCGGTAGGCATCTGCATATCAGTAGATTGAATTTTACCCTGGGTGCAATGGGAAGAGGGCAGAGTCAAGATGGTGCAGATGCATAGAGGAAAACTGGCTATGCAGGAAGTTTCAACATAAGGATTGGGATCATGGATGAAATCATCTGTACACCTCTTCTTGCAGAGCAGGAAGAAAGGAGGGCTACGGTGGAACCTAGAGCAATTCCAGAAGTAATGAACAGAGGAGAAGAATGGTGGAGGGGTGGCCTGAGAAATGGGGGCCAGGACACAGATGGATGTGGGGCTTGCAGAAGGGGAGAATGAGGATGCGTCTCAGAAGGCAGTCCTTCTGGGAGCTGGAGCTTTTTGGACTTGGCTGGGTGGCGAGTGCAGGGGATCAGGGCCTTTCTCAAAGAGTGGCAGTAGAAGCCCCCTTTGTGTGCTCTCTGGGAGAAGTGGAGAGGCAAGTAAAGATGGTCTTCTGAGAATGTTGACTGAAGGGAGCGGAGAGGTAGCTCAGTGGTTAAGAGTACTGGCTGTTCTTGCAGAAGACCTGGGTTCAGCTCCCAGAACCATCCACAAATCCGTGTCATGTGGACTTACATGCATACAGCCCAAACACTCATAGATGTAAAATAAAATACACATATTTTTTAAATGAATGTTAACTATGAAGGTAGAGAAAATGTGGGTTAAACGGAGTTTATGGAAACTATGAATGGAGATGGGAAAGATTTGAGAAATCGGTAAAACATTCTTGTAGTGAATCTCATAATGAAGTAAAAATGGATGCAATCCTGAGAAATCAGGAAGAGAGAGGTTTCAGACCACTGCAGGCCAAGGGTAATGTCTCTGTTGTAGAGTACATGGAGAGTCTTGGGGGTTACTATTTTCCAGTGTGTATGTATTCAAGCTCAAACCAAGCTGGGTGTGGTAGTGCACTGCCTCTGCCTCCCAGCACTTGAGATCTCTGTGAGTTAGTTTGAAGCCAGTGTAGTCTATATAGCAAGTTCTAGGCCAGCTGAGGCTAGCCATGAGAGATCCTGTCTCAAAGAAACAAAACACACAAACTAACAAACTCGCCAGGGTAGAGCACACAGTTTCTTCATTTGTTAGTAGAGTCTGTTCCCATTTTTGTTCTTGTGTTAGCTAGCATTCCATCATTGTAAAAAATAATGAATTTAGGGTGAGAAAAGGCTTATTTTGGCTCATAATTTTGTTAACTTTTTGAGGTGGTGATTCATAACTGGCCTGGCTTCCGGACCTCTCGTGAAGTAGCACACTGTGGCAGAAGTGTCTGACTGAGCAAAGTTGCTTATCTTGTAGCCAGGAAAAGAGTGTGTACTGGAGCAGTTCCCGAAGTTCTCTTGGGGGAACCACCCACACCAGTAGCCTGCCGACCTCCCATTAAGCTCCACCCCTTGAAGTTCCCAGCTCCGCCTGTAGCACTGCACTGGAGGCCATGCCTTTGCCGTGACAACCTTTTGGGTTATATGCAACATTTAAGTTATAAACTATAGCAATTCTTAAAGGAGAAAATTTTAAATCAATTCTATGCATTAATTAATGCAAAATTTTGAACTTTGACTTTAATAAGGTACATAAGAAGAAATGTAATTTTATCACATGGGGTTGAACTTTGGAGGGGCACAAGTCAAGACTACCATAAATAACAAGATACCACCAGCTCAGAGCTTAAACAACAGAAATCAATTTTCTCACAGTTCTGAGTTGACAAGTATAAGATCCACAGGTCGCACGTGTAGTTTCTTCCAGGGCACCTCGTCTTTCTGGGTATGCCCTTCCAAGCCTTTGCTCTGTGTGTGATCAACCCAGTATCCCCATGTTTCTGGGGAGCTTTAGTAAGATTGGATATGATCTTATTTAACCTTAATTGCCCCTTAAAGACTGAATCTCCAGGAGCTATGGTAGCATGTTACTTCAGCATTTAGAAGGCAGGAAGATTGAGTTTGAGACTAGCCCAGGGTACATGGAGAGTTTGAGGCCATCCTAGGCTCACAGTCTCAAAAAAAAAAAAAAATCCCTGGGTTTAGGATAAAGTTTAGTGGTAGAAACAAAACTCTTAGGATCTTCAGATACAGTCAGATCCTCGGGTCCTAGAGATTAGATCTTCACTTAGAAATTTGGGGGACAGAATAAAATTCAGACAGTAACATGTCCTGACAACGTATTTTGTCACCCTTTTCAGAACACATGGAAAAAAATGGTTCTATAGTTTTCATAGTGGGGATGTAAAGGGACATTCCTTTATTGAACACCTAGTATATGTTGGGCACTGTGATAATTTCTAGAAATACAAATATAGCTTGAGTATCCCTTCTTCAAAAAAAATTTTTTTTATTAATTTTATTTATTTCTGTATGTGTATGAATGTACTGTCTGCATGCAAGTCTGTGCACCTGTGTCGTGCAATGCCGCGGAGTTCAGAAGAGGGTCTCGGATTCCCCTGGAACTGGAGTTCTCCTGGAATTGGAGTTTCAGATGGTTCTCAGCCGCCATGTGGGTACTGGGGATTGAACCCGGGTCCTCTGTAAGAGCGGTCGGCGCTCTTAACCGCTAGGCCATCTCTCCAACCCTGAGTATCCCTTCTTCAAAATGACCAGAAATGGTTCAGATTTTCAGTATTTTTCAGATTTTGAACATATATACATATATAAACATGGGATATCTTGGGGATGGGACACAGAAGTCTGGGCTGATTTATTTCATATATAACATACACAGTCTGAAATTTTGTACATCATATTTTTAGTGTATCTGCATTTTATCTGTGACTTGTCACATGAAGCCATGTGGGGAATTTTCTACTTGTGGCAGCGTTTTATTGCTAAAATGTTTTGGAGTCTGGATTTTAAACTTATGACCTAGAGATACTTAACTTGTATATTTTTATGGAATTCTTGGATACACATTGAAATATGCTATATAAATTGCTAGTAGATTGAGATGTTGAATGAACATATGCTGGGTGCATTATTAAAATGTTAGACTGATTCTACTGAAAGGAGGTTAGAATAAAGTTCACAAAAAGGTGGCCTGGGGTAGGGGTGTCGTGAAGAATTGCATTCACATTTATTTGCTCAGAAAAAGTGTTTTCTGAGCAAAAGAAAGACCGAATAAGGTCGGGCATGGTGGTGCACGCCTTTAATCCCAGCACTCAGGAGGCAGAGGCAAGTGAATCCCTTCCAAGGCCATCTTGGTCTACATAGTGAGTTCCAGGCCAGCTGGATCTACAGGGAGACTAAAAAAATCACAGGGCAGGGAAAGTGCAGCTGTTCAGAAAGTCATCGAATAGCATGACCTGGGGATACCTTGGGCAGTGAGATGAGAAAATTAATTATGATAAGATGGAACCACACTGAGTAGAATTTTGATCAGTGTGGAACTAACAAAGTAAGGAGGGGTGTGCCCCTCGAGGCAGTATCCCCACCGAGGGAAGGGAGTGCTGGTCACATCCTAGTCATTAGCTATCAGGACACTGGCTGGAATCCTGTGCCAGTTTCCCCAGGTGGTTCTGGAGCTGCAGAGGGGCTTTCCCTCCTCCTTTATCCACATCAGCTCGAAGCTTGGTGCAGCTCACACTTAGCCCACATGCTTTTCAGAACATGTGTCGGCAGCACTGCTTTCTTCTCGATGCCCCAAGTCTCCTCTCCCACTTTTAAATACCTAATTCCCATTACTGGTTTGCTTACCTTGGAACCTGTCAATTATCTCACCATTGGCAGGGCACACTTCTACCATGTGTGTCCAAATGTGTGGTGAACTGTGAAAAGACAGGAGTGCCAGGAGCATTCTTCTGAGCAGAGATTTCATGTTGTGCATTGACACAATGCAAATTTCCTTGGAGAAAAGGTGCCCTTCCCCAGCTTACACAGTGGTAAACTGAATGGGTCGTGAGAGCTTCCAAGGATACCAGCAAGCATCATTTGTGTCTCTTCAGAGTCTTGGTGTCTCCAGCCAGGTAAATAAATACCTTAAACAGGGAGGGTAAATAACTTACTCCTGACTTTCTCTGGCTCTATAGTATGGCTGAGAGAACAGCAGGATTAAATAGCAAAATGTTTTAGTTTGTGTCACAGTAAATTGGGATAAAGCCAAGACTGGCTTTCCTTACAATGTTCTGCTAAAACTCCAAAGTTAGATGGATGGCTATCTCTATTCTGTACATTTATTCATTTTGGACTTTGACCTAAATGAAGGAAAAAGAAGGGACCCTCTGCTCCTGGGTATTAGAAACATTTGTACTATTGGGTAATATGTAAGCAAGAACCTTAAACATATGAGCCTAGGCCAGGTGTGGTGGTACATGCATATAATTTTAGCACTTTGAAAAGTGAGTCAGAGGGATTATCAGTTAAAGGCCTGAGATACATAGTAAAGCCATGTAAAAAACAAAATGAAACAAAAACACCTAAACCCCACAAAACCCAAAACAAAACAAAACAAAACAAAAAAGCTCTCCAGTACTTTCACTTTATTGGTAAGGTAATTAGGTCTCAGAAGTGACTGTGACTTAGTGGTACAGGTGGACTCCTGACTTCAGTGTTGTTGTTGTTGTTGTTACTGTTTTCCAGTTAATCTGTTATCTACTGTGACTTTTAAAAAAAACATATATATATATATATGTCTCTGTGTGTGTGTGTCTGTGTGTATGTGTCACCTGTGTGTGTGTCTGTGTTGTATATAACTAAGGTAGTTAAAATAATTTACTGTGAAAGGATATTGAGAAGGAAGAATGAGACAGTTCTGGTGAAGCATCTGATCACTCTGAACTTGGTGGAGGTTGTGAATAGACTGTAGAAGTTAGTGTATAGAAAACTTAGTTTAAGCACAAGTGAGGAAGCTTCCCTTTAGTGATGTAAATCAGCATGGAACTGCATTGATGTAGGCTCTCTTTAACTCATAAGGGTCTTGTAAAACAGTAATAAATGTGCTTTCTATTTGCAGTTTCAGCTAACCTCTATAAATTAGAGAAATGAATGGATACTGGTGAGTTTGAAGCCTGCAGAGCTACTCAATAGGTCTTCCCTCAAGAGCAAGTTGTAAGTCTGTGCTGATGTGCTCAGAGGGTAATATATCTAGGATGTGCATTACAAAGAAACAAAATACAAATTTTTGGGTTCCCAGAGGCCTAACATGGTCCTACTTCTTTAGATTATACCAGATAATTTATCAGACATGAAACTGATAAAAGACAGCAGGACACCCTATAATTCAGTACAGTAACTCACAAAAGTTCTCTGGAATCAGTTTGGCTTTCTAATATATTAACAGTTTGTGAAGAAAGGAAGGAAGGAAGCCAAATCATACACATTTGCGAGTATGCACAGATGCGCCCAGAATCCAGAGATGTGCTTCCATTTGTACGTGTTTTATTACATCAGCAAATTACAAGGGGATGGGAAAGTGGGAGATGAGAGATTGAAATTTGTGAGACTGTTACTTTAAAGCTGAATTCCAGAGCACCTAAATTAAAAGGGCGAAACAACATGACAGGGCAGATGCTTGTGTCTGACTTCTCTCTGGGAGGTCAGGGTGACAGTCACAGTTGAATTTTCCTTGCTGCCAATGGGTCCTGGCTCTCTGATTCTCCTCAGACCTGATTGGACCTCAGTAGGTCATGAACATTGTAGACACCTGTGACTTCTCGAACACCTCCATTTTCTGTTACTGATTTTGTTTCTGACACATTCAGTGTATTAGTTGAGACTCTCAGATGATACAATTACAAGTATCTAGTTTAAAGAGCTTTACTTGGCTTTCTCTTTTCTTCTAGAATTGGACAGCTCTTAACTCTGTAAAGTAGAATTTGTGTTCCGGTGAACCAAGCAGAGGAGGTTAGATTATAGAAAAGGTTGAAGAAGAACCAAGTAGGAGTAGATTGGTTGTGTCAGAGTTGCTAGGTAGGGAGAAGCAGAGAGAACCATGGGAAAACAACTTGCTGGTGAACACTGCTGATGACTGTTTCTGTGTAAGGATGAGGGCAGAGGGAACTTCATTATCATACCTCTTGAAATGACCTGTTGGGGGAATCTGGCCACTTTTCCTTTCTCAGAGGGTTTCTTTGGAACTCAGATAGCCCACTTGTTGAGTGACTTGATGTTACACAAGGGACTCCATTTTCATTTTTGGTCTGGTCTGTTAACCTATAATTTTCATTTAACACCTTGAAAACTCCTTCTAACCTGTTCACCACCTGTTTCATTTCTGATATTTATTTTGTTTCCATACCAGCAAAGGTGACCTTAAATTTTGTCTTGGATATTAAGACTATAATGTCTATTTCTCTAAGACAGTGGATCTTAACTCTAACTAGGAACTAGGATTACCTGGCAGAGATTTTGACCACTGATGAAATACAGGTGCTTGGCTGTATGCCCAGGCAGCTTGAGTGGATTCGGCTAGAGCCTGTGGTATCACTTTTTAACTATGAAATCATGGTTAGAAGCCATTGCTCTGAGGAGCACTTTTTCTTTTTTTTTTTTTTTTTCTTTTTTTAGTATGCAACTCTCTTAGTGCCCCTTCCCTGATCTCTCACAACATTCTCCCCAAATTAAAATCTATATCAAATCAGCAAATTATAGTAATTCTGGGTTCTCTATAGTGAGAAGTTCCCAAATCAGTCAAAATTGAAAGTAATCAAAGGCAGGCTTTATTTCCAGGAAAAGCACTCCTCGGGCGAATTCAATGGCCTCTCTTGAAGGCCAAGGAAAAAAGCACCTGGGCTGGGCTAGGAATTTTTTGTAGGGCAGAGGAGGGGAGATGTTAGTTAGGTGACATGTTAGTCAGGTATTGGAATCTAGCCAATTAGGCCAGGTCAGGGCCCTGAAGGTGGGTCTTAGGTCCAGGGGTCACGTTGGAATCCAAAACAAGGTGTTGGCTTTGGCTTTATTGGGTGGTTTGCAAGGGCTTTCTTCAAGAACTTTTGCAAAGGTGGGCTCCTGGCCGGAAGAGAAATGTGGGGACCTCCCTGTCCACGCCATCTTGGCCTTTGTCCCACAACTCTGGCTTAACATAGACTTATAACTTTTGGTTGAAAGACAAGGATATCCGTTAAGTATTCATACTGTTTAAAGTTTTGAAGTCTAGTTGTATCTTGTCAGGTGGTGAGCCGTAGTCCGTCTCATAGGTTAGTAAAGATTGACTTTTAAGTTGCAGTAACATTACACAGTGAAAGCTAAATTTCCCTTGATTTTTTTTTTTTTTGTCATTCTGTTAAAACTCTTACTATTCCCTTTCAAAGATTTCCATCACATTGATTTATGAAAACACTTGTTCAGGTTTACATGATTCTTCTCTAATTGTGTAGCCAAGAAATGGGATCATTCATCTTGAGACAAGCTAATTTGAAGTTTCTGGGGAGAATCCCTGAGGCATGAAGATTACTCTTGTCTTCAGTGATGGAATATACTTATTCAGAAAGAATTTCCTTGTTTGAAAAGTCACTTAGCACATAACTACACACTACGGGTTTTGTTATGCAATGAAAATGATCATTGCACTGTGTCTGATTCTTTGGTTTCTTCTGCGCTGTATCTGCCTTTGAGGATATGCATACTATTTCTGTCCTATAGATCCAGCAGCTGTTAGAAATACCATGCATGCTTGCTGGGAATTGGGTGGTAATTTTGTGTACAATATCTGTTGATTAAATTGCCCGGGGCTGAGTTTTTTTTTTTTCTTCCCACACAAAAAAGAGTTAGATTGGAGAATTTTCCCTAATTACTAAAGATTGCTTTTAAATGAGCAATGTACGAGACACAGTTGTTGCTATAGGCAGCTGCACACTGTGTATTATTGCTTGAGTACACGGTAAATATTTTACGGTTGGAGTAGTGAATGTTGCTGGGAGGAGAGAACGTGAATTGGCCTGTAGAAATAAAAACAGCACCAGTGTTAAAGCTTAAGATTAGATTTGTGGGCTCAAGCTTAACAGTGACAGGGGGCTGCTTGGGTAATTTTTCAGAATTACATTCATTTTAGATGCTAATACCAACATAGAATTTATTTTTAAATCCCACCGAAATTCTGCTTGTCCCTCACCTGCATGGTTGCCTACAGAGAGTGTGCTGTGTGCTTTATTTCCTAAGAAGTGAAATTCTGGGAGCCACTTTGTGTTATGAGTACACTACACTCCGATTCTTTGTATGACAAGGGCCACTTAAATGAAAAGTTAATACCTATTTCATGTGAGTTTGCAAGCAGACCATTCAAAACAGTGGTGAAAAGCCCCCTGCCCCTAGAGTCTTTGTGCACCATCCTGAAGGAGGGCTTGGTTCTGGGCCAGGCCTTGCTGCTCCCTTTCTGTTCCGAGACATCCCTTAGCGCTGGGACTTCTGCTTCCAGATCGCTCTGAATGGGGAAGCTTTGCTTCCTTTTCAGAGTCCTTTCTTGTGATGAAGATAAATGGTGGGTGGGACACTGCCTAATGAGGACTGTGATCATATGAAATAGCCACTGATTAAAGGGTAGCTCAGTGGGTGCATTATTCTCATCAGAGGCACATCACTGGGGTGGGGTTGAGGGAATTCTCTTTCATGTTCAGGAGGCAAATTGTACTTGACCATCAGTTAAAGACAATTAAAATGTGCCTTTCTGATTTTCTGGGGGAAGAGTTGCCCCCAAAAGGATGTATTTCAATTGAAGAAAGGAAAAGCCATCTTCTAAGCTTGGTGTTAGCCTACAGACAGTACTCCTTGGGCTTTTGCAATACTTGTGTCCTTGGAGAATGAAGGATAAACACCCTTCATGGGTGTGTAAGTGACTGTAAGAGGGATTTTTTTATGTATGTAATACTCACAGAGGTTTTCTATAAAGTTGAGAGAGGGCTAGAGAAATGGTTCAGTGGTTAGGAGCACTGTTTGCTCTTGTAGAGGAACCAGGTTTAGTTTCAGTACCCACACGGCGACTAACCATTCATAACTCTAGTTCTAGGAGCTCTGACACCCTCTTTTGACCTCCATGGACATTGTTTGCATGTGGTATACTGCATACATGCAGGCAGAACAGTCATGCACGTAAAATAAAAATAAAACATAAAAATTTTACATTGTAGCTGGGCTTGGTGGCACATGCCTTTATCCTAGCACTTGGGAGGCACAGGCAGGCAGATTTCTTTGAGTCCCAGGCCAGTCTGGTCTACAGAGCGAGTTCTAGGACAGCCAGAGCTACAGGGAGACCCTGTCTCAAAAAGAAAAAAAAAAAAATTTAAGTTGTGAGGGAAATAATTTGTACCTGCCTTCTAATCTCATACCACTTTGCTAGTTACTTGCCAATTTAGGTTGTAACAGATTTAACTTTTAAATCAAAATCCAGTACTAGCTAGGTGTGGTGGCACACACCTTTAATCCCAGCACTTTTGGAGGCAAAGGCAAGTGGATCCCTGTGAGTTCAAGGCCAGCCTGGTTACAGAGTGAGTTCCACGATAGCCGGGGCTACTGGGAGACCCTATCTCAAAAAGAAAAAAAAAAATCTAATACTTCAGTAGGAAAGCCAGGAAGGTTGTTATGTCTTATGGTTCTTCCTCCCACTCACCAAAATAAGAGAGTGGTGTGTGCTGTCCTCCTCTGTCTAGTGCTGCCATTACTTAGTGCAACAGGAGAGGAAGGGAGGTCCTGCTTTCACATGCGTGGTCACCGCTGAGATCCTAGAACAGTGGTCGGCTGCCATTAATACTCAGTGGCCCAAAGCCTCATCAGTTTGGCCATGCTACTTCCTGTCTGTGCACTTTTCTTCGTACTGTCAGTGCTGTAGAGATGGCTCATCTGCAGTTGTCAGCACTGTAAAAATGGCGCTTCCTTCGTTCTCAGTGGTCAGTTCTGGAGAGCTGATGACTGAGTTGAGCTATTTCAGTCTCCCCAAGGCCTTTGTTTTGAGGACCAAAGACTTGAGTTGGTTTGACTTGGAGATGCAGTGTTTAATGGGTTTTTTGAGCAGCTATCGTGGATTTACTAAGGGCGTGTTCCTTAATGCTGCTACTTAGTCTCTGTGAGTTGCTGTGTTTGTGTTGATCAGATTCCCCACGTCCTTGTTCCTTGCTTCATGGCTGAAAACAAAGACTCTTGGCTCCTATGTATCCTCTTATCCAGGCTCTCCTCCAGCATTTCTAGAAGACTGGATTCATATCTAAGAGTGCCAGTTCTGTTGTAGAAGACTGACATCTGACTAGGTAGGACTTTTCATTCTGGAAAATGATCAAAGTATTTCCCATGTGAACATTAATTTCCAACATAGGACCTAATTGACTGTCTGATGTAGAACTGACTGATTTTGGGGAGGCCTGGGGTTGTATGTATTCTATGTGTTCAAGGGAAAGCTTTAGATTAATTAAATGGAACAGAGTTCCTTTGAGTAAAGGATTCCTTACCAATCAGTCAGCCTTCAGACCAGTAGAGGCACAGCAAGCTGCTTTGTTCAGTGTGGCCTGGCAGCGTTTGATTTATGGAAGGTGGGAATTAGCTACTGAAATAAGTTGACAAGTTAGAGTGGCCACCAACTAAACACGACTGACTGAAGCTCTTCTGCTCTGACTGATTGAGAATCAGCTGTTTGTTAAAAAGTATATACCTACAGCTGGGCGTGGTGGCACGCGCCTTTAATCCCAGCACTCGGGAGGTAGAGGTTCTCTGTGAGTTCAAGGCCAGCCTGGTCTACAGAGCGAGCTCCAGGACAGCTGGGACTAAAAGGGAGACCCTGCCTCAAAAATACCAAAAAAAAAGAAAAAAAGTAAAAAAGAAAAAAAAAAAAAGAAAAAGTATAAGCCTAAGTCAGGCTTTTAGGTTGTTTGCCCACTAAGTGTATTAAAGTGTATTAAAGACTCGACTTACAGAGGCATCTCCAGGAAAATGTAGTTTAATAAGATGTATTTATGTTAAGAAATTATATATTACTTATCTGTAATTCAAATTTAGGTACCCCTTATTTTATTGGGCAATTCTAAAGTTTTTTTTTTTTTAAGTAAGAAAGTATGGAGCTATGCGTGTTAGTGTTCACCTTTATCTCAGCAGAGGCAGGAGTTCAAGGCCAGCCTGGTCTACATAGTGAGTTTCAGGCCAGCTTGGACTATGGGGAAACTCTGTCTCAAAAATACCAAAAGAAAAAAATTAAAATAAGCTTTGTTAATATTTAATTGTGGGTGGTGGGTGAGTAAACAGAGAATAATCAAAATGATTCCTGAGTAAGTTGACTTAGAGGAAAGTTAGAAATCAGACTGGTTTATGATAAACTGAAAAATTGTACGTTAGGCTAGGAGCAGTAAGGAGAAAATGAAATGAAAATATATTGGCTGCAGGAGTGATGTTCAGGGATGACAAATGTGTTCCTTCTGATTTGGGAAATGAAAAATATCATATTGCATTTAGAAAGGCTGTTTGGTGATGACTTGGTCTGATACCTTCGTTTCCCCTAGAAAGAAATTGGAACTGAAATGTTTTGAGAATGAATTACCTGACCATGTTTTCATTATCATTCAGAGATAGAATGGAGACCAGAACCATGGTCCGTGACCCTTTGTGTCCAAAGTCTTGTATAGCTAGACTTTTTTGTCCTACTATAAGTTTTGAGTAAATTGTTGTAAAGTCAAGTACCTTTGATGGTTGGAGATATCTGAAATGATCTTTGTTTTGCAAAAGTAGTTACTGCAGATATTGAAGCACCCCCCTGTCCCGCGCAGCAGTCTTGCCGGCAAGAACTTCACGCGGACAACAGGATTCTTCTGCAGCAGTATTTATTGTGCACAGCTCTTTTACGAGAAGGACCCCGAAACGGGGAAGAGGCACTGCTTATATAGCAGTCTAGAGGGTTCGGGTATGCTCTGGATTGGTGCACCGTCCGATGCCTCATTTGCATATTAAAAGCGCGAGCTCAGAGAGCGGTAGTCATGCGCAGTCTGCAGGCAATAAGCGGAAGTCAGTGATCATGCTAATGAGTGCTCCAGATTGAAGCTCTCCCATTGGCTGGGAAATGAACTGGGTAGTTAGGCGACAAAATGGCGATCATAAGACCTGGCCAGGGTCCAAGGCGCCATTTTGGTCAACGTCCGCTCTCTACACCCCCCTACTCTCATTTCAGAAAACTACATTTTCCTCATGTAATGTTCTAGAAAACTAAAGCTTGATGTAGCATTAAATTTTGCGATTAGAGGTGCTGGAGAGATAGCTCAGTTGGTTAAGAGCATTGGCTGGTTAGCCTGCACCCATGTGGTGGCTGATAACCATCCTAACTCTGGTTCTAGGGGATCCTATACCCTCTTCTGACCTTTGCAGGCATTGCACAACATGGGCACACTCATATATATTCAAGCAAGACATTCATACACATAAAAATAAATACATAATGCTGGACGTGGTGGCACACGCCTTTAATCCTAGCACTTAGGAGGCAGAGGTACGCGGATCTCTGTGAGCTCGAGGCCAGCCTGGTCTACAGAGTGAGTTCCAGGACAGCCAGAGCTACAGGGAGACCCTGTCTCAAAAAGAAAAAAAAAAAAAAAAAATACATAAAATAAAAATAAATAAATATTTTTATTTTGGTCTTTTCGAGACAGGATCTCCCTATAGTCCCATCTGTCCTGGAATTCACTTTGTAGACCAGGCTGGCCTTGAACTCACAGAGATCCACCTGCCTCTGCCTCCCAAATGCTAGGATTAAAGGCGTTTGCCACCACTCCCAGCAAATAAATATTTTTAAATGTGATTAGAAATACTGTCACGTTACAGCACCTTCTATTCTAGTTCCCCTCTTGCCCTTAGTTCTTCACTGATTGCTGTTGGTCCATTCATACCAGCACTTCTGTGCATTTGGCCTCTTCTCTAAGAGAGGATACCTTTTGGAGTCCTCAGAGCTCTCTCTCAGGGCTAGATAGAAGATGAGTTGGCAGATGAGTCCATCTTATGACATGTTCAGAATTTGACTTAGTAATACTAAATTCACTTCTCAGACATGTCCCTTACCTCTTGCTTAAAGATATCATCAGTTCATTTGAGTTTGTTCCTTTCATTGCCTTTCTAAAATGGTAGATATTAATAAAGCCTATTAACAATTGTTACCCCATATTCTTGAAGACCTAGCTTGAGACTTAACAATTTGTAATCTAAAAAGAAGCAGAAAGAAACCTCTTACTATTTTTTAAACTTTTTTATGTTGGGCTGGAGAGATGGCTCAGCCGTTAAGAGCACCGACTGCTCTTACAGAGGACCCTGATTCGATTCCCAGCACCCACATGGCGGCTAAGAACTGTCTTTTTTTTTTTTTTAAGATGCACACGAAATATTTTAGGAGATTTTAAGTTTATATCTAAGTACAAAGTCCTCTACATAGAAGAAAATAAAGTGATTACACAGAGAATGGAAATGTCTTAATATGTAGCAGTATGAAATATTTCCCCTTCTAATTTTGGGCTATAATTTTTTTTAGAGGGGGGTATTTTTGAGACAGGGTCTCCCTTTCATCCTAGCTGGCCTGCAACTTGTTTTGTAGACCAGGCTGGCCTTGAACTCACAAAGATCTGCCTGCCTCTGCCTCCTGAGTGCTGGAATTAAAGGTGTGTGCCACTACACCTGGTCAGGCTGTAGTATTTTTGCTTTGATTGGTTACCCAAATCCAATACTTTAGATAGTTCTAAGAACCGTCTTTAACTCCAGTTCTAGGGGAATCCAACACCCTCTTCTGACCTCTGCAGCATTGCACGACACGGGTGCACCAGTGTACATGCAGACAGTATACTCATTCACATAAAAATAATAAATAAATAATTTTTAAAACCTATTTTATTTTTTATTTTATGTGTCTGAATGTATTGCCTGCATGTGTGTAAGTGTACTGTGTCATGCAATGCCTGCAGAGTCAGAAGGTGTCAGAGTCTCCTGGACCTGAAGTTACAGATGATTGTTAGCTGTCATGTGGATGCTGGGAATTGAACCTGGGTCCTCTGCAAGAGCAGCCAGTGCTCTTAACCGCTGAGCCTTCTCTCCAGCCCCATTATTTTTAATCTCCTATGCCTACAGTACCACATGACCCAGAGGGTACCATGGGAGCCACATAGCAGCTCTCAGTGAATGTGTATGTGGAAGCACGGGCCCATGTGACTAGAGCAATATGTAGATGGTGCACTCTAAACTCCTGATTTATGAGGAGGGGAGCAGAGACTCAAGAATGCTTACCTACTCTTTCAAGGTAGGAGTTAGAACCCAAGTTCTTCACTCTTCCGAGTGCTATTATTATAGTTTGAATGTGAAATACCCCCATCGGCTCATGTGCTGGCTTCTTGGTCCTGAACTAATGGCACTGTTTTGGGAGTATTTAGAACCTATAGAAAGTAGGGCCTACTTCGAGGTGATAGGTCACTGGCAGCATGACATTGAAGGAGGTTTTACCTGGTTTTCAGTCCCTCTTCTTTTCTTTTCTTGTCTTGTCTTGTCTTTTTTCTTTTCTCTTCTCTTTTCTTTCTCTTTTCCCTTCCTCCCTTCCTTCCTTCCTTCCTTCCTTCCTTCCTTCCTTCCTTCCTTCCTTCCTTCCTTCCTTTCTTTCTTTCTTTCTTTCTTTCTTTCTTTCTTTCTTTCTTTCTTTCTTTCTTTCTTTCTTTCTGGTCTTTTTGAGATAGGGTCTCCCTTTAGTCCTTGCTGGGCTGGAGCTTGCTCTATAGACCAGGCTATCTTTGAACTCACAGAGGTCTACCTGCCTCTGCCTTCCAAGTGTTCTCCCTTTCTTTATGCTTCTTGTGCATAATGAAATGAAGAGCTTTCTCTTATTCTCACAAAGACTCATCACCATGATATGCCCCCTGTACATGGATAAGCATCCATAAACTGAACCCTCTAAAATGATAAGTTGAATAAGTCTTTTTCTCCCTTAAATTGTGTGTGCCAGGAATTTGGTCACGGGGCTGAAAATTCTTTTTTTTTTTTTAATTTTTTAAAATTTATTTTTGTATGTGTATGAATGTATTGTCTGCATGTAGGTCTGTGCACCCGTGTCGTGCAATGCCACGGAGGTCAGAAGAGGGTCTCGGATTCCCCTGGAACTGGAATTCTCCTGGAACTGGAGACACAGATGGTTCTCAGCCACCATGTGGGTGCCAGGGATCGAACCCGGGTCCTCTGCAAGAGCAGTTGGTGCTCTTAACTGCTAGGCTATCTCTCCAGCCCCTGGGCTGGAAATTCTTAAAATACAGAAAATTGGTACCAGGAGTGGGGTCATTGGGGTGCCTAAAGAAGACCATGAGGTTCTAAGCCTTTTTTAGTGATTTGTGAGAGGAATTTGGAACAATTTGGAGAAATAGACTCAGGAAAAAAAACTCAGAATATTGTAAACATAGCTTAGTGTGGATGATTCTGATGGGTGCTCAGATGACCAGAATACTGATAGTAATATGGACAGTAAATACTGTGTTCATGATCTTTTAGATGGGGATGAGGACTTCATTGGGAGCTACAGTAGAAGGCATTTGTATTACCTTGTGGCAAAGAGCTTCTCTAAATTTTGTCTATGTCCATTAGATTTTGAGGGAGACTGAATATATTTGTAACACATTAATCTGTTTGGAAGAAGATTTAAGACAGCCTTAATTTCAGGGTATGCCACTAATACTTCTTCTGGTTTTACTAAGGTTTATATTGATAACTATGAACAAAAACAGCAGAAAGTCATGAAAACCTTAAAGTTGGGCCGGAAGGGAAGGGTATGTAAAATTGTGGACAAGGAAAGTATAGCCACTAAAGAAATTATAATCATTAGAAAGAAGCCATCTGCGACCAGGTTGGCTCATTTGATAAAGTGCTTGCTGCTCAGACATGAAGACCTGAGTTTGGATCCGTAGTACCCTGTACAGAGCCAGGGGTGGCAGTGTACATCTGTAACCTCAGTACTGAGGAGACAGGGACAGGACAATCTCTGGGGTTTGCTGTCTAGCCAGTCCAGCTGAATCCTAGGTTCAGTGGGGAACCTTGTCTCAAAAAATAATATGGAAGACACTTGACGTTGATCTCTGCGCCTGCACACATGAACACACACACACAGAGTGGGCAGGCCAACGACTTTGTATCAGGACAGTAGGAAAGATGCCCACAGGGCATTTTAGGCATTGTCTTGATCTTACCCACCATAGACTTGAAGGTGTAAAAGTTTTGAACTGACTTGAAAGACTCCTTTGAGAAGAGAGCTCAAGAAGGCCTAACTCATGCTAGGCCACTTAGCTGTTCAGCCATCCAGAGACTGGGGGCCCCTTTGGCTATGCATGGCTCAAGGGACTCAGCCAGTGACTGAGCTCTCAGCAGACCTTGGGATTTGCCATGTGATGCTGGGTGTGTAGGTATGTGAAATACAAGAGTTGTTGGATTATGGAGGCTTTCACCCAGATTTCAGGAGAAAGCATGTGTGTGTGTGTGTGTGTGTGTGTGTAACATCTGCTAAGGAAACCCTTAAGCAGCATATGGAGCCAATCAAGGAGATAGGTCATATGAGCAGCTAATTGCAAGACTGATCTACCCAAGCCCTTTGGAGCTTACATCATATCATCACATGCCGCAGATACTAGACATGGAGTTATGAAGGCAAACATTAAGCCTTATAGGTATTAATCCCACTTTAGATCAGCTGCCACAACTCTGCCCCCCTATTACTCCTTATGGGTTTGTTTACTCCATCATTATATATTGGAATTATGTAATAGAGTTTTTTATTTTTATAGGACTTTATAGCTAATAGTTTACCTTGAGTCCCAGAGGAGACTTTGGACTTTAACTTTTGAGCAGTGTTAGCACTGTTAAGATTTTGGAGACTCATGTAGATGGGCTAGATGCATTTTAAATTATGAAATGACCTTGAGCCTTTGGGGGCCGGAGGTTGAATGTTGTGATTTGAAGAGGAACTCCTCTCCCCATAGCTCACATATGAGGGAGGGCTGGGTCGCCTGCTCATGGGCTTTGGGAAAGTAGTTGAATCACGAGGGCCCTGAACTTATAAGTGGATTAATCCCTTGATTGATTCATAATGTGATGATTTCGTTGGGACGTGACAGAGGGGCCTAGCTGGAGGAAGTAGGTTTCTAAGGATGTTCCCTGTGGTTATATCTTGTTTTGGTTCCTTCCTGTATTCTGTCTTCTAATTTCTTGTTTATTTGTTTAAAAAGCATTTTATGGGCTGGAGAGATGGCCTAGCTGTTGGGAGCGTCGACTGCTCTTGCAGAGGACCCGGGTTCGATCCCCAGCACCCACATGGCGCCTGGGAACCATCTTTAACTCCAGTTCCGGGGAAATCCGTCACCCCCTTCTGACCTCCATGGCATTGCACAACACGGTGCACAAACCTACATGCAGACAGTAAATGATAAATAAAAATTTTTAAAAACCCACAAAAAATATGTTAAAAAGCATTTTGCTTATTTTTATGAGTCTGAGTGTTTTGCCTGCATGTATGTAAATGTACTAGGTTCATGCAATGCCCATGGAGGCCGGAAGAGAGCATCAAATTCCTTGGAACTGGAGCTTTGGGTGGTGGTTAGCTGCCATGTGGGTGTTGGAAACTGAACTCAGGTCGTCTGCAAGAGCATTCCATGCTCTTTACTGCTGAGGATCTCTCCAGCCTCTTTCTATTTTCTGATTGCTATGAACTGAACAGTTCTGCCATACATGCTCCCGTGGTGTCCTTCTAAGCACCCAGGACCAGGAAGTCCTAGTCTGAGGCCCTCTGAAACTTTGAGCCAAAACCTTCCCTCCCTTAAGGTATTCTTTCAGTGTATTGGTCACAGCTCTGTAAAAGTGACTAATGTACATGTTTTGCTTTTTCTTATCTTTGCCTGGCAAGATGTTCTGTTACCTGTTTCTGACATACTTCTACCCTTTTCCTGGCCTAGGAATAAGGGGAGGAAAAATACAGGGCTTAGTGGATGGTTCATGACTACAGAGTATAACAGATTTGGTCTCCACTCTTCTGCCCTTCATTTTACCATGGTAACATAGGGTTAAAAGCAACTAACTCAGTATTCCAACCATGGACTTTTGTACGTGCAGAGTCCTTCTGGAGATTAGTGCCCTGACTTCAGTTCCTGTTTGCTGTGGTCCAGTGTGCTTGGTGTCTTGGTATCTGTGAAGCATAGTAACATAATCAGGAAAATGACTGTTCTTTCAGAGTGTCACCAGTGATGCAATTCAGGTTCCTAGGGCCTGAGGCACCATGTGGCACCTCCCTGTGCTGAGGGACAGAGACATGCCCTCTTCGCCCCTTTTGATGTGCTGAGTCTCCCTAGAAGGATATGTTTTGCTAGAAGGAAGTCTCTGCTTCTGGCCACAGAACTAAAATAGAAAAATTGAGCTTGACCTACTTCCTTAGCCCTGAGTGCATTGTCCTCCCAGGCAGTATGAAAATCCTTGAGCAGGGGTGAAACTGACAGCGGAGATCACGCACCTGCAGGGAGGGGCGCACCATGAATTTTAATAGCGGTGCTGCTGCTGGACGAGGTTGAGGGAGGCATGCCAGCCAAGCCGACTCAAACAGAGGAGCAGTGGGAGATGCACAGCTCAGGTGTGTGGTGGGAGCGATGCGCAGATTATTTATCCTGCAATGATTCTGATGATTTAAGAGGGAAGGGTTGCTGAACTCTATGAGGTGGAAAGGGTATGAATCTTCCGTGATTATTAATCCTGCTGTACTGAAGGCAACACAGTGGGCACATCAGAACATGACTTGTCAACAGTGGCAGTCTGCACAATGCGTTGGACATGTGCCCTGGGAATCACAGTCACCACTGTGCTGATGAAACTCTCCTTCACAGTCTTACATACAGACACTGACACATGTGCACAGCCGTAAAGCCATGGAGTCTAGTAGGCTGTAGGAAGTCCTTGTTGTGCATTTTACTTCCCCCCCCTGTGACTAGCCATGAAGCATCTCGTTTGTCTGGGGATGGGAGTGTTTGACCCTGGGAACTGATTCTGACTTCTCTCAAAAAGCAGTTCTCTTAAGGGTCTCAAAATTCCAAAAGTCATCTCCCAAATTTGAAAAATCCAGAGATGGTGTTTGTCTGTATATAACATAGCTCCATCAAGTTCTTTACAGTGGTGCCTGCCAAGGCATATGAACGCTGTTTATATTTGTCAGAGATAGGGACTGTTTGGGGAGTTAATCCTTATGTGGATCCAGCAGTGCTTTATTGTGGTAGGGGAACTGTTGTTCTTTTTTGAGACAGGGTCACCCTGTAGCCCCAGCTGTCCTGGAACTCACTTTATAAAGCCTGGTCTATAGACCAGGCTGGACTTGAATTCACAGAGGGCTTGCCTCCCAAGTAAATTTTTTATTTATCAATTTTATTTTATGTATAAGAATGTTTTGCCTACATGTATGTAAGTGCCTCTGTGTCATGCAGTTCCACATAGAGGCCAAAGAAGGCATCAGATCCTCTGGAACTGCAGTTACAGATGGTTTTTAGCTACCAGGTGAGCGCTGAGAACCAAATGTCGGTCCTCTGCAAGAACAACCAGTACTCTTAACCATTGAACCATCTCTCCAGCCCCTGAATCTTCATTTGAATGCGAATGGAGTAGGGTCAGAACCCTACTTTTGTGATTAAGTCATGGAATATCTTGAGTAGAGGTAGTCCACTTGAAAATGCACTGCAAACTTTGCTCGAGTTCCTCTGTTGATAAGATGATTTAGAGCAGGAAAGTTTGATCCAGACAAAGATAATTATCCAGGAAAACACAGATCTTCATGATACCTGTTGGGAAGTGCTGAAAAACACCTTCCACTGAGCAAGAAGAGCAATTGTTTTCAAAGCAAAGGTGGAATTAATTTCTTGTGGTCTAAGCTGGTCTTCTCCATAGCTGGAAGGGAATAAAATCAGGATTTCTCTGATGTCAGGTTGGGATCCCGGCTGATGTCAGGTTGGGGACCCAGCTGATGTCAGGTTGGGGTCCCGGCTGATGTCGGGTTGGGGTCCCGACTGATGTCGGGTTGGGGTCCCGGCTGATGTCGGGTTGGGGACCCGGCTGATGTCGGGTTGGGATCCCGGCTGATGTCGGGTTGGGGTCCCGGCTGATGTCGGGTTGGGGTCCCGGCTGATGTCACGTTGGGATCCCGGCTGATGTCGGGTTGGGGACCCGGCTGATGTCAGGTTGGGATCCCGGCTGATGTCGGGTTGGGGACCCCGGCTGATGTCAGGTTGGGGACCCTGGCTGATGTCAGGTTGGGGTCCCGGCTGATGTCAGGTTGGGGACCCGGCTGATGTCAGGTTGGGGTCCCGGCTGATGTCAGGTTGGGGTCCCGGCTGATGTCAGGTTGGGGACCCGGCTGATGTCAGGTTGGGATCCCAGCCAGCCTACTGTGAAGCATATGAAAGACGGGTACAGGGAACAGAGCTGTCCATCACCAGACTGGGAAAGGGCTCTTCTTAGTTCTCCGCTATCCCCTGGTGGAGGTGGGGGTAAAGGCTTTAAGTACGATTGTTACAGGCTTCATATTTGTGGAAGATTTCATCTTTAGTCTTGAAAAATGAGTTGATATAGTTGCAGTGTATGTGTATTTAAATATTGGTTATATTGTAGAATACATCATAATTCTGATGACCCGTTTTGGCATTCCTTCATAGTCTAGTTAGGTGGAAATGGTCATGTCTTGTCATTCAAGAAGCCTTTTCTCTCCCCACATGTATCTGCTGGAGGGAGTTTGAATGAAAAATGTGCCCCAGGCTCCAAATACTTGATCCCTTGGTGCCCATTTTGTGTCACAGTTTGTGTCACAAATGGGAGGTCGTGGAACTTTGGGAGGTGTGGCCGTCCTGGAGGAAGCAGGTCACTAAGTGCAGGCTTCCAGAGTTCCTGGCCTTGCCCAACTTCTGTTTACACTCTGGCTTCCTGTCTGCCACTGAGGATGTGAGTTCTCAGCGTTCTGCTCCAGCTGCCCGGCCGGCCGTGCCTCCCCTGCCATCTGGACTCTCCCCCTGAAACTGTAAACCCAAATGAACTCTTTCTTCTATCAGTTGTCTTGGTCATGGTGTTTTATCACAGCAACAGAAAAGTAACTAATACATTGCCCGTTCTCTGCCCTCTTAGCATATTTTTCTTGTCCATAGAACTCCTGACACTGAGGTCTCGTTAAGCCACAATATTTCCTTCAAGTTGCTCAGGATGAACTATGATGAAAAGCGGATGGAACTCATTGCAGAATAACATTGACTTTCATTTGGGATCTTGCATTGCTCAGATCTTGTAATGTCGTTGCCATGCCTCCCTCTTCCAGTCTGTCTTATCACACGGGCTTTCTGCTTTAGCCCTTGGATTCTTCACAGCCATCTCCAGGGATACTTAGTAGTAAAAGCTGCTACCCATGAGCATAATCCTATGAGCTCTGAACCTGTGTGTAGGTGTAATTTATCCACTCAGTTTGTATATATGCCCCAGTCTACATGAAGACGCTCTGGGTTCAGTAGCAAAATAGACAGATTCAGTCTCTATGCATTGCATGTTAATCCTGCTCTAGGTTTTTGCAAAGTCATGTTGACCTGCCTAAACCACTATCCTTGATAGTCCAACTGGCTTAATCCACCTGCCAAGGTTCCCAGGTTTCTATGAATCTAAGGGCGATTTCTGTTCATTATGGTGGAGAAATAACAGAGCAAAGCATCTTCCCAGAATGAAGCGGAGAGGCATTAAAGCTGTGTTGAGGGATGGTGTTCTTTGACTCATTCAGGTGCCAAGATGGATTGGAAAACATCCAAGAAGGAAAGATGCTCTTCTTTTCAAGCTAAATAACAGCCTCCTTGTTGGGAAAGGAATAATCAATCCCAGCTGGAGAAAAGAGACTAAATTTCCTTTGCTTCCTCATTCAAATCTAATCTCATGACATGAGTTTCTGACATGAGTAGCATTCTTGCCCAGACTTGTGGCCCCAGGGAGGGGATGGTTATTTAAGACAGCTGGCTCCCCAAGCAAGGCATATAACTTGATGATAAATGCTTGCAGACAACTTTCCTTACTTGCTGGTCCCAGTCCCAGTTTCATTGACACCCCTGGAGACTTGCAAAAAAATAAATAGATGTTTCTTTGAAAGAATATCATGTCTCTGGATGCAAGAAAAAGATAAGAAATTCTGCATGCACACTGTTCATCAGTGTTTCCCAGCATGCAGAAGTCTTCAGGGAGGGATTCCTTTTATGCATTCTCCATGAAACAAGCTTCCTGTGCCTTTAAATTCTGTCCTGTGTTATAGTGTAGAATGAATCGCATATGAATTTTATATTTTCTTCCTCTGCTTTGTCTTTTTTAAAGGACCTGTTTCAATGAATTAGTTAAGTCATTTTGCAGAATTCTTTCCCCTTGCCATGCAGAAACTTAGATTGAGCTCTTTTATGAATAATATTGGGTTTTAAATATTAAGAATTTTTCCAATCGATACTCCTTTCTATCAGGAAACCTTGTTCTTTGGAATAACAGTTATACTTACATCTCTAGACTTAATGTCCCGGGTGGGGGGAAAATTCTTGGTTCACAGTTGGAGATGAAGTCAGCAAGCCAAGGAATGGGATGATTCAAACATCTTTGCTTGCGTCTGATGACTTAGTCACTGAAATATTTATAATACATAAACTAAAGGGAGCATTCTTAGAAAATAAACATTTGGAAGCATTAAGGGGATCCAGGGTTGGTTTCGTAGCTTATTAAAATTAATCGTGTAAATGGTAGAATGGTAATCTTCTAAGAACACATTTTAGGAATGGACCAAGGGAATGTGGAAAACCAAGACTGGCTAGGATTCAGAATCAACTCCGCAGCAAGCAGGTTGCAGGGTGATATATTCAGCATGACATATCTTAGAGGAAATTTTAAAAACGTACCAAACAATACTTTGGGTAGTGCATGGACACATGCTTTTGCACAATGAAGTCTTCAGTCATGGCTTAGAAGGAAGGATGCATGCCAAATGTTTCAAATATTTTCCTGGAGAAGAGAAGGAAGAACGTAGAAGGGAGAGAGACGTATGAGGCTGGGGACAAGGAACAAAAGGCATTTTTACTTTGTCTTAGTTGCTTATTTTAAAGATATCTAAAGCAAACATGACTAAATACTATCTTGAGGGGCACAGTCTTATGTATTGTACTTTTTAATCCTAAATTACTTAAACATAAATTATACTAAAATAACAATTAAAAAAACCCGACTTCTCTAACTTCATTTTGAAGTTTCATATAAATGGGAAAGAGTACATAGTACAGATACAACTTTCTGTGGATTTCATTTTAGAGTGTATCTTAATAAATAGTGATTGTAAGTTGGACTATCTCATTCCAAATTTCCCAAAATGAAGCATTTGTTCTGACAGCTTGTATATCTGTTGTGTGTGTTAAGATAGCAAGTTTTGGCTGTGTTAAGAGCAGGTACCTTCTAAATGGGAAAATTCAGGTGCTGGATTTGCCTCAGCCAATATCAATTTTACTTTTTTAAAGCATTGCCATAGTACTTTGAGTGGATGGCATGCTTTGTCTGAGCAGCCACAGGCTATGGAAACATGATCTTCTGCTAAGAAGACTGCACAGGGGAGATGTTTTTCTCATTGCTTTTCTTGTAGGACTTTTAAATTTTTATTATTTTTATTTTATGCATATGAATGTATTGCCTTCATGTATATAAGTGCACCTGTGTCATGCAGTGCCTGCAGAGGTCAGAAGAAAGAGGGTATTGGAGCCCCTGGAACTGAAGTTAGAGGACTGTTGTTACCTGGCATGTGGGTGCTGGGAATCGAACCCAGGTCCTCTGCAATGGCAGTCAGTGCTCTTAGCCGCTGAGCCATCTCTCTAGCCTCTCTTGTAGGAGTTATACTGGTTCCAAAATGAAAATTCTGACTTTTTGTCTTGTGGAAAATAGATGAAGCTATAGAAACCAAAACTTTTATTTTCTGTAACATAATATTGCCCTGTTTATTTTGGACTCAGATCTAATCTGGTTGGGCTGTAAGTAAAGTCAGGGGTAGGCAAAGGGAAGTGTGTCATTAGCTAAAGTTTCTCCCCCCCCCCCCACAAAGCCACTAGTCCTCACTAATTTTACTCTTTTTTTTAAACAATTTATTATATTTTGGGGGTTCTTTTGAGACAGGGTCTCCCTGTAGCCCCCAGCTGTCCTGGAACTCACTGTGTAGACCAGGCTGGCCTTGAACTCACAGACATCTGCCTGCCTCTGCCTCCTGAGTGCTGGGATTAAAGGTGTGTGCCACCACACTCAGCAAAACATTTTATTATATTTTTATATGTATGTATGTATGTATATATGTATGTATGTATGTATGTATGTATGTATGTATGTATATGGGGGCATACATGCCATAGCATGTGTGTGGAAGTCAGAGAGAACCTTGCAGTAGTTGGTTCTTCTACCATGAGGAGTGGTTACTGAACTCAAGTTGTCAGGCTCTGTTGCAGGCCTGATTACCCATTAAACCATCTCTCCAGCCCTCATTTTAGTCTTAAGGTCCACTTAGGTCTCCAAAGCTTGAAATGTCTCCCTGATAAGTTTGCAGAATGTTTACTACAAATGACAAAAGTTGGTAGGGGAGCTGCTCAAAGAGAAGTTAGTTGCTGGAGTTGTTAGGATCAGAGCCAGTGTCCCAGCAGCCTTAACAAGGTAGTCTCTGCTGCCGTGCATCCTCACTACATTAGTAAGAGACAAGTGAGTGTGACAGGTAGAGAAAGGAGATTTATTCTGTGTAGCCACATGGGGAAGAGGAGTGAATGCAGAAGTCCAGTGGCCCTCAGGCCTGCCTTCAGAATCCTGACATGTGGTTAGAGGCCAGAGGTCTGTACAACTAAGTAGTCCTGCAGGCTGTCTTGCAAGGTGGCTTCACGTGTTGTCAGAACCAAATGAAATTTCTTCCTTGGAGACAAGCTCCTAGCATGAGATTCTTGGGGAAGTTTCAGTTCTTTGGGGACTGTTGTTTCAACAGTCTGGGGTAAAGGGAGGGATATAAGTATTTCTTTTTTTATTTCTGTACTTTAAAAAATTGTCTTTATTCTTGAGAATTCCATACATGTACAGAATGAAATATGATCATGTTGCCCCCATTTCTGCATCCATCTCCTCATTTTCCCCTTAACATGTCTCCCTCTCAGCATCATTTCTTTAAAAACAAAACAAAACAAAACAAAACACCTGAGTGCAGTTTTTGCTGCCCATGTGCATGGGCGTGGGGCCATCCACTGTGAAGCATGGGAATCCAGTCAGTGGCATGCCTCAACAACAATAAGAGAGACTGTCTTTGTTGGGGCAGTTAGGTTGAGGTGGAATGTTTTTGGGTTTTTGTTTTGTTTTGTTTTGTTTTGATACCAGGAGATTTGGAGCATAATTTCAAGAAAGGAGGACGACTTATTGAGAGGAAAAAGAAGTAAAAATAGATATGATCATCCCTTTTAAATATTTTCTCCAAGAAACCCAGATTCTACATAATTAAACATATAACAGTGTTTATGCTGGCAGTGTTGAGGAATTGCTTTCTTCCAGGGTAAGTACAGAATTAATTGGTCAGGTTTTCCCATATCACTTTAGTTAGTGAGTCCAATCTGAAAGTGAGTACTATACAGTGCCCCAGACTGACGAGTGTGACCAGTTTGATTTCTGTGTGCAGAGGATTAATTTCTAAAAAAATGCTGCAAGTTTTACCTTTATTTAAAATTCATAAAGATCCTAATAATATTCATTAACACATATTTGTCCTTTTAGTATCTCTAGTCTGGCAACAAGTGAAGTCCTGTTTTAAAACCGTATGATTGAAATTTGAATTTATAATTTGCTTCAAGAGGATCAGCCAGTTTGAAGATACCAACTTCAGAACATACTCAATATTCCCTAATGCATAGGAAGTTGGCTTGAACTTGTAATGACCCTATAACATTACTTAGAAGTTGATCCTTTAAAAAAAAATCCAACATATAAGATTACATACTCAGCATTCATTTATTTTATAAAAGACAGGAAAATGGTCCAGTTGTTTGAATTTTAGACAAGCATAAAAACTTCTGACTTATTCCCATAAGCTTTCTTATGCTTTCTCATAGGTTGTAAATCACCCCCTTACTACTTTCTTTTAGGGAACAGTATGTGGTTCAGTGCAAATTATATGTCCTGTCTGTCAGTCAGAGTTCAAATCTCTGTTCCTCCTGACTGGCTGTGTGACTTTGAGGATTTTACTTAACCTTCCTGAACTCCTTTAAACAAAACAGGAATGGTAATGCATCCTTCATAATGCTGGCCTAGTGGGTTAAATGAGTTATGTGAGAATGAAATTTGTTGCGTAAAGTGTATACTTTTCTCCCATGTTCCTTTGCTTTCTCTTTTTGTTGGAAATACAAAATTTTGGATAAGAAAATTGTCATCTTGTCTGTGGTTTCCACTTTCTTTTTCAAAAGTAACACTTAGAGTTTCTCTTTTTGTTTATTATTTGGAAATAACCAAGTCCTGAACTTTGTAAGATGCATCCATCTAGACACATGTGGTTTCATGTAATCAGAGTGAAGCACGTGATGATGGACTCAGTAGGTTTCTTCTGACTTCCTTATGTGACTTCTTCTGAAAATTTTCTGTGCCATCCTTTCTTTGGGAGAAAATCTTAGAGTGCACCTGACATCCTTTCCTGTAGGTATTGAGACTAAGATGCTGAGGTAAGGAAGGTGGCAGTCAGATTAGCGTTGAAGCTGCTGCTTTTTAAAAGAATGATCATTGTTGCTCCTCTTAGGATCTGTATTTGGTGGCCAAATAGCTCTGAAATTTTAAGGTTTTTCCCTTTTCTATTTATTGCTGTCCACCTATAAAAATCCAGCATATTTTTAATGGAAGCGAGCTAAGTGTGGGGAGTGGAGGGAGCGTCTGCAGGTGCCATGGAGAATCCTTTTACTGTAAGTGCTGTCATCTTTGAGCTTTGGTTCTGTTTCCATGGCAACTGTAGGATCTGAGAGTGCCTGGCTGAATGGATTTACAGGAAGCTGAAAAACATTGCTATTCTGAATAGCTTTCTTCTTGCTGTGGGAAGGGGTCCTTCCCTCCTGGTAGGCCAGCCAGCATTTACAGGGAACAAAGCAGACTATTTATGCTAATTGTATTCTATGCTGAGGATAAAGAATTGGGGAGCATGCCAGCCCCTGCTTACTGACTTGTAAAATTACTATTTACTTATCGTGACGTTTCTCAGATTTTGGAAGGACCAAGTGACTTACCTTTTTTTTTAGTTCAGATTTTACACTTGGTTTCCCTGCTGTTCCCCCTCACTCCCAGTGCTGAGGATGGAGCTCCATGCTGGGGAAGCCACGCATCTCTGAGCTCTGCCCAGTCCTTCCCGTTCATTTTAAGCAGATCTTTGTTCTAGTAGAATTGACTTGGAAAAAAAAAAAGATAAAACAAGGGGGATGGAGAAATTGCTGAGAGATTAACATCACTTACTACTCCTGGAGATGACCTGGGTTCAGTCCTAGCACCCACAAGACAGCTCACAACGCCCTATAACTGTGGTTCCAAGAGATCTACCACAGTCTCTGACCTCCATGGGCTCCTGCATGAATATGATACACATATGTACATGCAGGCACACACACCGATAAAATAATAAATAAATACATCTTTTTAAAAACAAGGCAGGGGGCTAGAGAAATGGCTCAGTGGCCAAGAGTACTGGCTGTGCTTGGAGAGGACTTAGGTTCAGTTCCTAGCTAATCAGGGACACTTGTGGCTAACAAGTGTCCCTGATTCCAGTTTCAGGAACTCCACTATGCCCTCTTCTGACCTCTATGGGCTCTTGCAGGAATGTGGTGCACACACATAGAAATAATAAATCTGGTTGTTTTTTTTTAAACAAAACGATGTGTGTGTGTGTGTGTGTGTGTGTGTGTGTGTTAAGGATAATGTTACTTACAATGAAGTTGATCTGCTAGTTTTGTAGCTTTCAGATATCTAGGTTGGTATCTGTTGAAGGAAGCTTCCTCTGCTAGCAATAGAAACAAAAAACAGCCAGGCAGCTCCTATGCTTATCTCTTATACATCAAAACTGTCTTTTTTTTTTTTTTTTTTGTATTTTCTTGACATAGTAAAGTTGTTTTTCTAAATATTTACAAAACAGAAACATTATACAGTAGAAAAGTGGGGCTCAAAATTAAATGGAATTATCTTTAGTCATTTTATGCACTTGTAACTTTTTTTAAAGAAAAAAAAAAGCCTGTGGATGTCAACACAGTTCCATTAAAAGCCTACACAGTAATTTTAGTTTCAAATATAAACCATTTATTGGACTTCCTTTTTCAGCTTTTTCAAATCATTTTTAGAAGTAACCTAAAATAATTCTTTTTAAAAAAACTAAACTGCTCTTAGGTAAAACAACCTTATACTGAACACCGATACTGAATGCATTGCATTTCAGTAACTATCTCCCCCCCCACCCCTCCCCACACACACAGTTAAAATGAAGAGGATTCATAGACTATTCTGATGTGTTTTACTCTCCAAATATATGCCATCCCATTATTCTATAAAACGCGGCCCTCATTCTACAGGAAAGGCAGGTTCAGGTGCTCAGATTCTGACCCTTATTCTTGTGCCAGTTCAAACTAGTCTCTCACTGAGATCCAAAGATATTTTCTTTGTATTCTTATCAGGTCTTGGAATATATCTATAACATAGGCCTGTGAAATACCTCAAGAGACCCTCATTCATTGAAACCTCTTTTCTGAATGTCAAGTAGCTGGTTTAATTTGCACGTCACATTGCTCCAGTCTCCTTTATCCAGTAGTTACAACAGTAGATTTTAAGACTAAGTTTTTTTTTTTTTTCCCCAAATCACTCTGAACTAACGAGGAAAGATTCAGTTCTTTAAAGAACTCCCATGATTTGAGATTACTTTCTACGAAGTTACTTACGATGTTAAGGACCAAAGTTTGATCAGCAAATATTTGCTGAGTACCTTTCATAAGGAGTTACAGGACTTGACTGGGCTGCTCAAAGAATTTATAGAATATTTTACGAGAGAAAATGAATGTAATAAACTGGTACTAACCTAAATTGGTTGATTGGAATTTATAGGAAGGGCCACCTAAAAGAGGTAGGACTTGGGGCATTTCAATCATGGTTCAGTCTACAGAAATGTATTGAGCAAAGTTGCTCTGTCATCTGCTGCACGATGTGCTGGAATTGCGGTAACAAAGAGACTGTGGGGGTTGGCGGGGTTCACGCTCCACCTTGCAGTTACCATCGTGATCACAGCTGTGCCTGGAGGTTGCAGAGCAGTAAGGGGCCCATGGATCTGGAGGGCTGATCTTAGAAGACATGAAGCTGAAACTTGGACAGGAAGAAACATCACTTATACTCCAGGGTTCCTTTATTTTCTCTTATAAAGAAGGTCCAGTGTTATAGAAAGTAGTCTCCTAAAATATAAATGCGCTGTGTTTAGAAGGCAAACCACTACACTTCAGGACTTTAGACCGGGAAGGGAGCTTAGAAAAATTGAACCTGCTTAACCAGTAGCTCCTCGCTCAGCTCTGGAAGGAGTAAGAGTGCCAGGGGTCAGTGTTAGCATCTTTGCCTTACTGTAATAGACACCTAAAACAAGCACTTGATGAAGAGAAAAGCAGCCAAGGACTGGAGAAACAACACGGCCTCTCTGGTTCAGAATTTGTGTCTAGTGATGCCTCTGAGCTGTCTGCATTTTTTGTTTTGAGAAAAAAGTTTATTACATTCCGAATTCTTGCATAGCACTTTCATCAGCCCTCAAGCCTTCCACACGTTTGGATTTCCTTTAATGGAGATGAAATAGGCAAAGAAAAAAAGATTAAGAACTAGTGCTGAAGTTATGGCTGCACCTATTCACCTTAACCTAATTAATCTGTCTGGTGCATGGTAGAAAAATGGACTGTTGTAAATGGCCTCATTCCTGTGGAAAGCTTAGGTGCGCCTCTTTCGATGTACTATTTCTCATTGGGTGTTTCCTGTTAGACCCCGCTTGCTGATAGTTTTAATTTTGTACCTTAGCAGAAATATTACATCCCCTCATTTATAGAGCTTTCTTTCACACACCACATAAGACTCGCTATTCCCAAAGAGCTTCTTGGAAGAATTAATTCTTTGAATTAAAGAATTCAGAAGTGCTGGGCGTGGTGGTGCACACCTTTAATCCCAGCACTCAGGAGGCAGAGGCAGGCGGATCTTTGTGAGTTCAGGACAGCTGGGGCTACAGGGAGACCCTGTCTGAAAAAGACCAAAAAAAAATTTAGAGGCAAACTAAGGTCTGATAAATGGATATAGTTTCTTCTTGTTAAAAGTTTTTATTTACAATATTGATTTTTTTTTCTGAGAGAGGTTTATTGACCTGTATCATATCTCATTGCTAATATGTGGGGTTTTTAAATCAATTTTTCTATTTAAAATGTAAACCTAAACAAATGAAAAGTAAAACAGAGAGACAAGATGATTCTATGATTAAAGATGAAGAAGAACCAGTAACCACAGAGGGAATGAGTTTCTCCTTTCATCAGTGTTGTTTAGACCCTGGTGCCAGCCAGCGAAGCACTGGCTGAGCATGGGGTGGTTCTGGGAACAAGGGACCACAGTGCTGAGCTCACTGCAGCCACATTCACCTGCCCACCTACCCACACAGACATACATGTGTGTAAACACACACGCACACACACACACACACACACACACACACATACAGAGATAGGATCAATGAATCTTAGCCAAGATATTTACCCTTTCTGACTGATTCAGTTTCTCCAACTTCAAAATGGGCAAGAAACCACTTCCATTTAATTTCCAGAATTAAGTGGGATAAGACACATGAGAGCTGATGCCTTATGTTATTTCATTTTCATTACCTTATGATCTCAAACATTTTCTTTAAGATTTATTTTTATTATTTTTGAATTATGTACATGGGGCTGGAGAGATGATTCAGTAGATAGAGCACTGACTGCTCTTGCAGAGGACCTGGGTTCCATCCTCAGCACCCACTTGATGGCTAATAACTGTATGTAACTCCAGTTCCAGGGGATCAGATACCCTCTTCTGACCTCCATGGGCATTGCACGACACAGCTGCACTTACATGCATGCAAACAATATACTCATACACATAAAATAAAAATAATAAAATATTTTAAATTTGTATATGGGGTCGGGCGTGGTGGCGCATGCCCTTAATGCAAGCACTGGGGAGGCAGAGGTAGGCAGATCTTTCTGAAATCAAGTCCAGCCTTATCTACATAGCAAGTTCCAGGCCACCTGGGGATACAGAGCGACTCTCGTCTCAAAAAAACATAAATAGGGACTGGAGAAATGACCCAGTGGTTAAGGGTACTGACTGTTCTTAGAGAGTGACCCACATTTGATTCCCAGCACCCACATAGTGGCTTACAACAGTCCATAACTCCAAGGGATATGACTGCCCTCTTCTGACTTCTGTGGGCACTGCATTGCACGGGTGCACTTAAATACATGTAGGCAATGCACTTATACACATAAAATAAACATAGAAAATATAAAAAATAAATGACATGTTTATGTGTGCGGGAATGGGTGTGTGCATATGAGTTTGGGAGGCCAGAGGTGTTGCGTCCCCCTGCAGCTTGAGTAACAGGTGCTTAAAAACCACCGTGTAGGTGCAGAAACCGAACTCAGGTCCTCTACAAGAGCAGCAAGTGCTCATATCCACTGAACCAGCTCTCCAACCCCTCAGATATTTCCTTTTTTTTTTTTTGTCTTTGTGTTGTTTTTGTTTTGTTGTTTTGTTTTTGAGACAGGGTCTTTCTTTAGTCCTACCTAAATAAGCTGGGTGTGGTGGTGCACGCCTATAATCCCAGCAATGGGGAGGCAGAGGCAGGTGGATCTCTGTGAGTTCAAGGCCAGCCTGGTCTATACAGTGAGTTCCAGGACAGCTGAGGCTACAGGGAGACCCTGTCTCAAAAACACCAAAAAAACCCCCAAAATTACCCAAGTAATTATCTATAATTATAACCAAAACAGTAAGTACCATACTTTACTTCAACATTCAACACATTTAATGTTTTTCCACAAAATACCATTGACAGCTTTGAAACAGTCAGCTATCAGCCATCACTGGTATAAAATTACTCTCCCCAAATTGAACTCTCTTAAGCTTTTGGAAATCTTATATGGAACAATGATTTGTGCAATAGACATCAAAAATGTTTAAATGTATACATTAAAGAATAGATTCTGCCACAATCCTTAGAATAATCAAAATATGAATAAGAGGGACCTGACTTAAATGTAGTATGTCAAAGCAAAGCTTTGGTTTATATCTACATATATAAGTAAACTCACGAATATTACAGTTTTTTCTTTTTTATTATACATATAGTTTTGTACAAGATTATTTTACAAATCAAATCTAGACCCTTGTCCTCCTCCCTGCCCCCCACACCCCACCAGAGCTCATGGAATATTAGAGTTTTATAAAATGTAGCTAACAACACTACTAGCATATCAACATTACTTTTTTGCTAAAATAATATCTGGTTAGTACTAGCCGCCTTTGGTTTAATGAAATCATTATTTACCTATGCTTAAAATTTGCAAGTATCCAGGACTATATGTATCATTGTTTCTAGTAGTTCCCCAAACTGAAGTGATACTTCTGAAAGTTATACCTCTGATAAAAAGCTTAGCTAGCATCTGATATAAATTAAAATAACTCTTCTCAAATTCAAGCCTTACTAATTCACTCTGACATCAATCAAATGTTCATGATATGTTAGCATAGACAAAAGACAGACAGCACAGGGCTGGAGAGATGGCTCAGCAGTTAAGAGCACTGACTGCTCTTGCAGAGGACCTGAGTTCGATTCCCAGCACCCACATGGTGGCTAAGAACTGTCTTTAACTTCAGTTCCAGGGGAATCCAATGCCCTCTTCTGACCTCTAAGGCATTGCACAACACAGATGCACAAACCAACATGCAGACAGTACACTCATACACATAAAAAATAAATAAATAAATAAATAAATAAATAAATAAAAGACAGCACATACCCAAGTGGTAGAGATGGGCAGTAAATATGTGTGTGGGGGGGATGGGTATGTGCTGTAACAGAGCACCTTGACTATTATGGTAATAAAGGAACGCAAAGAATTAACTTCATGAAAACAATATCTGGGGCTGAGGAGATGACTCTGTGTCCAAAATTAATTGTTGTGCAAGAAAGAGGACCTGAGTTCAAATCCCAAGTCCCCATGTAAAAGCTGGCCATGGCTGAGCAAACCTGTAGGCACCAGCATGCGGGACAGAAACAGGTGGATCACTGGACAGCGGGCCAGCCTAGCCAAAATGCCGAGCTTCAGTAAAACCCTATCTCAGAAATCAGGGCTGTGCAGACATGAGCAGAGACTTGGACTCTGAACCAGGAGTGGTGGAGGGGAAGCAACTCCTTTTCTCTCCATTCTTATCAGGGCTGTCTGCTGGTTTGGTGTTGATTTTTCCTCTGCACAGGTTTATAGGAACGAATCACAGGACATCCTAGATAGAGCCTGGCTTTCAAACTAGGGAGGACAAAAAGCCCTCCAGTTCCCCACCAAGTCCCGCTGTATCAGAGTCTCTCATGAAGTCAAGTAGGAAAAGGTACACGGGGTGGTGTTCCCACGGCTGCCCACTATAGCTGTGCTTGCATCTCGTTTGGTTGTCATCTGTATTCCTATCAGTTTTCTTCCATCATCTAGGTAGACACAACCTTTTGAAGTATTAACAGTTCTAGCAGAGAAGGTAATGTAAGAGGCTCTGATTTTTCTAAGATGAACTGAGAATGTCTCCTGTTCCCACTTGATGTCATCCAGAGAGCCCTCAGTGTAACCCCAGGAGCCCAGATTTCGTCAGACTTTCTTTCTCTTTTCAAACTCGATGCACATCCTCCCCAGCCTCATTCCTGGCTAATGACTTTGCTTCCCACCTCACTGAGAAACTGAAGCATTTAGAAAACCTCTGCCCCAAATTAAAAAGTTAACAAACGGGCTGGAGAGATGGCCTAGCGGTTAAGAGTGCCGACTGCTCTTGCAGAGGAACCAGGTTCGGTCCCCAGCCCCCACATAGCGGCTGAAAACTGTCTTTAACTCCAGTTCCAGGGGAATCTGATGCCCTCTTCTGGCTTCCTTGGCATTGCATGACACGGGTGCACAAACCTGCATGCAGACAGTACATTCATACACATACGAAAATAAATAAAATTTTAAAAAAAGTTAACAAACAAGAATGAAGGAAAAACACCTGAGCGCTCCACAGTGTTAGAAGCCTGGAAGCCTCTGCCCTCTGCCCTCTGCCCTCTGCCTCTGAGTCCTGCACTGTGGAGGACTGACATGGTGACATCCACAGCTGCTTACTTCCCCTACCCACCTGTAAATTCTCTCTCATTATGGGACACATCCCTGTGATTTTCTTTTTCTTTTCTAGCGCCATGTTTTCCTTTGCAACTCTGTACTAGTTTGCTGTTATTTCTCTCATCTTGTAAAACAATCTCTGGACCTTTGACCTCGACTCACTCCAACACTCTCATCAGAACTCGTCTTACTGCCTAGGTTTTTTGTTTCCCCTCCCACCCTCTTTTAAACTCTCAGCAGTCAGACCTTCAAACCACATCACCCAAAACTCCTTTTATTAAGATCCTGGTGACATTCATGTTGCCAAATTGAGTTGTCACTTTTCAATCTTCATCTTATTTGGCCTGTCAGTAACATTGACACCAGGTGATTGTTACCTGCCCTGGAAACACTTTCTTGCCTTAGTTTCCACACACTGAAGATGCTTGCCTTCTTCCCTCCCTCCCTCCCTCCCTCCCTCCCTCCCTCCCTGCTGTTGCTCTTCATCTCTCCTGGGTTTCCTGCTTCTCTCTGACCATGTCATGTTGCTGTGCTTTGGCGTCCTTCATGTTCATGGTCTGTAGAACTTGAGAAAGGTTTGAAGTGATACCAGCCATGGGCTGGTGAGTTCCAGGGTAATCCTCCCACCCTGATCTCTCTCCTGAAATTCAGATTTGTGTAGATGCATCTTTCTGTTCAGTATGTCTACCTGACTGTTTTAATATGCTTTTCCAAATGCTGAATGTTCCAAATCTATATCCTGTCTGCCGCTAAACTCATCTTGCACTCTTCACTGTCAGGGCTAATGGAAGCCATATCCTTCCAGTTACACATGTCAAAGGCCTTGAATGTCATTTTCCTCCGGGTCTCATTTCCTCACCCAGGACCCTTCTTACTCTCCCACTGCTGACACCTTGAAGACGGCACTTGTTTGTCTTGGAGCAGTGGTAGCCTGTTACCTTCCTCACTGCACTTACCCTTTTGCAGCCCAGTCTTTTATTTATTTATTTATTTATTTATTTATTTATTTATTTATTTATTTGTATGAATGTACTGTCTGCATGTAGGTTTGTGCACCCATGTCGTGCAATGCCTCAGAGGACAGAAGAGGGTCTCGGATTCCCCTGGAACTGGAGTTCTCCTGGAATTGGAGTTATAGAGGGTTCTCAGCCACCATGTGGGTGCTGGGAATCAAACCCAGTCCTCTGCAAGAGCAGTCGGTACTCTTAACCACTAGGCCATCTCTCCAGCCCCTGCAGTCCAGTCTTTTTTGTTTGCTTTGTCCATTTTTTTTTTTTTTTTGAGACAAGGTCTCCCTGTAGCCCTAGCAGGCCTGGGATTCACAATGTAGACCAGAAATGGCATCAATCTCACAGAAATCGGCCTGCCTCTCCCTCAGAGTTCTGTGATTAAAGGTATGCACCACTATGCCCAGCTTCCATTTTGAAATTTTTAATAGACACATGATTGTACATATTAAAGCAAGGCTTACCCAGAGAAGGTATTGTGTGTCTTGTATTCAACTTTAATAGGAACAGTCTCAATTCATGCCTCAGTTCATCAGAAAACATCTTAAATATCGGCCAAAGCCGTAGACTCCACTATGGATGGTGGTTTGGATATGCCTATGCACACTTGCAGGCCATGGACTGCAGCATGTGCTAGGGGATGGTGGTTTGGATATACCTATGCACACTTGCAGGCCATGGACTCCACTATGTGCTAGGGGATGGTGGTTTGGATATGCCTATGCACACTTGCAGGCCATGGACTCCACTATGTGCTAGGGGATGATGGTTGGGTATGCCTATGCACACTTGCAGGCCATGGACTCCAGCATGTGCTAGGGGATGATGGTTGGGTATGCCTATGCACACTTGCAGGCCATGGACTCCAGCATGTGCTAGGGGATGATGGTTGGGTATGCCCATGCATACTTGCAGGCCATGGACTGCAGCATGTGCTAGGGGATGATGGTTGGGTATGTCCATGCACAGTTGTAGGCATGGACTCCAGTATGTGCTAGGGGATGGTGGTTGGATATGCCCAAGCACACTTGTAGGCATGGACTCCAGCATGTGCTAGGGGATGATGGTTGGATATGTCCATGCACACTTGCAGGCGTGGACTCCAGCATGTGCTAGGGGATGATGGTTGGGTATGCCCATGCACACTTGCAGGCCGTGGACTCCAGCATGTGCTAGGGGATGATGGTTGGATATGCCCTTGCACACTTGCAGGCCATGGACTCCAGCATGTACTAGGGGATGATGGTTGGGTATGCCCATGCACACTTGCAGGGCATGGACTCCAGTATGTGCTAGGGGATGATGGTTGGGTATGCCCATGCACAGTTGTAGGCATGGACTCCAGTATGTGCTAGGGGATGGTGGTTGGATATGCCCAAGCACACTTGTAGGCATGGACTCCAGCATGTGCTAGGCGATGATGGTTGGGTATGCCCATGCACGCTTGCAGGCCATGGACTCCAGCATGTGCTAGGGGATGATGGTTGGTATGCCCATGCACACTTGTAGGTATGGACTCCAGCACGTGCTAGGGGATGATGGTTGGGTATGCCCATGCACACTTGCAGATCATGGTCTCCAGCATGTGCTAGGGGATGATGGTTGGGTATGCCCGTGCACACTTGTAGGCCGTGGCACTGAAGGTTGATCAGAAAGGCCTGAGTAGAGCTGCAGAGCTAGCTCAGCTGTAAGAGTGCTTGGTGCTCTTGTAGAGGACCTAAGTTGGGTTCCCAGCACCCATGTCGAACCTGGATTCGATTCCCAGCACCCACATGGTGGCTAAGAACTGTCTTTAACTCCAGTTCCAGGGGAATCCGACGCCCTCTTCTGACCTTCACGGCTTTGCACCACTCGGGTGCACCAATCTACATCCAGACAGTACACTCATACACATAAATAAATGAAAAAAAAAAAATATCTTGGTGCTGGAGAGATGGCTCAGTGGTTCAGGACACTGGCTATTCTTGCAGAGGACCCAGGTTTAATTCCCAGCACCCACATGGCAGCTAACAAGTCTCCATTAACTCCAGTTCTGGAGGATCTAATGCCCTTTTCTGGCCTCTGAAGGTACTTCATGACATAGGTGCACCTACCTATGTGTAGGCATTGACATTCATACACATAAAATAAAAAAAAAAAAGAAAAGAATCTTAACCCCTGCCCAAAATGTCTGTCTCTGCAAACATGCTTGCAGAGGAATTGCTTTGGTGGTCTTTCCTTCCCGTGGCACTAAATCACTATGCTGTGATGATGTGGGGCACCTATAAATTCTGTAAAGGAATAAACTCAGGGCTCAAATTCTTTGGGGAGGTAACTCTGCTCAAGCCCACTAGTGAGAATGAACACCCCATTTCTCCATGGGGGTCTTTTGGTGCCTTGTCTCTGCATGCTGGGTCCTGTGCCTCAGTTTTCCTGTAACAAGGGTAGTAATCGGTATATGGTCAGGACCACCCTGGTGTTGGTTGGGAGGAATGACAGAGAAGAGGAAGGTGGGGGGTTGAGGTTAGAAAGTCAATGACAGGGCAGTCTTAGAGTCCAGGCAAGAGAGGATTTGAAGTGGAAGCACTTGAGAGCCCTGTGAGAAGGCCTACTGTTGTGAGGGAGAGATGATTCCCTACAGCGTGGTGTAATGAGGGGTCCCTGCCATCACCACCTGAGTAGAGATTGGCAGCAGGTTAGCAGAAGAGCAAGGCGAAGCCTCAGACACCGAGCTGACCTGGCCCAAGTGAAGTCCAGAGTTAAGTTTTGCTTGATAATTGGAAGAAGGGGAGTAGCCATGCCTGCCTCAGCCTTCTGCTGTTGAAAAAAACAACTTGTTTGTGTCATTTAATTACTGTGACCCAAGTCATCTGTATTTTATCTCGTTCACTAGATTTTCTCCAGAGATTTATTTATTTGTCACAATATAAAGCTAAATAGTGTCTGAGAAGAAGTAAGTTATTAATGAGATTGCTCAGTATTCCATGTATTAGAGTAATTTTTTTTAAATGTTACTGTAGGGAATGAGGTAATTTTCTCAAAAGAAATCTTTAAGTAGCTACTTTTAAAACGGGTGAAAGTAGGCCGGGCATGGTTGCCTACACCTTTAATTGCAGCACTCAGGAGGCAGAAGCAAGCAGATCTCTACAGGTTGAAGGCCAGCCTACATAGCTAGTTCCAGGCAGCTGGGGCTAATGGGAGATCTTGTCTCTAAAACACTGGAAAACAAAGAAACAAACAAACAAAAACCAGCTGGAACTAGAGCTTGTCAGTTTCGAAGGTCCTGGAAGATGGTTCTGATTGTTGCTAGTGGGAGAAGCAGATAACGTGCTTCCTGGGATAGACCTAGGTCTCCAGGCTCCAAAACAGATGGAGCGTAGAGGGGACAACTGTGAGAAGACTGAAGATGAATTCAAGACAATACATTTGGGTACAGGGTGAGAAAAAAGCCTTGAAGCCCATTTCATTAGCTTCCTGGCCAGTCTTCCCCTCACCCTGACAGTGGCGATGAACGAATGGGATGAGGGTTAACACAAGGAGCACGTTGCACAACAGGCATTGCTCTAAGCATTTTCTTCTGTTAATCCTCAGAATAGGCCAGGCAGTCTACCCCAGTACAGAGAAGCCTGGCAGGTGGGAGGTGGAGCTCTCTCCTTTTATTGTACTTCTAATGTTTCTATTTTCTTGGATGTGATTTTTGTTTTCCAGGTTACTTGTCTTCAAGACTTTTTTGGTGATGATGACGTTTTTATTGCATGTGGACCCGAAAAATTTCGTTACGCTCAAGATGACTTTGTCCTGGATCATAGTGGTGAGGCAATTCATTGACCATCTTCATAGTCCTGAGAGGAAGGCTTGGGATTTAGTTACTCATACGTACTAAGAACCCTGGTATCCTGAAGAAAGATGAGGCAAGCATGATGATGCTCATCTGTAGTCCCAGCTACTAAGGAGGCTGAGGCAGAGAATTCCTTGAGCCCAGGAGTTCAAGGCCAGCCTCGGCTACACAGTGAAACCTTGTCTCAAAAAGCAAATATGTAGAAGGAACATGACTAAATTGTTAATGGTGTTTATCTGAAATTTCTTTTTAGGTCATTTTCTTTTTGCCAACTTTGAACAAACATACATTGTTTATATATTTAGAAAAAGACTTTCATAGGTAGAAAAGTTTTTCTTGATTTTTACCTAAAAATGGAGATTTTAACTACTAGCAATAATTTTAGTGATTTCAAATTATATTTGTTCTATAATTTACCCTGTTATCTTAATTATTACAAACCTATTCATAAAAGTGATTGTTTTAGCTGATAGTAAAAGTTGATTTTTAGTGAGATAGAATCAGGTAGATGTAACATTTTATGGAGAAGAGGGATATTAGAGCTATAGCCCTATTCTTTTATAAATGAGGAAAATGAGTGCTTAAAAATATAGATGGAGAATAGACAACTTCCTTTGTGCAGTTATGGGACTCCAGAATTAGAGAAAATATTCCACCAAATAAATTCTGGGAATACAGGTGCCTGTTAAAATTGGAGAATGCAGGTGCTGGAGAGATGGCTCAGTGGTTAAGAGCACTGACTGCTCTTGAAGAGGACACAGGTTCAATTCCCAGCATGCACATGGTGGCTAACAACCACCTATCTTTAGTTCCAGAGGATCTGACACCATCTTCTGACCTCTGTGGGAATTGCATGACACAGGTGTATTTACATACATGCAGACAATACGTTCATGCACATAAAATAAAAAGAATAAAATATTAAAAGAATAAAAATAGAAAACCTAAAATTGGAGAATGCTACATTCTGTGGCAATGCCACAGTGTAATTGACTGTCACATGCCAATCTTTCTCATTACACTGCTTCTCAAGTGCTTGCCTTTTATCAACCCTTTTGTTTTTGCTTGTTCCATTTTTTACCTCTATCGAATTTCTTTAAGGGTTTCCGTATTGTGTTCCTCTATTGGAGTAACTCTACTGTAGGTTGGTAAGACCACTGGGAAGTCCTTAGTTGTAGAAGTGTCCTTTTGTGTTGTCTGTGCTGATGAATTACCCCATTCCTGTGAAGTTAAGATTGATTGAAATGTTCATTTATCAAGTCTATTGTACATCTTTGTTAATTTTAGCTTAAAAGCATGATAATTTTAGCATGAGTAGTCATAAGTTGAGACACTAAAACTGAACTCTGTGTTCTAGGGTTTATTTGGGCAATAGTGTCACTGTAAAACAAACCTACCCACCCAGAGTTCTTCAAAAGGATTGAAAAAGTTTATTCTAGAGCCAAATTTAGGTTACTCCAAGTACTGTTTTCCAACATGGTAACAATATCATGAAGTTTTTGTAGTAAGAGAACATAGAAAGTCTTAAATCAAGATTCTTTTAAAAACACATTAGTGGAGCTGAGCATGGTGGCACATGCCTTTAATCCCAGCACTCAGGAGGCAGAGGCGGGTGGTTCTCTTCGAGATCCAGGCCAGCCTGATCTACTGAGAGAGTTCCAGGCCATCTCCGTCCATGGAGGAACATCAAAATAACAACACTTTGGTGGAAACATCAGACTAGATGGGTTACAGCAAAGTTGGGTAATGTCTGCTATAGGCCTCAGACGCTATCAGATGACATTTTTAGCTTTGAGGTTGGTGGAAGCGAGGGCTGTGTTCATATAGTTCAAAAGGATTTACCTAATATTCACTAGACGCTCTGTAACCAGGGGGCAATAAGTGGTCACTGAGGGCTAAAGGAACCCAAGATAATGTGGCTCTAGTATTCCAACTCTCCACTATCACTGAAGTGCTGATGAGTTAAGTCAGCCTTGTAGAATGTTCATCGTAAGTGTGACTAACAGTAGCCACAATAAGAAAACATTTGTTGCGTGCTTTCTGTGTATATGCTAGCATACACTTAGTGCTTTATGGATAATACATTTATCTTCTCTGGTCAAATCATTCAGGCTTTTGTTGTTGTTGTTAGTGTTGGTGTGGGTATTGGTAGTATCTAACAGTTAAGTGAGCTCTCTCAATTTCTAGTTGCTTACCCTTCTGCAAAATGGGAATAATAATTAGATAGTTCATAAGATTTTGAGAAGATTAAGTGAATAACATATGTCATACAGCTAGGCTATTATATAGTAGTATGTGTTTTGCTAATTTTGTTATTATTAATATTATAACACCAGCATTATATGGTGGTTTTACAATGGAAGTGAGGAAGAATAGGGGATAGTTCTGAATTAAGCAGATCATCAGGGGAGGAGGCCCTGGACTAGATTCAGCTGTGCTCCAATAACTTTCACGTGTATCCACTGTGACCTACTTCTTGTCCAAAGTTGGCCCCTTGACAGGCTTTTTTCCCCTGTTCTGGTGGGAAATTTAGATTTCTTGCCTTTGCGTTCACATGTATGAACAGCAGCAAGCATCCTGCCCCCTCCAGTCCAAAGGGGAAAAGGGGAGCCCAGTCCTGTTCTACCTCCTACCAAATAGAATATAAAAGCCCAGGCTCTCTAAGGGAGTAGCCAGTACTCCAGGTTTGCCCCCCCCCATGAGTCTGTATCTTTGCTTCAGTCTACCTTGGCTGTATGCTATGACTGCGAACGTCTCTTTTTGTAATTCTTTACCTAGTGAAGAAAAGAATGTGAGAGCAGACTCTAGGGGGCATCAGAAGCAAATCTCAGACTTAATTCTGCCATAGTACATTTATTAGGAAACAAAGATTCTTATATATGTCAGTTATTGAATTTGCATTGTCATCTCAGAGTCCCCACTCTGCCCTTTTAGGCTTCTGACATCTGGCTTTAAAGATGCACAGAATTCTGCTGACTTAATCTTAAGTGTTAGTGACAAATCTCTATAGAGTGCTGGGGTGAAGGATTGATTCTGATCCTAAGCCCAGCCAGGGTGTAGCTCTGAGGTTCCAGTTTATTTGCTGTGTTTTGGGACAACTGGCTCTTAAAGAGTACCAAGTCCTCAAAATGTATAACAGATGCACAGACGGCTCTATGCAGACAATGGAATACTTTCTGGCGTCCATAATGCTAAATGGCAAAGCAGAAGTTACCTCTCCTCCCTCATACAAGGTTTTGATTAGAGTCTTTCAAATGCTAACTAGGCTCCCCTGATGTGTATTTTCTTGATTAGTGCACTTCACATGTTAATTTACTGCCCCTGGGGTATAGATGAAAATTAACTCACATTTTAATCTTTTTTTGCATAAATTGAAGTATTTTGAAATAAATGACAGACAATATGTTATCTAATTTATCCCTTATACCAAGCCTATGAAGCAGATTTTATTCTTACACTAATTTCTTAGGGAAAAATACTGAGGTTTATAACACAAGCAAGGTCTCCCAGTTTGCAACTGTCAAGTTCCTGACTCATCTCAGTCTACATGATTCTAAAACCCATGTTCTTAATTACTCAAGTTTAAAGTAATTGTTGTAGCTGTAATTTGTTCTGGTACACCAAATGCTATTTTATTTGGAAACTTATGGAAAGACCAGTATTATTGTCTAAAGCTTTTTTAATTATTATTTTAATGCTCAATGCTTTAAAAACATGGAAAGCAAGATAGTGATCCATAAGTTAGAGTTCCCTGTCCTTTCAAACTAAGAAACTCCAGGAGCTGAAGAGTATAAAAAATGATAGTCTTTGCTATAGATGAAAAGTTGCATCTGTGGCTTAGTCTGTGGATGCTGCTGTGTATCTGCGTAGGTTGATGAGGCTTCTATGTTCATCAGAACTCAGTCCAGACCAAGGAGATGTCACAGATGTGTGGTCTAACTGAAAGATGTAAAATTCATGTGTACATTTGGGGTGTTTCCTTCATACACTGAATTTAGCTCAGGATAGAGCTCAGTGGTAAAGCACTTGCCTGGCATGAACAAAGTCCTGTGTTCAATCCGTAGCATTGGAAAGATAGAACATGGAATGGTGGAGAAATTTAGGTAATAGCATGGGGTTGGGGAGATGGCTTAGTAAGGTGCTTCTCATGTAGGCATGAGGACATGAGTTTGGATTCCCAGGACCCATATATAAAAAGCCAGGCATGATTAATGCCAATGTAATCTGTAATCCCAATCCTGGGAGGCTATGATTACAGGATTCCCTAGAGCTTACTGTCTAGCCTACCTAACTGAATCCCTGAGCTCTGGGTTCAGTGAGAGAACTGGTCTCAAAAAATAGGTGACTGTTAATAGAGTGACTGAGGAAGACACTTGATAATGTGTACGTGTATACATACATGAGCTATTATAGGTAATACACTGTAGTCATGTATGGTATGGCTTTGGTTAGTATTAAAAATTGCTTTATTAAAAGCATACTTCCATCTCCTTCTAGAATGTCGTGTTCTGAAGTCCTCTTATTCTCGATCCTCGGCTGCTAAGTATTCTGGATCCAAAAGCCCAGGGCCTTCTCGCCGCAGCAAATCACCAGCTTCAGGTATTTTGCTCTTAGAAGAGGGGCATTCTCTTCAGCTTTCTTAAATTTAGGAACTTAAACAGTCTTTGCCAGCACGTATGTAGCCAGGTTCTAGAACAGGGATAGATAAGACTTGGAAAACCAAACACTTAGCTCTGATTCCTGAAGTTGTCTCTCAGAGAGACTCTTGCATTTTGTTCTGACACATTTTCTCAAGATTAACCTTACTGTCTTACTATCTAGTCTTCTACTGGTGTGCACATAAAAGGGTTTCACAGTTCGACCATTGTATACTGCATTTTGGGTTCTGTGCTACATAATTGTGAATGTTTGTCTTCTTAGCATCACCTCTTATTGGTAAAAAAAAAAAAAAAAAAAAAAAAAGACATTCTCCACACAAGTGTATTCACTTGAAAATGTCCAGAGGCTTTTCCTTCATCAAACAATATTGATAGTAGCAATGATTAGTCTTACAAAGTTGTTAATTAGAGTTCTCTATAATTAAGTTTTCAGATCCAAAGCCTGAAGATTAGTCAGAATTCACACTGCTTTGGTATTTTTAGCATTAAGAAAATTCATAAATACTTTACTATGTAGATACTATTAACTTATAGTAATTAAGAATAATTTTGCCAATTTAATTTCTTGTTAAGAAAATAATTTTGAAAAAGAATCTAATTTGGGCAGGCAATACTCTAATAAGAGCCTATTTATTGCCCCTGCAGTGTACTAAAGTTTTTTTTTTTTTTTTAACAACAACAACAACAACAAAAAAAAAACGTACGACTTAACAGGGGACATCTAGAATCTGAAGAACACTTTAAACTTGTTCAGAAACTCCACTTTCCCCTGTTCCCGTGTAGCGTCCACCTCACTTCCTCTAGGGCAAGCTGTGTTCCCCTCCTTTTAGACCTGCTGAGTAACTACTGTCCTTACTGTCTCCTCCTGCTCTGTGCATACTGCTTGTGTACAGTAAAGAGGGCTGCCCTCTCCAGTGCCTATTCTTCAGCCAAATCCCCAGGTGAGCCGGGGTCCTGACAGCTTTGTCCCCGCTGGGTTTTTGTTTCTGTCTTTGGCTGCATTTCGGTTTCCTTTGCTCCATTTCCGTGAAAGTGTCCGGCTTATTCCTGTGACGTCTGTGAGGGACAAACTGTTTCACAATGCATAGGCCAGCCACTTCCAACTTCCTGTTCACCACAGAACCAGTTATCACCAGGAGATTGCTTATACAGTCATTTTTAGGGAGTCTGTGTGCTAATGAATTTAGAAAATTTCTGTGACCAAAAAAGAAAGTTGGTTGGCAGTACAAACACGGCCATGGAAGCAGTTTCTGTCCCCATGCCTTGCCCCAACCTAAAGTTAAGGGCTTAGGAGTCAGGACAGCTTAGGAGGTATCTCCTGTGCATTCAAGGAGGCAGTGCTTCCTCTTGTCAGTTAGTTGGTAAGCTGTTACTTTCCTAGTTATAGGCTTCACACTTCTCTAAATATGTGACATTTGACACTTTGGGTGTTGTTAACCAAAGCCCTTGACCTTATTTTAGCTGTATTTACTTTTTTAATGTTATCTTTTTTTTTTTTTTTTTTTTTTGCTTTCAAGACAGGGTCTCCCTGTAGCCACAGCTGTCTGGAACTTCTCTGCCGACCAGGCTGGCCTTGAACTCACAAGATCCGCTTGCCTCTGCTCCCAAGTGCTAGGATTAAAGCTGCGCCACCGCCCGGGTCTTTAATGTTATCTTAACGCTGGGAAAGCTAAGATAACATATAATTTGCAGGAATATAGTGCCCTGGGTGAATGATAGATTAGCTTTTGCTTTAGGTAAGAGTTTAATACATGCTTATCATGTCAGTAAAATAAGTAAATAAAACTAGAGAGTGGCTCAAGAATCATATAAGAGGGCTGGAGAGATGCTGGCTCAGAGGTTAAGAGCACTGGCTGTCCTTGCAGAAGACTCTGAGTCCCAGAACCTACATGACAGCTAACAACCATCTGTAACTCCAGTTTCAGGGAATCTTACAGTCTCTGTGGATGTTGCATGCACACAGTCCACTTTTATACATACAGCCAAAACACTCATACACAGAAAATAAACAAAAAAAATGATTTTTTAAAAATCAGGTATGGCTGGGCGTGGTGGCGCCCGCTTTATCCTAGCACTCGGGAGGCAGAGGCAGGCGGATCTTGTGAGTTCAAGGCCAGCCTGGTCTACGAGTGAGTTCCGACAGCTGGGGCTACAGGGAGACCCTGTCTTGAAAAGACCCAAAAAAAAAAAAAAAAAAATCAGGTATGAAGGGTTGTGTCTGTAATTCCAGTTCCAGGGGAATCCAATGCCCTCCTCTAACTTCTCTGGGTGTTCCACAACAACCAATGCACTTAGGAATACGCAGGTAATAGACTCAGATACACAAAATAAAAATAATTTTAAAATATATTGTTTTAAGAAGAATCAGGTATAATGAATTCAGCTTTGTCAAAGTGCTGGTTTGAGTGGTCTCAAATAGTTAAGTACTAGGTTGTGAATAGATAAGTAACAATCTAGATAACATAATAGTTAACCGTAATTCATGTCTTTAAAATCTTGGTTTTAGGAGTTTGAGAGTTGGCTCAGTGGTTAAGAGCACTGGCTGCTCTTGCAGAAGACCCAAGTTCAGTCCCCAGCACCCACATGACAGCTAACTACCATCCATAACTCCAGGGCCCAGCACCCACATGACAGCTAACTTCCATCCATAACTCCAGGGCCCAGCACCCACGTGACAGCTAACTACCATCCATAACTCCAGGGCCCAGCACCACGTGACAGCTAACTACCATCCATAACTCCAGGGCCCAGCACCCACATGACAGCTAACTACCATCCATAACTCCAGGGCCCAGCACCCACATGACAACTAACTACCATCCATAACTCCTTCTGGCCCCACAGATGTTGCACACCTGTTGTACTTGCATGCAGGCCAAGTACTCACAGACATTAAAATAAATAAGTAAAGTCCTGATTTTAGGGGTTAGACAGAAGTTCTTTCTGTGTAGCCATGAGAATAGGAGTTTGGATCCTAGCACTTGCACCCCTGCATGCCTGTAACACCTGTTTTGAGAGGGGCAGGGATTCTGGAAGGGTCACTGAGGCATCTTGCTTCTAAGCCTGGCTAAAAAGCATGAGCTGTGCTTTAGGGAGAGATCCTGCTTCAAAGGAATAGGCAGAGAGTGAGAGATCAGGACACGGAATGCCTCTGTTGACTGTACATGTGAACAAGCAGGCACTGATGCACACACACACACACACACACACACAATTTTTTTTAAATACTGGTTTTAGATATCTAGTTGTGAATTTTTAAACAGTTTACAAAGATTACAGAATATTCAGAAGAGTCAAATAGAAAGTCCACCCCCCCCAATTTATTTCTTACCTTACAGGTGAGGCAGAGAGGGAGTAAAACTTGGGGAAAGGGGAGCAAAGAGGAGGTTGCTAGAGGGTTGGGGTCACTGTGCAGATGCTGGCTGGTCACCCCACACTTTTCCATTGGCAGCAGCAGTGAGGGGAGCTGGTGTCATACAGAACTGTCCAGCAGCAGAGCCCTATTTAGCTCTCCAAAACATCAGAGAAATGTGCAAGTGAGGAAAACGAAGGACTTCTTACTAGCAATTTTTTATTTAAATTTCTTGATTTACTCTTCTGTATCTGAGTGTCTGAGTGTTGTGCCTGCATGTAGGTAGGTGTACCCACATGTGTGTAATGTCCACAGAGGCCAGAAGAGGCCATTGGATGCCCTGAAACTGGAGTTACAGATAGTTGTTAGCTGCTATGTGGGTGTTGGGAATTGAACCCAGGCCCTCTGCAAGAGCAGGGAGCGATCTTAACATCTGATCTCCAGCACCTTATTAGCAATTTTTAGAACTTTCCAAATGATATTGACAGTTCGCATGGCTGCATTGGTTGGTATCACCATAGGATGAGAGTTCTATGGAGGAAAGAATGGACATGCAGTTATTGACATGGGTTAAATCCCTGGTGGTGAGTTTGTTAATAAACAGTTTTTTAAAGAATATTATTTTTATTTTACATGTAGGAGTGTATTGCCTGCATGTGTGTAATTATACCTGTGTCATTCCATGCCCGTGAAAGTCAGAAGAGGGCATCTAATCTCCAGGAACTGGAGTCATAGATGGTAGTTAGCTGTCATGTGGGTGCTGGGAATCAAACCTGGGTCCTCTGCAAGAGCAGCTAGTGCTCTTAACCACTGAGCCATCAGTCCAGCCCCTGATAAACCATTCTTAACTGGAGTATTTTTTAGGAAAGCCTGTCTGCTCTAGAAACTGAATTCTCTGTTTGCCCTGTTCTGACACTATCTCAGTGCAGTGCTAAATGGATACAAGTGAAAGCTCACAGGGTTGACTGGCTATGAACTGGTGATTCATACAGATGGTCAAATGGGATGGAGGTTAAAAGGAAAGTAAAATTCAGCCTCCACTCACAGCAAGCTTTCTAGTTTATTGCTCATGATATTTTCTATGGACCTCCTTGAAAGAGTTTTAAGTTTCTATTTTTTAGAGCATTTTTGGTTGATAGCAAAATTCAGAAGATTCAGTTTTCCTGTGTATTTGCTTTCCTTGTGGTCAGCATCCTCATGAAAAGGGAACAGTTGTTACAAGTCAACACATCATTGTCATCCATGGTGCACAACTTGTATCAATGTCCCTCTTGATGGTTGTGCATTCCATGGTTTGGACAGATCCTTGATGGCATGTGCCCATTATAGGGCCATGCAGTGTAGTTTCCTTGCCTTAAAACTCTTTTGTGTTCTACTTTTTAAAAGAAAAAGTTTGAGAGGGCTCTGTATCTCACAACTAACTTCCTATAACTCCAGCTGTAGGGGACCTGACGCCCTCTTCTGGCCTCTGCAGGTACTTGCACACATACTGTCAAATAAGCAGGCACACATATACATAAATAAAAATTTAAAAAATTGGGATAGAAATAATTCATCAAGATAAAGAAGTTAAGAATTTTTTTTAGAAAGAATATCTTTTTGTAGCCTTCAGTCAAATAAGTAAATATTATGATAAGGAATTATAACTATATATACATTTTATTAAGAATATAATTAAGGCCAGACATGGTGGCACATGGGAGGCAGTTGGGAGGCAACTCCCTAGCACTTGGGAGGCAGAAGCAGGCAAATCTCTTATGAGTTTGAGGCCAGCCTGGTCTATATAGTGAATTCTAGGTCAACCATAGCTACACAGTGAGACACTATCTTAAAAAGCAAACAAGTATAGAGTAATGGATGTAGTTCAGTGATACAGTATGTGTTTAGCATGTGCACACATTTAGATTACAGTGCTATTGATCCGAGGGAGTCATAAGAACATCTCAATAGCCAGGTGTGGTGGTGCACGCTTTTAATTTAATCCCAGCACTTGGAAGGCAGAGGCAGGAGGATCTCTGTGAGTTCCAGGCCAGCCTGGTCTACCTAGGGAGTTCCAGGCTAGCTGGGGCTACAGGGAGACCCTGTCTCAAAAAAGACCCTCCCCCCAAAAAGAACATCTTAGTAAATTCATATAGTATACATCAGGATAGAAGATGGATATTGGCAGCTCTGTAACAGCCTTCCTCATAAACGGTGGCAAACAAGGCAGCCAGTCATCTGTCTTTGTTTTCTGGAAGTCAGTTGAATGGCAGGTTCTCACTCACGCTTCTAATTCCATTATGTCTTACATATTTGTCTATATCATTGTTGGAACACTATTACTGAAAAGAATTCTAGTTGCACTCCTTGTCTGAATTTTTTGTCTGTAATGCAGTTAGATACATTATTTTTGCTTTTTGCTGATTTGTCACCTGCTTTGAGCTTGGAATGAGTTGCAGCTTCGTGGGAGCTGTTTTGTGTTTTCACACAGTTGGGTGGTTTGGTGGTTTGATGACTCTCTCCTTTGCTGTCTCTGGTCAGTTAATGGAACTCCAAGCAGCCAGCTCTCCACTCCTAAGTCTACAAAGTCCTCCAGTTCCTCGCCAACGAGCCCAGGAAGTTTCCGAGGATTAAAGGTAGGAAATAGGGTATGTGGCTTGTGTGTGTGGTTTTGTTATTTGAATCATGCATATAACAATTTGATTTGTTTGTGAGTTTTAGGGCAGTAACTGAAAGACATGAGTTTAGGATTGGGAAGAAGCAGAGCCCAGTTCGAGTTGGGTCCTGTTGTAATTTTAGCCAGCTTCCTTTCTTCCTCTCAGCCTAAGTGTTTATATCCCTGAAGTGGGGTTGCAAGGTTGTGGTTAGGTTTAAACATAATGTGGTAAAAGTATAATAAATACTATTCCAATTATTGTCAAAATGATTTGCAAAGGCAAAGCCTTAGAGACATCATTCTTTTTTGTTGTTGTTTGGTTTGGTTTTGTTGTTGTCATTGAGGTTGTTGTTTGAGATAGCTGCTCATTGTGTAGTCCTGGCTGGGCTTCAAGCTCAGACCTGCTTGCCTCTATCTCCCAAGTGCTGGGATTAAAGGTGAGCTCCACATAATTCTTTTTAAAAATATATTTTGCATAATGATTTTAATGACTAGTACAATTTGCCTTTGTTGAAGTCTAACATAGGGTGAAATACCAATATAACAATTTATGCCTACAGGAAGTCTTGTACATTTTGGGTGAGGAACTTAGATAAATAGGCATTAACTATGATCTGAAAATATAAACAGAAATTGCAAGATTAGTGGTTGGCTTAGTAGCAGTTACCTGATAAAGAAGGAGATTAATAATGCACAAAGCTGATTGTAAATTTTTGACAAGTTTTGTCGGGTGTGGTGGCGCACGCCTTTAATCCTAGCACTTGGGAGGCAGAGGCAGGTGGATCTTTGTGAGTTCAAGGCCAGCCTGGTCTACAGAGTGAGTTCCAGGACAGCTGGGGCTACAGGGAGACCCTGTGTCTCGAAAAGACCAAAAAAAATTTTTTTGACAAGTTTTATAAGATTTAGTAAATCAGTGCTTTAAATTTATAAACAATTGGGGTTTAACATTGAATGTTTCTTTTAGTGGAACAGTTAGGCTATTTACTTGTTAAAGTACTCTGAGAATACTGAAATACTCACAGGGCCACCTCTGTATCAGTAAATTAAATGGTTGATATCATATCTACCTTGATTATATTATTAGCCTACATTATCAGGAATGTAGTCTCCTCAAATACAGTCCAGGAAATTTTTCTTTAAGAATGTTGAAGAATGTCATTTTTGGTTATCGTAATGAATAGGTAAGGGCTGTACCATTGCTGTGTGGGTAAGGAATGAGACCTACTAAGCACAGCATCTGGACACCTTTACGGCAACACAGTGTGGCATTATTCATGTGAGTATAAGTTTAGGTTGTTCTGATCTAAGAAAGATGCGTGCTTCTGAGTATGCTTGAGCAGTGATTATTTAAGTCCTTAAAAACAAAAAGAGAAATTGTCCTGGGAGAAAGATTGTCTGGTTTTGTGATTTCTTACTACAAAATACTAGGTAACTTACTGAAATGCGATTAAGAGAATTTGTAATTCCTACCTAGAGGTAAACATTGGAAACTCCTTACTTTTACTAGAAGACCCAGCCATGTGTGTGGCTCCCTGCTAGATGGCTGAGTGTCAAGCTTGAGAACCTGAGTTCGATCCCCAGAGCCCATATGGTTGAAGGAAAGAAGTAACTCCTACAAACTGTCCTCTTACCTTCACACAGGTGCGGTGGTGCATGCATGTGCACACATACAATAAGTCCATGCAATTAAAAAAATTAAAGGTACTTTTTTGAAGTACTAAATTGGGTTAGAGTGGTTTATACTGTGGTTGAATTCTATTGTCAGTTACTAGAAATGAAAATAGTTATATAAAATAAAAATCACTGATCAGCTGTTTTCAGATTTCCTTTCCACTTATTTTCCCTGTGACAGATTGGAAATACGCTGTTGTTAAAGTAATTTTCAGGAGAGCCGTATGTAGAAAGGATTCATATTAACGCACCTTTTGCTAGCTAGCTCCAGTTAGCATGTCATTTGTCCCTTTAAAGCATCTGACTCCTCATGTTAATGTTTTCCTGGAAGGACTCGGCACCAGGGTTCCAGTGGGTCACAAGCAGAAGTCTTCCATATTTCCCCCAGGCAGGGGTGAGATTCTTCACCTAAGGCTGCTGTGGCCTCCAGGAGGGGCAGGCCAGGCCTTGCTTTCTCTGGGGCTTGCCTACTCTGCCCAGGTTTTATTATCTATTAGCAACTTGGCTCCCATATTTCTTAGTTCATTCTCTGTTTGTTTGTTTGTTTGTTTGTTTGTTTGTTTGTTTGTTTCGGTCTTTTTGAGACAGGGTCTCCTTCTAGCCCCAGCTATCCTGGAACTCACTCTGTAGACCAGGCTGGCCTTGAACTCACAGAGATCTGCCTGCCTCTGCCTCCCAAGTGCTAGGATCAAAGGTGTGCGCCACCATGCCCGGCTTCATTCTCAGTTTTGAACCCAACAAGATTGTTTCCTTTTATTACTCGGGGTCAGTTCTTCACCCTTTGTATTGTTCCATGGAAGTGAATTCTAATGCTCTGTGTCTTCACATGAGTGCGTGGACTTGCACAAGATCATTTGAATTTGTAGAGAGGAGACTTTAAAATTTGTATTACATTTATTATATTTACTTTGCTTGTACACATGTGCATGTATGTGTACACGTGTATGTGTCCATGTGCATGCATGCATATGCACATGTGCATGCTGTAGCACTTGGTGTAGAAATCAGAGGACAACTTTTGGGGGTCAGCTTTCTCCTTCCACCAAGTGGGCTGGGCGGCTCCAGCCCGGGTCCTCGGGGCTGCCTGTAGGTGTCCTTACTCACGGAACCCTCTGAAGATCTTTAAAAACATGATAATAAATTCATGAACTTTTTTTTTCTATGCTAGGTGTATCTTAATTACTGTAATAAGTAACCCCAGCATGTAGCACAGGAGAAGTATTCAAGGGTTAGTTGAACTTAGACTGAGAGTTAAAGGCACATTATCTGTTGATTAAGGAAATATCCATTACATGTCAGTATTGACACTGAGATAGTAAGTAAAGTCAACAGGAATATCCCTTCCAGACCCTACCCTTTCAGCATGTCCCAGGCCTATAGGCTTTCCTCTGGTCCTTCTCATGGTTGATCTTCCAGTGACCTCTAACATGCTGGATTCACAGTTCTTCTAAGTTACTAACACATCCTAAGAATGCAGAGGGTCTGTTTCTCTTTTCCTCACTTTGAGGATGGTTGGAATCCCCTTAAAGATTAGTAGATAAACCAATCTCTACTGTACTGATTGAGCTTTTAGGCCTGTGACTCCTCTTGCTGGTACCTGTTCTCATAGTTTCTGCTTTGTGGAAATTGCAGCCAGTTTTCAACAGTCTGTGCTGTGTACTTTCATTGAGAGAAAGCCTGCTTGTTTAGCAGATATACAGTAACATCACTGTACTGTACCATGGGCCCTAATTTTAATGTCATTGTAAAGGCCTAGTCAGCATCTGTCTGTTTTGCATTTTTTTCTTCTTTCAGTGACATTACAAATGGAGAATTGCAGTTAATCACCATGCGTTAGTGCTATGCTTTTCCTTTCTCCTTCATTCAAAATAGCTTATTAAGATCAATTCAGAGGGCAGGTCTGACAGTGGAGAGCTGTTTCTCATGGACGGGAACTATTTATCCTGGTTAGATGCTTTAGGAATAGTAATCTCTCCCCAAAGAATAAGAAAATTGACAGAAGCAGGCAGACCAAGCCAGGGCTGCAGGTGCAGAGCCCACACTCATCTCTCCATCTGGTTTGGGGCTTTCTACTGAATTTTCCTCACTAGGGAATAAAGTGAAGTAATGCTGGGAGATTTTGGTGTTCTGTCACAGCCTCTGCACCTTTGGACTATTTCTGGTAATTATTTTTATATTTTGTTGGGCATATTAAAGGAACTCAAAATGAAAATAAAGCCATATATATGTTACTTTCCTCTGAGCACAGAATGTTAACATCACTTTTATTTGTTCATTGAAAAATATTTAAGAAATATAAAAATAGCCTTTCTCTCCACGGAAGCCATGTGTGGTCTTCTTAGCATCCCGTGAAGAGGAGAGCTCTGCCGTGCTGATGTGCAGTCATGAAAGACCGTGTTCTGTAAGGAGCTGGAGCAGATCCAGCATAGGAAGCAGAATGTCCTTCAGATTGTGAATAATTTTCGCAGAGTGAGGAGCCTAAAATAATAAAACAGCAGCCACTTTATTAAAGTGCTTCAGACTCAAGATTGAAAGTTAGCAGGACAACTGAAAGTACCCTGTGTCAGCCAGGCTCCTGTCACTGTAACAGAACACCTGGTTTCAGTCCACAGTAACTTGGCCCCATTGCTTTTGGGTCTTGGTTATCTAGTACATCATGCTTACTTCACAACTAGGCAGCAGAAAGGAAGGAACCAGAGTCCCACGGGGCACCCGAGGACTTTCTTCTAGGCCCTACCTTCAAAAGGCTCTTCTACCTCGTACTGCCCAGTGCCCTGAGTCCAATTCCCTAGCATCCCATAGAACTGGGTGTAGTCCTATATGCCAGTAATTCCAGCACTCAGTAGGAAAGGCAAGAGGATTAGAAGTTCAAGGTCATTTTCAGTCATATATAAAGTTCAAGGCCAGCCTTGGGATACAACCAACCAAAACAAGAAAACCTACCACCAATGAAAACAACCCAAACACACACATGAGCCTAAGGGAGACATTTCTGATGCAAATCATAATGTATCAGCATGAGATGCTGATCTATTTGGTGGGGTTCTGGTAGAAGCCATACTGTTAGCCTAGGGCATAGCTTTGAAAGCAGAGCCTGTGCTTATATGTACTGCTACCCAAGAACATGGTAAGAAATGAATGCCATATGATTGGAAACAGTGTTAGACCAAAAATTTGTCAAATGAAGTATTTAAAGGTAAGCCTGTTGAGCCTCTGCTTCACAACTGAGCTCCCTGGGCATTATGACTTGGCTTCCCTTTGTTTGGATTTGGAATCTGACTTTTCTGAAAAGTGTGGTTGGCCTGCATTATAACTTGGCTTCCCTTTGTTTGGATTTGAGCAATCTGACTTTTCTGAATAGTTGGTTGGCCTGGTGAGATGGCTCAGTTGTTCTGTGGTAAAGCCACTGGCCATGCAATCCTGACATCCGAAAAGCTTGACTCCTTACGGGACCAGTTGTCTAGGGAGGAGGCCGGCCAGACTAGAGTCTCTTCACTCCAGGCTTCTGGCTGCCTCCCACAGTCTGGCTTTTGGGGAGCACAGAGCACTTTCTAGTGAGACCAGTAAATGTAAATTGCATTAGGTAAGTGTTAAGGGGAGGGTCCCCCTTGGGTCTCTTGTTTACTTTTTCTTTTACCCTTCTTTAGTTATAAGAGAAGTCTGCAAGTCTTCCCACCTCTCCCAGTTAAGCCTAGGCAACCAAAACAATTCTTTCACTCTCTTAGGCCAAATGATTAAGGTGCAACTGGAGCCCCCTAGTGTGCAGCTTTATAGAAACCTTCACAGCAGAAAGAAGCAAGGGCCCCATTTAAATCAGCTCCCCCTTTGTTGGAGGCAGGCTTGGGGTGGTGTGGTTAGAAGCATGGAGTCTAGCCAGTGTGCCTGGGTTTGGTGTTGGTGTGACCCCTCACTGACTCTATGACCTTGGGCAAGTCAGGTTGCCCTTATTTTTGGAAAGAAGATTCATAGGATGTACTGTAGCGTTGAGATAGACACAATCCAGAGAAACTGCTCAGAAAAGCTTCAGTATTCATACTATAAACCTTGGGGTTTTCAGGTTTAGTTTTGACATGGAAGAAATTTTATTTGAAAAACATTAATGTGCAGTAATGTGTAAGAAGGAAGGTGAGTCCAAGAGGAATGAAACTGAACCTTTGTCCTGTAACCATATATGTAACCATATATGTCACCATATATGTTAACCATATATTTTTTTTTATGTACTTAAAAATATTCTGACAAAGGGTCCTTGGCTTCAATAAAGTACAAATGTTCAGCTCTTATGCATCCAAAGTAACCTTTGTGGAGCCCAGGAAGCTGCGTGTTGGTCCGTCAGCTAGGGAGTTGGTCTTGTTGATGATGCAGAGCCCAGACTTTCTGGGAAGCTGACTCCGAGATAGAGTTCAGGGTTCAGAAGGTTTTGTAGGAGTTCCTTCTGAGATCTATAGCTGAGAGAAAGGAGGCACAGGAGGGACCAGGCAGACACCCCTGCATTTCATTAGCTCTTCCTGTCTGTCTCTCCATTACTGACCCCCTTCCATGTCCACTGTCCCCTGCTTCCTGTCTGTCTCTCCATTACTGACCCCCTTCCACGTCCACTGTCCCCTACTTCCTGTCTGTCTCTCCATTACTGACCCCCCCTTCCAAGTCCACTGTCCCCTGCTTCCTGTCTGTCTCTCCATTACTGACCCCCCTTCCACATCCACTGTCCCCTGCTTCCTGTCTGTCTCTCCATTACTGACCCCCCTTCCATGTCCACTGTCCCCTACTTCCTGTCTGTCTATTACTGACCCCCCCCTTCCAAGTCCTCTGTCCCCTGCTTCCCTGTCCTTTCCTTCCCACACTGTTACTAACTTGCACGAGACTTTTGGGAACAAGTTATCCCCACACTTAGCTGCTTAACACACAAGAAATATTTATTTCCTCATCCATGCCTGTGTATCAGGCTTTCGGGAGCAGCTTTCCTGGGTAGTCCCGGCTCAGGCTTCTTCATGAGGCTGGGACAGTATACATACCAAGGTGAGCGTGGCTTTAGGCTTGATGGAATGGAGTCACACTTTCCAGGTGACTCCTTCCTTTGCTGACAAGTGGGTTCAGGAAGCCTTGGTTCCTCTCTCCCGTGAGCTTTCCATGAGCTGGCTTCAGTGTCCTCAGAAGGTGGCAGGTGACATTTCCTGGAGCCAAGTCGGGAGCTTCTGCCTTACAGAAGCTCTTGCTTCTGTGACCCAGCTTTGGAAGCCAGACCCCCTGTTCCCACGGTGTCTTAGTCACTCGGGTCAGCCATTTCAGCCAGGGCGTACGCTTGTGGAGTCCTTGAGTCTGGGCGCCTTAGCAACATCCTCTCCATTTTTTTATCTTCCTGTCATAGCCACCAGAAATTTCTGCCTTAGGCTGCCCTTCTCCCCTATCCTGACCTCCCAAACTTCCTGCCTTTCTCCCTCTGTGAGGCCCCCCGAAGTCTCTCCTCATTAATTATGTCGCACCCCTCTCTTTGCAGTCCTTCCTTCTCCAGTCTGGACCATCCCATTCCCTGCCTATCTTCTCTCTCCTTCAGATCCTGCAGTCTGCCACTGACATTGTTTTCTCCTCTTAATCCCTATCTTCCTGGTTTTCTCTGTGACCTCAGCCTGTGATCTCTTTCCTTCACCAGGGCACCTAAGACTCCCTTCCTTTGTAGCTGGCAACTTTCTTCAGCAGGATTATTTACTATACTTAAACCACAGCATTTTCTTTGGGACAGATAGGTAGTACCAAGTACTTAATGTGTCATCAACTGCCAGCTGGATGAAGAAAGCCTTTCCCCGAACTCTAATTCATCATCCACGTCCAAACTGAAGACTTTCAAGGCAGTTGTATGTTAAGGGTTCAGAGTCATGTGCACATCTGTGGTCACCAGGCTTTAAAATGGCTTGCGTTTTGATGCAGAGGTATATTCTGGGAAGCCTTCTGCTTTGAGCATTCTTGTTGGTTGTAAAAAGGAAGAAAAAAGTACATGTGGAACATTATACAACATCTTGAGGTTATAAACTGTCTGATGTGCTGATGTTTTATCTGATGATGTCTCCTGGGTCTGCTGGTGGTGAAAGGTTTCCCAGATTTGTGAGGTGCGATGAAAGGGCCAGCCGTATCTCATCCTGATTGGCAGAGCTAAAATGTAGCTCTCTGACCTTATGAACTTGGAAACTTCTTTCGAAGCTGTGAAATGTAAATCCACAGTAGCTGCTGACCTTAGACTTTTTTTTTTTCTTTTCTCTGGAGCTTTGGGTTTTTTGATATGTTTAAAAGTAGTTAATAATTTTCAATACTAAGGAACTGGTCACTTTGGGGCTCTTTTCAGAAGAAACAAAATGGATTTTTGAAGACTTTGTTGCCCCAACAAAATAAATCATGACATTGAATACCAGATTCTGTTTGTGCAGGGTGTTTTCTCAGTTAGTTTGGTGCATTTGGGGATAGTACAGTCCTCATCTGGGCTGCAGCCCCATTGGGTAGATGAAGGGAACATTTACCACACATGTCAATGTGGACTTTGGATTAACTGTAGGTTCTATTTGAATAGAGCAAACATGTTCCCATTCAGTGCCCCCTTATTCATGAATATGGGCTCTTGGTAGTACATTAGAGGTGACTGGGTGGAGTGAGATACTGATGCAGTGGCCAACCATGAATGCTCCTGTAGTTGGGATTGGAGAGGCAGCACCTCTCCCTCTACCCTGAATCCTAGATACTGAATGCATTTTTAGCAAGAGGCATGGTGATACCACCCAGTCACTTGCACCAGTCCAAATAAGCAGTACCTCACTTGAAAGGCTCCTCAGGGATGTGATGAGGTTCAGGCTGATTTGGGCTGGCCGCATAGTCTATGGAAGGATTACTCAGAAACGGAAGTGTTCAAGTTGGCAGAGTCCACATTGCTCCCCATGATGGATCATCGAGCTGGCCACTGTCTTTGTTATTTACATGGGTAACAGGTTCTGTTTATCACCATGAAGCAACCATGTATCTCAGGTGCTGCTTATTTTCTCAAATAATATCAACTATGAGAAAGGGCTTTGGAAGGAAGGAACGTAGGAAAGCTTCACCACACCACACCTTGGTGCCAATTTATATTTGCTTTTGTGTGTGTGTGTCTCATTACTCAAAGTATTTTAAAATATTTTAAATGACCAGAAAACTAATATATACATAATAAAACTTCCTGTTTAGAATTTGTAGTAATTTATACTGACTTTCCCAGCACCCACACGGCGGCTAAAAACCGTCTTTAACTCCAGTTCCAGAGGAATCCGACGCCCTCTTCTGTCCTCCGCAGCATTGCATGACACAGGTGCACCAGCCTACATGCAGACAGTACACTCAAACACATAAAATAAATAAATAAATGCCTACAAAAGTGACAGAAATGAAGTAAATGTATATTTTTTTATTCTCATGCATCATTGCAGTAAATATATTTTACAGATATTGTCTCATATACTTATTTTTTGCCACTCTTCAGTATCTTTCAGAAGGTGCCTTTTCAAAGCTGTGATTTTTTTTTAATTAAATTTGTTCTTTGACAGTTTTATACATGTATATGACGTGTTCTGATTATCACTCCCATGTCTCTCGTCACCCTCCCTTTCCTTGTCACTCCCATCTCCATACAGGTCCTTTTCTCATGCTAATGTCATTTTGTTTTGTTTTGTGGACTCTTGAATTTAACCAGGGCTATCTGTATGACTCTGGTTTTTGGAACTATGGAGCCTGTTGGGCTCATCAGTGGGCATACACCTAAATATTTACTTTTTAAAAAAATTTTATTTATTTCTGTATGTGTATTGTCTGCATGTAAGTTTGTGCACCCATGTCGTGCAATGCCGTGGAGGTCAGAAGAGGGTATCGGATTCCCCTGGAACTGGAGTTCTCCTGGAATTGGAGTTTCAGACGGTTCTCAGCCGCCATGTGGGTGCTGGGGATCGAACCCGGGTCCTCTGTAAGAGCGGTCCGCGCTCTTAACCGCTAGGCCATCTCTCCAGCCCCGGCATACACCTAAATATAATGACTTAGCCTCCTCCCTTAGTAGCCAGTAGTTCAGCAGGGAGGAGGAGGGCTCCTGGCAGCCTCCCCCATCCACGACTGTTGACCGGTCTGGTCTTCTGCAGGCCCTGCACTGGCCAGTACAGCTGCTGTGTGCTTGTGATTGCAGTGGCTGTGTTGTGCCCACAGACCTTCTAGCACTCTTCTGGTTTTTATATTCTTCCTTCTTCTTTGATGTTCCCTGAGCCTTAGAGTGGGTGCTTGATACAAATGTCCTGTTAGGACAGAAGATTCAGCCATTTTTTATTTTCAGCACCTTGAGCAGCGAAGAGTAGTAGCATTCACTGGCTGTTTGTTGTAAAGAGAAGCTCCGCTGATTGAGAGTAGAATTTACATAAGTGTTAAGATACAGTTTGATGGCATGTCGGTTTAGCTGTACAACAATAGTCAGACCTTCTTAGGGCCGATGACCTCCCCAGCTATGGACTTTCCTTTTTACTAGTTTTATTGTGTCAAGCATGAATTATCTTCTGTGGAGTTTCTGTCATATCCAATGAGCCAGTGGTAGTTGCCCTCATAATAGTCATGCCACTCTTACAGTGGTAGGCACATTTGCTTGGCAGGTTGGTATTGCAGTTCACAGGGGTTGCCACTAGGTATGACTTTTCCTTCCCCCCCTGGCCTGCCTCGCACCTTCTAGAGTCACAAAAGCCAGTAGGTCAGAAGCTTTCAACTCAGTTCCAGCTTGATTTCTTTACTTGTTGCAACCAAGGTGTGTGGTGTCTTTAGCAGCAGGGTCTTGTCTAGTTGTGGTGAGCTTCTCTAACCAACGACTCCTAAGGAAGTATTCCACGTCTAGCACTGCGGTTTTGCTTTGATACAGGAGTAGCATTATCCAGTCATACAAGAACTATCTTTTAAACTTTTTTTAAATCTGTAATTCTAGTTGTCTTATAGAATACCTACAAAATACTTATTTCTCTTAACATATGTTTCTTTGGGGTTTTTCTTTGATTGTGTTTTTGAGACAGAGTCTCCCTGTAGCCCCAGCTGGCCTGGAACTCGCTATGTAGACTAGGCTGGCCTCAAACTCACAGAGATCTGTCTGCCTCTGCCTCCTCTGCCTCTGCCTCTGCCTCCGAGGATTAAAGGTACATGCCACCACTCCTGGAGGCTTGTTTCTTTTTCAGAGACTCTCATGTAGCTCTGACTGGTAATTTATTTGTTGTATAAATTAAGCTGGCCTCAAACATTTTTTTAAGAAGAAACTTAACACTTTATATGACTAAGGCTGTAAACTTGTGTACCAATTTGTTTATCCATGTACCTAAGTCATAGGAATGCACTGTACTTTTATAATCTGAAAGGGTATTCTGGACATACTGCAGTGATCACCGAGTCTGCAATGGAGCAGGCTGCTTAGTCATTCCATAGCTTTTCAGGACTTCTCTTGTAATCTTAAGGGATAAGACAGTGTGTGAATAGCTAAAAAAAGCTTCTGGCCTTTACAGACAGACTCCACGTGCTGTAAAGGTCATGAAAGTTATAGAGTCTTTAAGGTTTGGTTCCTTCACTGGTCAGTGGAGATAATGCTAAAAGCTAATCTGTTCACGTGAAGGTGCATGTTTCAGAATAGCACAACATAGGAATTCGATAAACTACATAGGTGTTTCCTTCCTCACAGGGAGAATAATTCTTTGACTGGAGATGACCTGTAATTCTTAGACTATCAGAGTAACCATGAGAATTTAAAGTATTTGAACTGTTCCTCTTCATAAATGTTTTCCACACGTGCTGCTAGCCTTGCCTGAACATTGGCTGGTCTGTGGAACTTTAAAAATGCCATTTCCTGGACTCTGCCTTCATTAGTATGGTGCATGCAGCCTGGCTATTTTCAAAGTACTTTATTTCAAAGCTGATTGTGGTATGTAGCCAGGCACAATAGAACTTTTTCTTTATTGCAATAACCATATGCTAAAGGCTGTTCTTTTCTAGAGTTTAAAAAAAAACGAGCCGGGCATGGTGACACACGCCTTTAATCTTAGCATTTGGGAGGCAGAGGCAGGTAGATCTTTGTGAGTTCAAGGCCAACCTGGTCTACAGAGCAAATTCCAGGACAGCTGGGGCTACAGGGAGACCCTGTCTGGAAAAGACCAAAAAAAAAGTATCAGATTTATATTGGAGGGAAAACTTTCAATAAGAAAGCTTGTGTAGACTAAAAAAAAAAAAAAAAAAATTCTGGCTGTCTGTTTCTCTTTACTAAAATTTGATTGAAACATAGCCATCCTAATTTGATTACATGGGGTCTGTGTCTGCTTCCATAGTAGAGTTAGAGAGCTGTGGCAGAGACCATGTGACCCACAGCTAGAATATGGTTTTCTGGTGCTTGATAGAAAATGTTTCTGATCCTTACTATAGATCAATTTCCAAATTAATCATGATGTCATTTTTCATAATGCAGCTAAGAAATCACCACACACTGTCTCTGAGAGTATGTTCAGATTTTTCCTTTTATGAAAACTCAAAGTGAAATGATGCCTAGTATTCTACTTAAAAGTCAACAATAGCGTGCTTTAATGCTTTAATAATTATTCCTAGGCATGGTGCTCACACCTATAATCCCAGCACTTGGGAGGGAGAAGTGGGAAGATCGTTCAAGATCATCTTTGGCTGTATAGTGAGTTCAGGATCACACAACATGCACACACACACACCCCTACATTTAAGTTACACCATTATGAGGAGAAAATGTGATATGTTCCTTTTTGAATTTTTTCATTTCACATAATGATTCCAGTTGCTTCTTTTTTGAGATACCAGTTTCTGAACCAAACTTTACATCTTTAGTGTAATGTTAACATTTCTCCCTAAATTCTAAATTTGGAAAAGTTAAAATAATTCATTGTCAAATAAACAAGTATAGAGCACAGATAAAGGACCAAGTATCCTGGCTGAACGTGTCGGCTGTGAATGCCTTGCCCCAGGATGATGAGGATGCTGGTGGTATATTCTGTCCTCTAGTCTTTTTTAAAATGGTCTTAGCAGAAGAACATTCTTGTGCACTTCTCTTTATTGGTTATTTCTGATAGAGGAGTGAGTGAGTGATGCAATGATGGAAGGACTGCCCATAGAGAATTCACCAGCAAAATCTTCAAGGTCTGAAGTAGCCCAGATGCTGCCATTCATTATTGGTTACTGAGGAGGTACTTTGCTTTGTACTCTCTTAGCGTCATAGTTGACGACACAGAAGCATGCACACCATAATATTTTTAAAAGATTTCAATAAAAACTGTCATTTAAGCAATAGAAATGAGATAGGTTTAATCACAAATATCATATTTGATTTCTCTGGTGCTAATTTAATCTTTGATTAAGCTGGTTAAGTCTCTTACTAGGAAATGCAAAATATTTGCAAAGGAAATGGTCTAGAACTGTTAGAATCATCTGCAGTTCTAAGACATATTTTATTTTATTTTATTTTTATTTTTTACTTTTTTTTATTAATTTTATTTATTTCTGTATGTGTGTGAATGTACTGCCTGCATGCAAGTCTGTGCACCCGTGTCGTGCAACGCCGCGGAGGTCAGAAGAGGGTCTCGGATTCCCCTGGAGCTGGAGTTCTCCTGGAATTGGAGTTTCAGACGGCTCTCGGCCGCCATGTGGGTGCTGGGGATCGAATCCGGGTCCTCTGTAAGAGCAGTCGGCGCTCTTAACCGCTAGGCCATCTCTCCAGCCCCCTAAGACATATTTTAATAGTACCTTCATCGGGGCTGGAGAGATGGCCTAGCGGTTAAGAGCACCGACCGCTCTTACAGAGGACCCGGGTTCGATCCCCAGCACCCATATGGCGGCGGAGAACCGTCTGAAACTCCAATTCTAGGAGAACTCCAGTTCCAGGGGAATCCGACACCCTCTTCTGACCTCCGCGGCGTTGCACGACACTGGTGCACAGACTTGCATGCAGACAGTACATTCATACACATACAGAAATAAATAAAATTAATAAAAAAATAGTACCTTCATCAACTGTAGTGTCATAATGTAGACTTTATTTTATTTAAATCAAAAGTAACACTTTTAAAAAATGGAAGTAACATAATGTCAGTTTTCCTGATATTAAATCTAAATTGAAAATGTATCTAATGCTGGGTATGGTAGCGCATGCCTTTAATCCCAGAACTCTGGAAGCAGAGGCAGGCGGATCTGTGTGATTTCAAGGCTAGCCTTGTCTACATAGTAAGTTCCAGGCCAGCTGGGGCTACAAGGAAACCCTGTCTCAAAAAGACCAACAAGAGAGGGGGATATATCTAAGGAAGAAATGAATTAATGTGTTGTATATAGAGAACAAGGAGAAGGGACTTTTCTTCTATTTCTGTATCAGTTGTTTTTTACACTATATAAACATTGTCCATTATGTAAGGATCTGTAAATGTGTCCTAATGTATGATGCTTATTCTCCTGCTGCAGATTTCTGCTCATGGCAGATCTTCTTCCAATGTAAATGGTGGGCCCGAAATTGACCGTTGCATGAGTCCTGAAGGTACTTCTCAATTTGAACATTCCTTTTATAAGAAAATCATCCCTCTGAACTTAGTGGCCATCATGATCACACTGGTGTCACATTCTTCCTAAGCAGGGACAATGTCGTGTCATCTCTTAGTCCATTTAACCTTAGTGGGTGGTGAGAGTGGGGTCACCTCAAGGTGTGCGAAACCTCACTGCCATCAACCAGTTTCCAGTCTTAGACCTGGGCTTCCTTTCTTTTTCTCTTAGAGATATAGTCCTAGATATATTTTCTTTCAGTTAGATTGACACAAATTTTTATCTGCTTTGGGCTGAGCACCCAGATACATTGTAACAAGTGTTCTGATTTTTTAACTCACACCCCAGCATACACACTTTATTAAAAAGACTTTGAGCCAGGAATTAGCTTGAGCCAGGAATTAGCTTTAACCACGGCTCTGACCTTGATAGAATTCTCTTTACTAGAAAATTCCCAGGAGAAAGCTTCAGAGCGTTCCTAAGATTGAGTCTGCTCCTACTCTTTCCTCTTTTCTGAGTGTTCACAGAGGAGTTTTGAAAAGTTCTAGTTAGACTTTTAGGACTAATCATTTATTTCAACTGCCATTTCAGAGATTTGTTAAGTTTATTGATTTCTTTTTGGTTTCTGACTCCAGCCAAAAAGGTCAAAAGGAAACTGGCGATTCAGACATTTTATTTAGGAAATAAGATGAGAGATTTTCTTTACTTTTGCTATAGACCCATAAATAATTGCATTGCAGTTTATTCTTTTCTAAATATGTGGGAGTCAGTATGAGATCCTGATGTTTCCTTCAGACTTTCCATTGATCCCCTGTTGCAGGTGTGAATGGAAACAGGTGCTCTGATTCATCCACTCTTCTGGAAAAATACAGAATTGGGAAGGTTATCGGTGATGGCAACTTTGCTGTAGTTAAAGAGTGCATGGACAGGTAAGTGCTCTTTGTCTCCTTCCACATTGTTCTCCCCTGGAGTTTATTCTTAACTTACTGAATTCTACTGGAAGACTCTTTCCCCCTTCCTATAAGAGTTTATCCTTACAAGTAGCTGTTTAGCGCATGTGGCATTACCATGCCACTTTACAGTTAATACTCAAACAAAATAGCCTCTTAACTTTAGTTTTGAAGAGTGGACCTGAATTTGGAAGACACTAGATGTCTCCTCAAATTGTGCTTTGGAACTGTGCTTTACAATTATATCCCCGGGTCAGACCTCACCCATAATTTTATTCAAAACTGGTTCTTCAACTTCAGTTGGGGAAGTTCAGCTTGGAGTCATCCTTATCTTACCAGACAGTCTTGCCACTCCAATCCTAGGCCTCATGCACACATGGTGAAGCAATGCTTCTCCATCTTCCTTGTTTTCAACGGGGATGCATGCACTGGCTTTTGGTGCTTTGAAATGTTAATTCTCAAGCATGCCCACATTCATTCATTATCTTTTTGGTGTGAAGAAGTAAATTGAGGTTTCTGGGAAACAAGATCAGGTGCCTAGGTCATAAGACCATATGATTCAGTGAGTTTGGCAAGGTTAATTAAAAGTCAGTCCAGATTATGTCAGTTTCATAAAAGCCATTCTTCCAAGCATGTCACCAGCAGTTTGATATATATACAATTTTCTGTATATACATAAAGTGATTTTGTATGCATTTGGGCTAAAGATATCAGATCTCATCCATGAGCCCAGAGAGAAGTAAGGAAAAAAATAAGCCATTGAAATAAAAATATCTTGTACAGTACTTAACTGGGCGAGGCTCTGTGCTCAGTGTGTTCTGTGACTCCTCATTTAGCCCAGATGGTAATGCTCTCACTAATGTTTCATCAACAGATCAGTAGTTCAGCACACAGGAGCCATGACAGTAGATCGGAGCCAGTCAGCTCTTGCCAGTTCCTGACCTTTTATTTATGAAATCCATAAAAGATGCAGATTAACATCTAGACCACTATCTTACCTGTTCTGAATGGTTAGTTTTTATAGAAAGCTCCAATAACTGTTCTGTAAGGTATCTTCTGTTCTTGAAGCCCTCTTGAAGATTGCCACCTAATGAAGCATCTAAAGTAACCTCTAAGGACCTGTTAGAAGTATGGTTTATCGTCTACAGCCATACCACCCTGAACGTGCCTGATCTTGTCTGATCTTGGAAGCTAAGCAGGGTCAGGCCTGGTTAGTACTTAGATGGGAGAAGTATGGTTTATTATATGAGGGGAGCTATTTAGGTATGTAATCTCTAGGGTGGGCCTCATCCCTGTGTGCCATGACCCCCTGGCAGAAGCAACAATGTATGAGAGACAAGCATATTCTAAGAATACTGTGCTGGGCTCTGAATGGTTTTCATTAGAGTATTTTTGGCATGCTTAGATTTAACTATGCTTAAATTGATTAAAAATTAAATAATGACATCAAGATTAAGTCCAAGTAAATCATCTCTTTAGTACTAGACAAGGCATGTAAGGGTGGAAATAACATAGCACCAGGCCCTTGCTGAACTTTGGCTGAGAATAGATACCAGAAGCCTGAGGACTTTCTAGTTTTGAACTAGGCTGATGTGATTCCTATATTAATGTAAAGAGGCATTGAGAATATTTTTTTTCCAGTTAATCTGATCTACTTTTCTTAACTTATTCTCTCTCCTTAGGGACATGTCTTGAGACTTTAGAGAAGTGTTTCTCTTCTAGTGTTGATACAACAGAATTTAAATTCTTCGAATACAAGTTAATAATAGAATTATTACTGCTTATAAAAGAAGATTTAAGTAGCATGGCTTTTTTCTTTCCTTTTTGGGGAGGTTTTTTTTTTCTTCCTTGGTCCTTCTCAGTATTATCTGTAAGAGACAGAAGTATCTATGCTGTGGAGGAAGTTGGGAAGGAAGCTCCCTCTGGCTAAGATCTTTACTGGTTATCCTCTGGTTATTCCTAGGTCTACTGGAAAGGAGTTTGCACTAAAGATTATAGACAAAGCCAAATGCTGTGGAAAGGTACAGTATGCAGAGCTGCTGGAGAGAAGGGAGCAAGTGTGTGATATTTAATGTGAGGGAAGTGTTTAAGTGGGGACTTGAGATCCTTGTAGCAGGAGACAGACTACCAATAACAGCGAGGAGAGCAGTGGGGGTTGGGGTGATATCAGCTGGTGGTGGTTTTCCTGCTATTTTTCAGAAACTTTTAACTAAGACGCTAAATTAATTGGTCATAACTATAGAAAACATGAACTCTTTCCTCTGCCTCCAACACCATTTAAAAGGTGTTCCTAGAACTGGAGTCCAGGGTGCTAAGTTACCCCACTTTCATGCTCCGGGAGCCTCCCAGCTTTGGGGAGCTGGTTTCTGTGCCAGAGTCAGAAGATTTCATTATTCATGGCACAGCAGGTCGATTACTTTCTCTGGTTCATAGTTGGTGCCCAGGGGCCCAGTCTGATGTTATATACACAGTGGACTGGTATCAGACCTAAGGAGCCCTGAACCCCAAGATTTTGTACAGTAGTTTTCTGAGGAAGCTACTGGAATATCTTCCCAAACATGTTTGCTTGAGAATAACATTAATTTTATTCTCAAGGTCCAGAAGTTATCTGTCCCTTGTCAGTCTCTGTGTTCTGGAGTGTGTTTGTTACACAGACATCCCTGGAAAGGTAGTTTGGAGAAGTTGACGATACAGAATCACAGTGAAGTAGATACTTCCACACAATGACCTGTTTTCTTCTGTCCTGCTCTCACACTGGGGTGGAAAAGGTCAACTGATGAAAGGCTGCTAGAGGACAGTAAATACTCAGGCACAGTCATGACAGGCCTAGGGAGGTTCCTTTCTGATAGCAGGTCCCTTAGGAAAGGAAGCCATGGAACTGTAGCCAACACTAGATGGAGCCACTGGCTCCACACACACGGATACTAAGTACTTGAAATGATGTGAACTGGAGCTGAAATTTGCCATGAGTGGAAAACACAGAGCAGGTTTTGAGGACTTAAAAAAAAAAAAAGAAATCTCATTAGTACCTTTTCATTTTTACATATTATTACGTGATGATACTTTGGATATAATAGATGACATATTTTAAATTATCCCTTGTTTTCATATTTTTTAGGTGACTATTAGGGACACTAGACTTTCATATACAGATTACATTATATTCCTTTTAGAATGCTACTATAGAGCCAGATTATATCAAGTTCAAACCTGTCTTTGCCTCTTCTTGTTGTGTGACCCTAGAAAAATTATTTAAGTCATCTATGTCTCTGTTTCTTCTTCCTCTAAAATACACTGATTGAAAACAGATAAGACATAAGATTACTGGGACAGTTGAATGAATGAAGGAATGGGAAAAAAAGTGCCAGTATACATAGTAAGAATGTACACATAAACCGTCAGTTTTGTGTGATACAGATTTTTACATTTATGGAACTGCTAAATTAGTTTTCACTGGACAGCTACAAAACTATGTAGTTTTAACAGAAAGTTTTAAATATTGTTAGGAAGTTTTGGAAAAGTCTTCAAAGAGCTTCCAAAGTAGAAAATCTAGGAGGCATATTTGTCATTTGCTATTTTTCTATTTTTATTGTTCTCAAAGCAGAGGTGGCAAATGACTCCAGTTCTTTCTGCTTTTTTTTGTCTAATTTTATATGCTTTGGGTTATTATTTAGACTTTTTTGTTGTCTGTGTTTCCCTCCTTCTTTCCCCACTTTCCTCCCTCACTCCATCCTTCCTTTCTATGTTTGTATGTGGATGTGCTCATCACTACATGCATGTGGAGGTTAGAGGTCAACCTGCCAGGTTTGATACATTCCTTCCATTGTGTGGGTCCTCGAGGTTGGCAGCAAGCCCCTTTACCCTGTGAGCCGTCTCATTGGCCTGCTTTGCTTGTTCTTCTAATGGTATGGTTACTTTTTAACCATAATAGCCTTTGCTCTATATGTAACTGTTGATCTTTCCATCTTGTATGTGATTTAAGCAGAACATATCATAATGTAGGGGCCAGGTCTATATAACTACTATATGAAATTTTTTTCAGAAAGTGAAAAAAAAAAGAATTACTGTGGTAAGAATATTGTTTACCTGGCTAGAATTTAAGCAGCTCTTTTCCTAGTTAAAATAAATATGATTATATACAGGAATATTTAATGTGAGAGAGTAAATACTCAGTAAACATTTAGATTTTTTCCTTGTGACTGAATGGGGTTCTGTTTTTACAGTTCATACTCATATACTTATGTTGTCTGTTTGAATGACAACTTCCATTTTAAGACTAATTATATAAAATTATAAATTTAAAACTGATATGTTAGCGAATATATTATTTTTTTCAACCATGAAGTTATATTTTCATGTAAAATGGTATAATTTGTTAATGAAATGTTAGGGGCTCATTTAGCCACGGTTATACGGAATTGTTTTTTACCTCTGCTTTATGAGCTTTATACAGAAAATTAATATATTGAAAATACCTATCAGCTTGGGATCACAGGGATTTTGCATATCACTTTAATGACTCACAAACTACTGCCAGCTGTACAGAAAAAGAAGCAGAGATTTGGGTTTTACAGTTTTCCAAAAGTCAGCAGAGGCAGTCCTGACATGAATTTTGAGTCGTTTAGCTTCACAGCCTGGGCTGCGGCCAACTGCTGTGTACATTCACTATGTTCAATTTGTTCTTCATGTGATATGAATCCAGGAACATTTCTTAATCATTCTTCTGTTTGTTCTCTGTAATCTACATGAGCATTATTAGATTAATTAATTTACCTAAAATTTTGTATGTGCAAGACCCAGTGCTAAGAGTAGGTATGTGAATGGATGAATTAATGTCAGTTCTGCTGAGTGTTGATAGCATTCAGGGGAACACATGGGAGAGGAGTGGGTATGCAGTGAGGACACCATGCGGGGCAGGGGGTGTTGGGGAGATGGCTTAATGCTTGCAATGTGAGGATTTAAGTTCAGTTCCCAGAACCCATGTTAAAGCAGGACACGTGTAGTTCAAGTTCGGCAATCCCAGTGCTCCTATGGGGACGTGGGAGGCAGAGGCAGGAGACTCCCTGGAAGTTCATAGGGGACACAGTAGAAGAACAGCAGAGAACAGTCTCAAACAAGGAGGGAGGAAGCTGTATTCTAACCCTCATGTAAGTGCTGTGGCATGCATGTGCGTGCATTCACACACACACACACACACACACACACACACACACACAAATTTGGGGGGGACACCAACAACCCAGAATCATTTGAGCTGGCCCTGGAACCAGGCAGGATTTCAGTATGCAGCAATGGCAGTAAAGCCTGCCAGAACAGACCGAGCAAAGGCCCAGGGGCACAGGGTCCACTAGCTCCCCCTAAGTAGAAGGTCTCTGGAAGATCTGTCTTGTCCCCAGATTTGCAGAGGCTGTTTAGGTTATGGTTAAAATTCTTCCCGTTATGTTCTAATAGTTCTTCATTGTAAATGAATATTCACTGAATCTTATAGTTAAAAATTATCATGGGTAAAGATAAGGCCATATCCTCGGCCAAATGGACAATTTCCTTGTCATTTACTCACACAGAGACCATGGAAAGAGTCATGTGCAAATTATTTGAAGTTAGACTCATGAATCAGTTAACATAAGTAATAGTAGAGAATTGAGTAACGTTAAGTTCAGCCTGGTTCAAGACAGAAGCTACACTCATAGTCTGTATAGAGATAGTTTGAAATATATAATCTAAGAAAATATATTTATATGTTAAAGACTATCTGTGGGTTGCATAAGACATAAGGAGATAACATTTGCAATAGCTTTAAATTTTTCATTTATTTATGTACATGAGTGTGCATGTAAGTGCACCCATGTTGTGCAGGACCCGTGAGGGGTTGGAACCCCTGGAACTGGAGTTACACATAGTTGTTAGCTGCCATGTGCGTGCCGGGATTCACACCTGGGTCTTCTGCAAGAGCAGCCAGTGCTCTTAACCACTGAGGCGTCTCTCCAGCCTGCAGTAGCTTTTCATGCATTTCTTCTGTTTTGCTTCTCATGGTGATTAGTTGAAAAAGAGGATTGGTTCTTCATGGACAGGCATAGAAGGAGTAGAGGGGATTAACAGCTTCCACATCCCGACAGAAGCGTTCACTGTGAGATCAGAATGCTAGTTTTGTCAAGCACAGTACAGTAGGCTAAAATAATCTGTAGCATAGATAGAAAATGTTGCCACAGTACTCAGTATTTCAATTTAACACTGGTGGCCCCATGGTGAGTCCCCAGAGAGTTTTAAAGTGCCTCTATTGAAAAGATAATAACTTGCTGGGAGGGAGGGGTGGGAGTAGTTGTCAGCAGTCTACTTATGTGACAGTCATCTTATTTTAACTCCATGTAAAAGAGCTTCTGGGGGGCACTGCTGACAAGGACTGCTTTCCATTTATAACTTAGCATCTGAAACAGCTCCAGGAAAGACATAAATTTATAGACTCTTCCAGTGCTGGAGAAAATGGGCAGGTGGAGGGGTGGGGGAATGGAAGTCATGATCTTTTAAGTTTAAAGTAAGAAGCCTGTTACCATAGTGGTGATAACTGCCATTATTTTTGCTTCCTGCAGAGTTAAATAAATTCATTTGCTTTTATATCTGAAAGCTTCCATATATGTCAATAAATGGGAGGGTTTGCCAAGCCTTCCCTGTGTGACCACTGTGCATGTCTGTATAGCTGCTGCCCTAGATGGGGTGCTGGCTGCTGTTTTGTGCCGTGCTCTGTGAGGTAGAAGCCTGGAGTCCTAAACAAGCATAAAGCCCTGGCTGTTACTTCTCACTGGCTTGTGAGGGTCTGAGAATCACTTCCTCCTTTTTTTTTTTTTTTTTTTTTTTTTTTTTGTGACAGGGTCTCCCTGTAGACCAGGCTGGCCTTGAACTCACAGAGATCCACCTGCTTGTACCTCCCGAGTGCTAGGATTAAAGGCATATGCCACCATGCCCGGCATGAGAATCACTTCCTCCTATGGAGATTTAGGAGTATTTGTTGAGCCCTAAGCTGCTCAAAAAGCCTTCCTAGTCCTATTTTTTCATTTAAAGGAATCAGTGCAAATTCTCTTCATAATATAAAGCCTGCTGTTGTGCTTCATTCTTAACTGAGATGCTACTATTTGTTCCTGTCTTTCCATTGAACTAAATATGTTCAGCTTTACAGTAATCATGTTCACTTTGAAAAATTCCAACTTCAGCAGCCTGGCATGGTGGTGCACGCCTTTAATCCTAGCACTTGGGAGGCAGAGGCAGGTGGATCTCTGTGAGTTCAAGGCCAGCCTGGTCTACAGAGTAAGTTCCAGGACACCTGGGGCTACACGGAGACCCTGTCTCAGAAAGACAAAAAAAAAGAAAAAGAAAAATTCCAACTTGAATTTTCCCCTTTGAAAAGCAATGATGTGAACTTCGAGATGCCCAAATGATGGGCTTATATTCCCCTCACCAAGGACTGACCTAAAGACATGTGTTATTACACAGGCTTCTTGCCCAGTGACCACAATTAGTGAGTGGTTTTCTAATAGAGGTTCCCTTCCTTCCCCTCCAATTCAGCATTTATTGTCACTTGCCAACATTTACCTAGTGACTTCCTGAATAAGCACAGTGCATCCAGTGCTCATGAAATAGAACCAGCCATGCGCAGGAGATGCAGTAGACTTTTTCTGTGTGCTATTTCTTCATTTATTATAATTCATACCTTGTTATTATGAGAAAGCGTTAGAGTTGGAGCAGACACATTATACACACAGACAGTGTACAAGGAGAGGAACCAGAGACAGAGCCTGAAACTGGGAATATGCTGTGTGCCAGGACAGCAAGGTTAGTGCTGAGATTCATGAAAGTAACGGCCTAAGGATGCATGCTGCAGAAAATGCACACGTGTCTGTATACATGCACACATTCATATGTCTTCATGTAGTGAATGATAGCTCTTCCAAGGTAGCTTTTATATAAAAGCATTTTGTTTCAGCGTTTAGAATGTATAAGAGGGCAATTTGTAGAGTATTCTCTAACTTCAGAATGATTCATCATTGACGTTAGTGAGGGTCAACCACAGAGCAGTGTATATAATTCATGGATCAGCAATTTGGGAATAGTTTCTTAATTCTGTAAGTGAACATTGTTCTGCAGTGCAGTTCTCAACCATATCACTCACCAGGACTGACACCGAGGTGGCCTTTTCAGGGCAGAAGTGGTCACAGATAAGTCAGGGTGGTCCCAAGTGGTCCTTGGGTACTGTGCCTTTCCAGGCTTTTGAAATACAGAATGTAAGGAACATCTATTTAATGAGTGACCATATCCATTCATAGAGGATAAGTTTTTTCTTGAATTTCAGCATAAAATTAAAATTTATACTGCTAACAAACATTGGAATCTCAGAACCTGTGTGGCATTAGCATACTAAGCTTTTATATGTCTTGTTTATTTTCACATGTATAGTACTTAAATTAGAAAGTGGTTGTGGTCTGGCTGTCTTACGGAAGGCACAGTGCTATGTGTCCACTGTCTCCAGTATCAGTGTTAGAGTAGAGGTGTACACTGCATGCATCAGTGCAGTAGCTCTGAGTCCTTCTGGGCATGCTCAGGGGATAGTTTCTTTTGGCTTGCAACAATGAGATATCCATTAGTGACCTGTCCTGTCCCTAGAAGTAGGACAGGTACGGTTGTCCATGTGCCAAGAGGGGTGCTTCCTCTGGCCTCGGATGTGCAGGCTGTGTTCTGTTGTCCTCCAGACTAAGGAGACAGAGAAGAAGGTTCTGTTTTTGATGGTCCTCTCTATGCCCTTTGTTTGACAGGAACATCTGATTGAGAATGAGGTGTCCATACTGCGTCGAGTGAAGCACCCCAACATCATCATGCTGGTTGAAGAGATGGAGACGGCAACTGAGCTCTTTCTCGTGATGGAATTAGTCAAAGTAAGAGGATGGATAGTTTTCACTAGTGTTAAATCCCAAGGCTTGCAGCATTCCTAAGGGACCGAATCAGAAAAGTAATCTACTCCCTCGTTCATTATCTATACAGACCTGGTTCAGAGACAGTCTGTCCCTCCCTCCATCCACTCCAGGCCAAGGATGAACCATTGTTCTTACCCTCGTAGGACTACACCGTTGACAGTTTGATACATTCTCTTGGGTATCTTTTAGGGTGGAGACCTCTTTGATGCAATTACTTCTTCAACCAAGTACACAGAGAGAGACGGCAGCGCCATGGTGTACAACCTGGCCAACGCCCTCAGGTATCTGCATGGCCTCAGCATTGTACACAGAGACATCAAGCCTGAGAATCTTCTGGTGCGTTCAAAATCTCTGCTTTTTCTTTTCAACTCATGTTTTGGTTCCTTTAAAATGATTGTGATCTGATGTATACGGTCATACACAAAGAGTGACATTGTGGAGTCTAAACCAATATTGCAGTGAGAAACAAAGAGAGAGACTTAAGACAATGAGCAAGCTCAAGCTGATTGGTGAGTTTGCATGCACATACCCCATAAAATCTTAATGGGTTTCTCAAATTGATTTACATTTTCTGTTTTCTAGGCATTAGAAAATACAGTTTTTTTATTTCTTTTGATGATTATGTTAGTCAGCTTCATATTACTGCAACGGAACACCTGACATAATTGACATGCAATGAGAAAAGAGTCTTGGTTCTGGAGATTTCAGCCAAGATAGGCAGAGCCATCACCTTAGGGTAAGGGCGCCATGGCTGGATGTCAACTGGGAAGAACATGCGGTGGATCCGGGAGAAAAGAAAGGAGGAACGCGTGATGTCAGAGGGCCTGGCACAGAGCTCTGCCTCCTCCACTTCCCATTAGCACCATCCTGAGGACCAAGGGGCCTTTACCATGCTAACCCAGGAAAGCAGGAATTTATGGGGCCCAAACTCAGAAGAATAAATTGGAGACCAGTAGAGACTGGGAAGGGACAGTAGAGCATAGATGCTTGTTCATTTGCAGAACAGGCTTTGGAAACCGTCCATGCCTCTCAGCTTTGTAGATGTGGAAACCGAACTAAAATAATGCTTTTTTTTCTGCTTGAAAGTATCATTCGGCCTGTTCTACATAGTGAAAAGTCTTATTCTCCCATGACACTCAGGGGCCTTCATACTCTGGTCCTAGTCTGTGTTACCTGACCTTTTGTAATGTTTTCTTCTCCATCTGACCCCAGTGGCACTGGCCTTAAACCCATCTTTAACTCGCCTTCATGGTGGACCTTGATAACTAAATGCAGCTTACTCCCTGGGAGACAGTCCTCTGATCCCATTGGAAGATGCTGAGAAACTAAAGTCAGACTCCAGAAATGACCTTAGCTACTTAATAGTTACGTAGCCAGAATCCTCACTCTTCTCTGCCTGGAGGGAATTACAAATGTTTAGCATTCATAAAATCCTGAAAAATTTGTGACTCATATCTTTGTACTATAGTATGTTTGAGATCAGCCTGGGCTACAAAGTGAGATCCTGTCTCAAAAACCAAAACCAAACAAAAGGAAACAAAAAAGAGACTTTTTAAGTACCAGCATGTCACCACAAGTTGAAACTTCCAAATGCTGTTTTATGCATGAAATAACTTAAAATGTATATGAAATTATCTTCAGGCTCTGTGTTTAAGGCATATATGAAACAAATTAATTTTGTGGTTTGACTTGATTCCCATCCCCAAGATACTTTGTTATGCTATATTCTAAAGTCTTGAAATTGTATTGTTTCTGAGAACTTTCTATCTTTTAAAGAGATGGCATCTTACTGTGTTTCCCAGGCTGGCCTTGAATTCTTAAGCTCAAGAGTTCCTCCTGCCTCAGTGTCTTGAGAAGCTAGGACTACCGGTGTGTGCGCCACTGTGCTTAGTCACAAGCACTGTTGTGTGTACGTAGTGCTAAGGGTTTAACACAGGGCCTTGCTCATGCTATGCAGCAGCCTGCCCTGAGCTATCCCCACCATCTACCGCTCAGTCTCTTGGTGTGCGTAGTCTCCTCAGAATCTAATACCACCTCAAGATAGATAGTGTAGTGTATCAAGGGCAGATAACATAGCAGTAATGCCTCCAGTTTCTTATGTTTTGGAATATAACCAGAAATCATATTTAAGTTCCTCCTCTCATCTAAATCAGTTACCTCTTTTATAAGTTCTACACTAACAGCCTTGTGGTATCTGAAAGGGAGGAGGAAGATGGTGATAAAACTGATGGTTACTGTAGAGAGACTGTAGGTCCGACTCCAGGCAGGCCTTAGCTTCTTACATATATATTTCTGGGCAGCATTTGTGTCAGCCAATGAAAACCAAATTACTTGCATATCTCTAGAGGTAGTCAGCGTATTGGCATCACCCCGGAAGGAGAAAGTGCCATGGAGGCATTAAAGTAAATACCCAGCATGACTGTCAGCCTCTTCCTGTCTGAGAACTAATTCAGTTTTCAAACACCAGGGCATTCTGACATCTGATTTGCATTCCCTTCCCTGGTAGCAGTGTCATAATTTAAAACCCTGCGGCAGAGATCTATGGGTCGCCATGTCAGGGAGCATGGAGGTGGCCATTAATGCCGTGAGTTATAGCCTGGTGGTGCCCTGTCATAGTTAACTATGGGAGACCAGTGATAAATTCAGCTTTTCCAGGAGTTCTGGGGACAGAGGAGAGAAGAGGTTGATTTCTCATATTTGAAGGCCTTCTAAATCATTATGCTGGCATTTTATTTAGAGAGCATGTGGGATTCACTTTGGATGTGGACCTCCGCTCCTCAGAGTTTATATTTTTGCATTCTGCCACTTTTGACAGAGCATTTCCGTGTGTGGTGAGGCATTTGAACATGGCAGGGTTGGAGTTCTCATGCTGTAGTTGCTTGACTTCAGTCAGACTCCGCACATGAGGGTGGGAGTCCGGCGTCAGGCAGGTCTACTGGACGCACATAACAGAATCTGTTGCAGAGCAGCGTGGTGAGATGAGTAGGGTCCTGGCTGTGAAGTCTGCTTGGTGGCTTAACCTGAGTCCTTTGAGCCTCTGTTTCCTTGTCAGCAAAATGTAGGCAGCAGTTCTTTTTCTGGTTGGCCAGTGTAGATCCTATCCAAGTCTAGTGGGATGTGCCAGAGAATATTTACGTCTTTGGAGCTCTTGAGGATATGTCGCTCCAGAGAACAGATATGTGCCAGAAGTCTTGAGAACCTCTGCTCTTCATATCCTTGTAGTACTCTTTGTTTCCTTGCAGTACTCTTCATATCCTTGCAGTACTCTTTGTATCCTTGCAGTACTCTTCATATCCTTGCAGTACTCTTTGTATCCTTGCAGTACTCTTGGTATCCTTGCAGTACTCTTCATATCCTTGCAGTACTCTTCGTATCCTTGCAGTACTCTTCGTATCCTTGCAGTACTCTTTGTATCTTTGCAGTACTCTTCGTATCCTTGCAGTACTCTTTGTATCCTTGCAGTACTCTTCGTATCCTTGCAGTACTCTTCGTATCCTTGCAGTACTCTTCTTATCCTTGCAGTACTCTTCATATCCTTGCAGTACTCTTCGTATCCTTGCAGTACTCTTCGTATCCTTGCAGTACTCTTCATATCCTTGCAGTACTCGTTTCCCTTTCTCTTCCCTTTCAGGGCCTTGTGCATGGTAGGCAAGTTCACCACAGAACCTTTCCCCCAGCTCTAAAGTCAGTTTCATCAAGCAGTGTCGCATGTATGTCTTTGTCATATAGACATACAATATTCCTTGAATTTTCCTTATGTATTATTTTAAGAGATTCTCCAGCTAAGATTGGAAAGTTACTAATATCTTACATACTTTTTTTTCTGTGTCTAGAACTGGGAAGAGATGACTCACATAAAATACTCGTATTTCAGACTTTGTTCCAGTGACACTTCTCTTTGATGTTCAGTTTGGAGTGCCACTTGCCCATACATAACTCAGTAACTGCATACTGCTCACTCCCTCCTTTCCATTTAAGCTCCTGAATCTAACTTTGAATTCTTTACAGGGGATGTGAAAAATGTGGCTTCTGAGACTGAGTATCTGACAACGGCTCCTACCTCCAGGCATCTCCAAATTGAGTGTTTAAAATAAACACTGTTTAAAAAAAAAACAGTACCTAATGAGTTTCAAAAATAAAATAACAAAGACATTAATGAGTCTATTTGACTCATAATACAGACATTTGGGAAATTGCACTTATACTGTTCTTATCACTGTAGTTACATAGGGAATTTTGCTCTGATGTTTGGGTTTCAGTAAATGCATCATAAATCCTAACTAATTACATTAGATTGTTCTTCTTGTTAATGTTTACATTAAATATAATGGGTGGAAAATTGTCCTTTGTGGTATGACTAAGACTCTAGACTCTCTGACTTCAGGCTAGATCATTTGTTTCTTTGAATATGTTTTTACTGAGTTGTGGGGCTCATTGCGAATGATGAATATCTTAGAAGGGTTCGAAATCCTTACCATTGCTCCTATGGCTCTTTAAAGTCCTGAAGCTGCATTTGCAATGTGCATACACGTTGCATGCGCACAGAGGACACTGGAAATTCCAAGGCTTTTTCTTTAGGCAGGGTCTCCCTGTAGCCTCAACTGGCCTGGAACTCTCTATGCAGACCAGGCTGGCCTTAAGCTCACACAGATCCACCCGCCTCTGCCTCCTGAGTGCTGGGATTAAAGGCTTGTGCCCCCACACCTGGCTAGAGATGTTCTTTAGCAGATGAGGACATGTAAGAAAGGAAGGTGGGGAGCAGTGTCCTTTTAGGGTGCCTGTAGAACTGGGGTGCTTGCAGAGACTCCATGGGATCTCTAGCTTCCCAGCTGATGATGGTATAAATCACTCCCCTCGACGGATGATGTCATTAGCATGCTTATCTTGACAAAACATCACTTTCTAAATATTTCCTCTTCTGTACTTTGTGGTGATTGAAACAAAAGTTTAATGGTAAACTATGAGGAAAAGCAAACTATTTAAAATTCAAAAATAGAGACTTTGACATAGATTTGGTCTCTAGAGTTATTTTTCTCTGAAATTCAGTGCTTTCAACATCAACACACAAGAGACAGCGTATGTTAGCAAGTTAAGGATTACAGAGCCAGTGCTGGATTAGGCTGCTGCGTGTGCTTATTGGCTTCTAAGACGTCTATATTTGGGACATAATTTTCAGGCTTTTATCTCTTCAGGAGAGTTGGCTTGCACATAAGATGAGTTTTTCTTAATTACAGAAGTGTTATATGTGATCACGTGAACAGAACTGGAAACTATAAGGAAGAAAGTTAAAGGATCCTTAGTGCTTACCCCCAGAGAGAGACCTGTTGGCATTTGGGGCATAGTATTTGATGTACATGTTGTATAGTTTAGTGTGTTTCACTTTATAGTCTAACATTTATTTGAAAAGAGCTTACTGGCAACATTGTAATTTTGCATTATAGGTATAATTAGTCACCACCCTTTCAGCCAATTGTGTTCATTCCAGTGTTTAAAAATTATAAACAGTGATATTGATATCCTGTGTATAGCCTTTGTTGTCTATTTCTCTTCTTTTAGAGTAGATTCTTAGATGTACTGGGTTAAAGGTGATAGATTAGGAAATAATATATTTTACTAAAATGCTTTTCAGAAATTTAACCCTAAGCATCCATATCTTTTTAACCTTTTATAATTGTTTACAATAAGTAATTGTCTCCTCCCATCCGCTGGTTCTTCCAGGAACTGGAAGGGATGTTCTCTAAGCCCCGTTCTATGCTTTTCTCTTATTAAACCCTCCCAGCAACCCCTGAAGAATTACTGCACTTTCAAGGCAAAGAAACATGCTCAGAGAGGCTAGGTGACTTTCACAGGTCACACCACCAGGAGATGAGTGAGGTAGCTCTTTTAGTTTCATGTTGTCTCAGCCCCAACTGCATTTTCTTTTCAAGCTTACAAGGATTTTCTCATGTGATAGTTATATTTTAGGTCACTGGTGTATCTCAGTGGCAGAGCAGCTGCTTAGCATGCATAGGCCCTGTGTTCAGTCCTCAGTACCGCACACAGATAAAAAGAGTGTGTAATATTCATATTTCACTGGTCATCCAGAAAGCAGGGCAGCTAGTCCTGCTCTAACTTTAATTTCTGAGGAAAGGTACAGGACTCTTGGAGAACACCTTGCTTGTGCCTTGGTGAATGTTCCCTGGAGCTCTCCAGTATTAACCTCCATTAAGCACAGGGCAGTTTCCTGCCTGCTGGCTTGGAGGCGTCTCTCCAGATTATCAGCAGCCACCTCCATCTCTTGACTGCTGCTGCATGAGCGAGTGAATGCGTTTCCTGCCTCGTTCCAAAGGCGCTCTCACAGTTGTCGAGGAGGAAGAAAAAAAAAAACCCTGATTGTGGGCTGGTCTCTGTTTTAGGTGTGTGAATACCCGGATGGAACCAAGTCTCTGAAGCTGGGAGACTTTGGGCTGGCGACAGTGGTGGAAGGACCTTTGTACACAGTCTGTGGCACACCAACTTACGTGGCCCCAGAAATCATTGCTGAAACCGGGTGAGATTCTCCTGCATTGCTATCACCACTGCATCCTGTGAAGGAAGACTGGGAAGGAGAGATATGACCTGTACCATGACCTTGACCTCAGGAAATAATTTGTTCTGTCTTGACCCAGAGCTCTTTGAGCCTGTCCTTTTGTCCCATGCTCAGTGTTGGGATGGTGTAGTAGTCACTGATTATGGTTAGGTTGAAAAACAGATGATCTTTTTCCAAAGGGTGATTCATGCCTCTGTGTAACACGAACAACTTGAGAACACAGAGGCCCCTTTCCCTACCAAAAACAGAACTTCAGTAATGTGGAAGTCACTCAAGAGTTTTGCCAGGCGTGGTGGCACACACCTTTAATCCCAGCACTTGAGAGGCAGAGGCAGGTGGATCTGTGAGTTCAAGGCCAGCCTGGTCTACAGAGTGAGTTCCAGGACAGCTGGGGTACAGGGAGACCCTGTCTCAAAAAGACCAAAAAAAAAAAAAAAGTTTTATCAACAGCACTCTCCCACACTGTTTTCCAGCTATGGTCTGAAGGTGGATATCTGGGCAGCTGGCGTGATCACATACATACTGCTCTGTGGATTCCCACCATTCCGAAGGTCAGTGCAATTTTGGTAACAATGTTTGAATTATAAATTCTTACTTTACTCCTGACATGAAGTACCCCAAACTGGTGAATAAAATTGCCAGTTTGAAATATAAATGTACCTTTCAGTGTTTATCCTAATTCACCGTCTACTAATCTCTCTTCACTGGCTATATGTTTTATTTATTGTTTGGAATTTGGATTTGTGTTTTTGTGTGTTGGTGCTTGAACACAGGGATCATGTATGCTAAGCATTCGCTCTGCCTCTGAGCTGCACACCAGCCTCACCATACTTTTGATGCAAGGTCAAGGCTTTTGGTTTGTATGTGCTCTTGAATTTTCTTGTGGCCATCTTTCTATGTGTCCACAGCACAGGGTCTATACTTTATAGTTTCTCAATCTTCTTAGAAGGAAAGTAGGATTTAAAGATCGTTCTGAGGAGATCTGAGTCATCCATGTATACTGTTTTCTGAGGAGATCTGAGTCATCCACGTATACTGTTTTCAAGTTTTCGGTAGTTGTTATTTTTATTTGAGAATCCTGTGTCTTGTGCGCGTGCGTGTGTGTGTGTGTGTGTGTGTGTGTGTGTGTGTGTGTGTGTCTTTTTGAGACAGGATCTCCTTGTAGCCCCAGCTGTTCTGGAACTTACTATGTAGACCAGGCTGGCCTTGAACTCACAGAGGTCTGCCTGCCTCCACCTCCCAAGTGAGAGTTGTGTTTTAAAGAACTCACTTTTTGTATAAATTTTCTCAAGCATCCAACTTTGTTCTCATAAAAACAGGAAGGCTTTACATTTGTTGTAGCCTTTCATAGACTTATTATTTGAAAAGTAGAGTTAGAGAAGCTTTTAGCATCAGCAGGCCTGACACTGAGCAACACTGTGTTTCAGTGGGAGCAGAGGTATACACAGCAGGGCACTGATACGTTGGCAGCCTGGGTAGCCTAGATGTTGGCCCAGGGGCTGAGTCAGCCATATTGGTGACATCTGTTCTTTGGATCTGTTTCATTTCCTCTTCGGGGCAAAGAAATGACTTCAGAGCTAAAGTTCATCTACTAGTGCATGTTTGATTTTCTTCTGGGCTTCCTTGAGCTCTCTTTTCATTTAGCTTCTTCCTTCACTTTATTTGGTGATTAGCTACTAGAGGCCAGGCACTATTCTAAGTGCTAGAAATAAGTAGTATATAAAGCACAGTCCTTGTAGCTGTGATTTTGGGAGATTCATGATTAAAGCACCCACAGGTTTGCCGTGTGATAAGGGCTTACCCTCTGTTTAGAGGCAGCCATTTTCGGTATGCAGCTGCACCTAGCAGAGGAGGAAATGGAGAGAGCTCTAGGCACTTTCTACCATTTTCTGTGGTGTTGCAGATTGAACCCAGGGCTTGTGCTAGGCAGGCACTCTACAACTGAGAGAGATCCCCTCTCGGGACTTTTATCAGGACCCTATCATCCCATTCTTGAAGGCTCTGCCGTCTTGACCTGTTAGCTCCTAAGGCTATCTCCCTGGGATAGAATGGGTTTTGAGGAAACAAACATTTCATCTGTGCTGTATTATAGTGTTGTATTGGTCAGTAAATTTAAAAAATGGGTTTATATTTGTTCCCCAACATATTGTTAAGAAAAGTTTCAAGCCTGGGCAAAGTTAGAAAGTTTTACTTTTTAAAAAAATTCTCAGATTTTTCAGTCGAGTTCAATAAATATTTTAATTGATAATTGCTATTAGCAGAATGACACACTTTGGGAGGTATAATGATGTAGAGACATTTATCACAAGGTAGGTGATCAAGAAGAATTGATTGAGTGTTGCTTTGTTGACCAGCTCAAGGGTAGATAAGCCTAGAGGAAATGAACTGTTTCACTGGATGGGATGGGGTGGAGTAATTGGCATCATTCTTACAGTCACTTGGGCCCTAGGCTGATTTTGATGATGACTTGGGGAAGCTACTCAAATGGTGTGATGTCAGGATGTTAACATGGAGGTCCCATCCATGGTTAACCCAAGTTGAGAAGAAGGGAAATGGATTGCATGGTACGGGGAGGGGAGGTGGTCAGCCTTAGGGGAGTGTGTGCTTACAACTCCCTCTAGTGTTTTTAGTTACCAGTGCAGCCTGGGAGAGCTTTTCTTTTTTCTTTTCTATTGAGGTTTTGTGCATTTCATATATTTCTTTTATTTTTTATTTTTTTATGTGTATACATTTCTTAATCAAGTTTAGACCCATCCCCCTTCTTGCCCCCACCCCGCCAGAGCTCATGCATTCTGCCATACATGTCTTGCATCTTTTTCTCAGTCTTTTTTAAAATTTTCACTGCAGTTTACTGTTTCACTCAGTTCTTTGACCCATTCTTTTTTGTTTTTGTTGTTTCTTTTGAGTTTTGAGTTTTCTTTTATTGTTTTAACTGAAGGTTCAAGGTAGCTAGAATAGATTTATCATGGGTATTACCCACCAGGCAATGACAACTTTGTGCGATCCAGAGATTAGCCTGGCTCATCAAAAGTAGACCAGCACATCCTGAACAGGTCCCAAACCCTACTGTCTTACTTTTAAATTGTAAAAGAATGCGTTCCCTCTTCCTTAAAGGGATAATCTATGCTGTGAAACCCTACTTTTAGAAGCATATTCATAGCGTACAGGCATACTGTGTAGATTTTACAACCTACTGTAACCTAAAACATGTGGAAAATTAAAGACATGGCAATTTAATGATTAGTGTGTAGAACAGATTACATAGATTTTTTACCCATGGCTGGGATGGAGCTCAGTTGGTAGAGGGTATGCTCGGCACCATAGAGTCTGTGGTTCAGGAGGTTCGGGGGCATCCTTGGGTACATAGTAAGTTTGAAGTCAGGCTAGGCTATATGAGACTCTGTCTCAAAACAAAAATTATCTAAAGTAAAAGTCCTTTAAATAAACATTTCAGAGTGTTTTCTTCATTTATATAAATGAAGACTTTAACCCAAAGCTTTTGAACAAAAATTATTTGGACTTTACAGTGTTGGTGTCTCCTGTGGCAGCATCTTGCTTTTCCTCTTTCAGGATCTTTGTGCTTTGAGTCCTCCCTTAACTTTTGGTCTCCTCCTTCCTTCACTCTTTTTTTCCCCAACATCAGGCTCATCTTTATGAAGAGACTTGGTTTTCCAGAGACATCCCAGGTTTCCCCAAACAAGACTATGCTCAGGGTGGCTGATGAAAAGTGTCTGTAAGGTTGTTCTGAAATTCATTCTCTCTTAAGAAAAAGTAATTGTTTTTATTAATAATTTTTATTGAACTTTTGTATATTTCATACATAACTTCTCTGACAGTCTTAATTGCCTTTATACCCGCTTCTGCATTGGCACCCTCCCATAACTGCCCCCCACCTTCCCCAGAGTTCATACATTCTGTCATTTGTGTTAGGGTCTATCGTGCCAAAGTACTCTCCTCGCCCAGGTCACCTTCTGAGCTCTAGTCAGCTTATCCGCAGTCCTCTCTTAAAGAAGACCAGGTCTTCCCCGCCCAACTGTAGTCAGCTGCCAGTATTTCTTCGGCAGCTAAGATTGGTTTCTGCTGCCGATTTCTGCAGTTTTCTGCTGGGCTTTTGTCTGGTTGAGCTTGCATGGGTCTTTTGCATACTGTTGTGTGAGCCTTAGATGTAGAGGATGCATTGTAGATGTGTCACTTAGGCATGATACACAATTGTTTATGTGTATCTAGTTGTGGTACTCTGTACTATTTGCTACAAAAGAAGCTTCTTTATTGAGTGGTATCTGGGATATTTGTCTATAAATATAAGGATACCTATTTTGCAGTTAATAAGATGTTACCTTAGCCTACAGATGTGACAACCTTGGGAACTTCTCTAAGATCTCTCCAGCTCGGTGCATCTGGCTATGTTTACAGTACCACTCAGCGGGAGGATTCATTCTCTTTTACCCACCCCTTACTCTCTCATGTTCAAATGTTGTTTGTGAAATAGCTTACTGACATTGTCAGCTGCCTTTTCTGAACCTTTTGTAATCAGTCACTGAAAGAGAGAATCATGTTATTTTTTAGGTCTTTTCTTTTTTTAATATTTTATTGAAGTTTTGTGCATTTCACATACATCATTTCTCAGTCCAATTTAGATTCACTTCCCTTTCCATGCCCCCCACCCCCACCCCACCCAACTTCATGCATTCTGCATACATGTCTTGAATCTTTTTCTGAGTCTTTTTAAAGCTTTTCTATGCAGAGGATTATTGTTTGGGGGAGAAGTTTACTGTTTCAGTCAGTTCTTTGTCCCAGTCCTTTTTTTTGTTGTTCCCTCCAATTTGAACTGCTTCACAATGTGCATATATATGTGTGTGTATGTGTGTGTGTGTGTGTATATATATATGTGTGTGTATGTGTGTGTGTGTCACATATACTAAAATTATGTCATCTGAAAATAGACTGCATGTTAATTCCAAATCATATTTCAGAATTCACATTTTTCCCTTGAAATATGCATACATACCCTCCACCCATATACCAAAATTACAAAGTTTGAAAATAAGTGGTAGGTTAATTCTAGAGCCCATTAAGGGATTCACATTATAAGAGCACAGTTGCTTTCAGATAAAAAGAAATATAACATTAACGTTGCTCAGTTTGCCTTACAACTATGTACTTGGTGCTAGCATACACAGATGAGGGATACCATTCCTTGTCTGTTTTTCTGGGACTGTGTTACTTCATTTAGCATAATATCTTCTAGTTCCATCCATTTACCTGCAAAGATCATGATGTCATCTTTTTTCTTTTTTTTTAAATGAAGCTCTGTGCATTTTATTATAAAAGATTACATTACAAATCAAATCTAGACGTGTTATCCCTTCCCTACCCCCCCCCACTAGAGCTCATGAATTCTGCCAAACATGTTTTTCAGCTTTTTCTCAGTCTCTCTCAAAATTCTCAATGCAGAAGTTTACTGTTTTGAGCAGAAGTTCACCGTTTCAGTCAGTTCTTTGATGCAGTCTTTTCTGCTGCTGTTGTTGTTGTTGTTGTTGTTGTTCCTTCCAATATGCATCACTCCCAAATACTTGGACAAAAGTTCAAGCAGCCCTGCACAAGAAATACTTACAACTAGGTAATTATAAGAGCACAGTTGCTTTCAGATAAAAAGAAATATAACATTAATGTTGCTCAGTTTGCCTTACAACTAGGTACCTGGTGCTAGCATCCACAGATGAGGGATACCATTCGTTGTTTGTTTTTCTGGGACTGTGCTACTTCACTTAACATAATATCTTCTAGTTCCATCCATTTACCTGCAAAGTTCATGATGTCAACTCCATTGTGTAGATGTACCACATTTTCTCTATCCACTCTTTGGTTGAGGGGCTCTTGGGTTGGTTACAGCTCTTCACTATTGTGAAGAGAGCTGCAATAAACATGTCTGTGCATGTATCTTTGCAGTAGGATGAGTATTGTGGGTATATACGCAGGAGTGGTATGACTGGGTCAGTGGTAAGCTCATTTTGAGTCTTTTTTTTTTAATTTCTGTATGTGTATGAATGTACCGTCTGCATGCAAGTGTGTGCATCCGTGTCATGCAATGCCGCGGAGGTCAGAAGAGGGTGTCGGATTCCCCTGGAAGTGGAGTTCTCCTGGAATTGGAGTTTCAGACGGTTCTCGGCCGCCATGTGGGTGCTGGGGATCGAACCCGGGTCCTCTGCAAGAGCAGTCGGCGCTCTTAGCCACTAGGCCATCTCTCCAGCCCCGATTTTTGAGTCTTTTAAGGGTTTTCCACACTGCTTTCCATAGTGGTTGTATGAGTTTACATTCCCACCAGCAGTGGATGAGTGTTCCCCTTGCCCCACAACCTCTCCAGCATTTGGTATCATTTGTTTTCTTGATCCTAGCCAGTCTTTCTTGATCCTACAATAGTTGTGAGTGAGATGATATCTTAAAGTAGTTTTAATTTGCATTTCCTTAATTAGTCGAGATGTTGAACACTTTTTAATATGTTTCTCAGCTATCTTTACTTCCTCACTTGTGAAGTCCCTGTTCAGCTCTTTACTCCATTTTTTTTTTTTTTTTGGTATTTTCGAGACAGGGTCTCCCTTTAAGTCCCAGCTGGCCTGGAGCTCACTCTGTACACCAGGCTGGCCTTGAACTCACAGAGATCCACCTGCCTCTGCTCTGCCTCCCGAGTGCTAGGATTAAAGGTGTGCGCCACCACGTACTCCATCTTTTGAGTGAGTCATTTTTTTTCTACTTTGTGTTTTGAGAAGTTTATATATTCTGGATGTTAATGCTCTGTCAGATGTATCATTGGTGATAGTTTCCTCCCACTCTGTGGGTTTCTCTTCACTTTATTGATTGTTTCTTCCACTGTACAGAAGCTCTCGAGTTTAATGAGGTCCCACTTGTCAATTGTTGACCTTATTTCCTGCACAACTACTGTCTGATTTAGAAAGTCTTTTCCTATGTCTGTGTCTTGTAGGTTGTTGCCAGTGTTTACTTCAATCACCTTCAAAGTTTTGGTTTTCGCATTTAGGTCTTTGATCCATTTGGAGTTGATTTTTGTACAGGGTGAGAGGTGGGGGTTTAATTTTATTCTCTCCAGGTGGTGATCCAGTTTTGCCAACACCATTTGCTGAAGATTCTGTCTTTCCTCCATTGTGTCTTTTTGGCCCCCTTGTCAAATATGAGGTGGCTGAAATTGTGTGTGCTCAAGTTTGGATCTTCAGTTTTGTTCCAGGAGAGGCCCTTTTGTTCCATGGGAGGTCCTTCCATCTTCTGGTATCTTCCTCAGTTTCCTTCTTGAGGGATTTAAATTTTTTATTGTAGAGATCTTTAGTGTCTTTGGTCAGGTTTGTTCCTAGATATTTTATTTTTTGGAGGCTATTGTGAGTGGAAAAGTCTCCTTGTAGTCCTTCTCCCATTGCTTGTGCTTGGCATAAAGAAAGGCTACTGATTTTTCTAGGTTAATTTTGTTTCCTGCCACTTTACTGAACCTGTTGATGGTTTCTGGGAGTTTTCTGGTGGAGTTTTTTGTGTCCCTAGGTAAACTTTCATGTCACCTACAAAAAGGGATAGTTTGACTTCTTTTCTAATTAGTACTCCTCTAATTTCCTTTTCTTTTCTTATTGCTCTCTCGAGCATTTCAAGCATTATATTGAAAAGGAGTGAGGATGGGGACATCATTGCCAGGTTCCTTAGTTTAAGGGGGAACGCTTTTTTAGTTTTTCCCCACTTAGGATAATGTTGCTTTGGGTTTATTGTATATGGCTTTAATTATGTTGAGGAATGTTCCCTCCAGTCCAATTCCCTCCAGAACTTTAAACATGAAGCTATCTTGAATTTTGTTGAAGGCCTTTTCTGCATCGATTGAGATGACCATGTGGTTTTTGTCTTTCAGTTCATTTGTGTTCTTTTAGTTTTTTCCTTTTTCTGGTATCTTTGAGGCAGGGTACCCTTTTAGTACCAGCTGTCCTGGAGCTCGCTCTGTAGACCAGGTTGGCCTTGAACTCACAGAGATCTACCCACTTCTAACCCAGAGTGCTGGAATTAAAGGCGCACGCCACCACGCCTGACTTCATTTGTGTTCTTTATGACATTTATTGGTTTACATATGTTGAACCATCCCTACATCTCTGGTATGAATCCAATTTGGTCATGGTAGATGATCTTTTTTTGATATGTGCCTGTATGTGCTTTGCAAGTATTTTGTTGAGAATTTTTGCATCTATGTTCATTAATGAAATGGGTCAATTGTTTTCTTTTTTAGTTGTATCTTTGCCTGGTTTTGGTCATAGAGTGATGTTGGCTTCATAGAAGGAGTTTAGAAGATGTCCTGTTTCTATCCTCTTGAGTAATTTGAGTAGTAGTGGCTGTAGCTCTTCTTTAAATGTCTTATAGAATTCTGCTGTGGGGGCTGGAGAGATAGCCTAGTGGTTAAGAGCACTGAGAGCTCTTGCAGAGGGCCTGAGTTTGACCCCCAGCACCCACATGGTGGCTGAAAACCATCTTTAACTCCAGTTCCAGGGGAATCCAACACCCTCTTCTAACCTCCGTGGCATTGCACGACATGGGTGCACCAACCTACATGCAGACGTACATTCATACACATGTGAAAATAAATAAAAAAAATTTTTTTTAAATGATTCTTTAGAATTCTGCTGTGAATCCATCTAGGCCTGGGTTTTTTTTTTTTTTTTTTAGTTGGGAGTTTTTTTTATCACAGTTTCAATTTCCTCCTTTATTATGGGTCTATTTAAGCTGTTGATCTCTGCCTGGTTATGTTTTGATGGATTCCATAATTTCAGGTATTTATCCATTTCTCTTAGATTTTCAAATTTAGTAGAGTATAGGTTTTTGAAGCATTCCTGTAAGATTGTCTGAATCTTTTCATTATCTATTGTGATGTTTCCCTTTTCATCTCTACTACTGTTGATTAGGAGTTGTTCTTTCCTTCTTTTGGTCAACTGGGCTAAAGATCTATCTATCTTGTTTATCCTTTCAAAAAACCAGCTTTTGGATTCATTGATTTTTTTTTTTTTTGGCATTGTTTTGTTTCTATTTCATTGATTTCTGCTCTGATTTTTTTTGTTATTTCTTCCTGTCTGCTGGGTTTAGGATTCCTTTTGTTGTTGCCTCTCAAATGTTTTTAGTTGCAGTGTTAGGTTATTTATTTGTGCTCTTTCTGGGGTTTTGTTTGTTTTTTTGAGACAGGGTCTTCTTTGAGTCCCAGCTGGGACTGGAGCTCGCTTGTAGACCAGGCTGGCCTTAAACTCACAGAGATATACCTGCCTCTGCCTCCCGAGTGCTGGTATTAAAGTTGTGCGCCACCACGCCTGGCCTGCTCTGTTTTCTTAATGTAGGCACAGTTGGATGGCAGACTTGGATGGTCTGGGAACCAGCAGGGGTGACCTGTCACTCACTCTGCCTTGATGTCTTTTCTTAATGGATGGTGTTAGACTTGTAGCCCTGTGATCTAAGGGATATATTGTTTCAGAATAAAAAACATTGAAAGCAATCTCAGACTGTAGAGTGTAAATGTGATAGAAATACAGTGTGGACTCAATCAGAGTAGCAGTTTATACAGGACACCCAGAAGGGTGGATTGTCTGCAGAGACCTCTTTCCTTGAGTGCCATGGATCGGGAAATTGACTTGCTCCTTGGGCTCCATTCTAACTGTGGAGCTTCTCTGAGGTCTCATTTGCTGAGTTGGGGTTGTATTGCCAAGAGCTCATGGAATGCTGTATATAGCTGCTGCAGACAGACTTCTAGCTTTTAGTTAGTTAGTTAGTTAGTTAGTTAGTTAGTTAGTTAGTTAGTGGCAAAATCAAACCTATATGAGTTACACAATACAAGATGCTTGAGATTTGGGGCAAAAAAAACAAAAAGATGAGCAGAGTAATAATGGGGACAGCCCAAAGGAACAGTTTTTGAAGTATACCTTCTAACATCATCTGTTATCCTTTGGCTTCTAAAAGTTTCTGTAAAAATCTCATTGTCTTCTTAATTCCTTTTGAGGGAACATTGAGCTGATTAAATCAGTTTATAGGGATATTACAGTGCAAAGGAGAGGAAACAGTTTGCTACCTTGAAGACATTCTCACACCCTCACTTTCTAGATGAGCAGTGGGACACGTGGCCTGGCCTACTTGTCCCACCAGCTTTGGCTCCTCAGTGCACCTTGAGCCTTCTGCTGAGCTTGTTTCAATGTAGTGAATACTCTAAATGCTTCTGTTGAATATAACAGACACAAAGCAGCCATGTGATCATATAGCCCCAGCAACTGCCTCTAGACATCCCCTGAATAATCTGCTTCCAAGGACACCATGCTTCTCTTTGTTGCTTTCAGAGGGTGGGTGGCAAAACCCGATAACTTGGTGGAGAAATTCCAAGAAATTTGTACTCTTGCCAGCTAGTTGCTGACTTACATTCCTGGATTGTAATCTGGACCCTAGTAGCCCATTCTGAGTTGTCTGTTGCAGCCTGTGATGGCCCAAGAAAACTAAAAAGGTCTTCCTGTCTCTGCTTGTTTATGTGCCCACCACATGCAGGGCTCTGACTGTGGAGAGGTTTGTGGGAGGTTGGCGGCATCTGACATCCTGAATCTTTCCCTTTGGTGTTTTTACAGTTTTGCTAGCACCTTCCATTTAAAGGAGTACCATTTGTTCACTACTCACCATTGTGAGTTTAGGAAAGGGACACCCAGCATGGGTTGGGAGGCACCCACCTTGGAGGCTAGCTAGCATCTTTGGAGGGGGTCTTTTTCTCAAACATAAAGAAAAGTTGAATTCTGGTAGTGAGCAAATTATGTCATGGTTTTTAAAAGAAATCTGGATTCTAAACTCTAAGGGAGTTTTCCTTGTTGGCTGTCTCAGTCATCCTTGTTGTTTTGTTGAAGGAAGCTGTGGGGGAAGGTCGAATAGAGCTGCTTCTCCGCTTGAGAGAAGTGGAGCTGCTGCTCCCACTGGGATTTCCATTACTCATGGCTTCTGCTTTTTCTTACTTTTATTGGGTTAAATATATGTATCATAAAATTTACCATGTTAAAAAAAAGTTACCGGGGCTGGAGAGATGGCCTAGCGGTTAAGAGCGCCGACTGCTCTTGCAGAGGACCTGGGTTCGATCCCCAGCACCCACATGGCGGCTGAGAACCGTCTGTAACTCCAATTCCAGGAGAACTCCAGTTCCAGGGGAATCCGACACCCTCTTCTGACCTCCGCGGCATTGCAGGACATGGGTGCACAGACCTACATGCAGACAGTACATTCATACACATAAAAAAAAAAAGTTACCATGTTAATTATCTCCCCGATCCTCCCAGATGGGCTCTGGCTATGTTGCCTTGGTTGGTCTTGAACCTCTGGTGTCAGGTGATAATCTTGCCTAAGTCCTCCAAGTGTCTGCTACACAGGGGTGTCCTACCACACCAGGCTCCTGTCTTAACCATTTTCAAGCACACAGGGGCGTTAAGTTCACTGGTATTTTTGTGCAGCCAGCAGCACCATCCACCTGCAGATTTTTTTTCATCTTTCTAAACTGAAACCCTTACCCATTACACACATTTCTTTATTCATTCTCTCTGTCCCTGTGGTTCCCAGGCATATAGAAATGTACTTTGGCTTATCACCTAGAAGGAAAAACTCGTCCCCACCATGCAGCTGTGACACATAACTGAGAAATGAAATGATCGAGCCAGAACTTTGACTCCTCTTCTGGCTTATCCTGTCGTTAAGAAACATGATGTGACCTTATTTTTCCTTGTATTTCATCATCACTTTCTTAGTGAGAACAATCTCCAGGAAGACCTCTTTGACCAGATCTTGGCCGGGAAGCTGGAGTTTCCAGCCCCCTACTGGGACAACATCACCGACTCTGCCAAGGTACTGTGTAGGGCTGTTCCTGAGGGGTTTTGCATGTCCTGTGCGGTCCTCACTGATCATGCGGTGATGGGGCAGCCCGGTTTGGGGCCCCAGGGACTTGGCTTTCGAAGTGTGGTCCTTCTATAAGTTTATCCTACAGTATAGTCTCTCAAGTTCTTAAGAAGATTCTGAAACCTGGACCAGCTGTCTTTGTGGCTCACCACACCTCCCTCCCTGCTCTCCTAAGCTCTAAACATTCATTCTTTTACTTTTTCAAGAAGTTTGTGTTGGGCATTCATTCGAGTATAAGAGGGAACTCATGAAACATACCAGATGATGAAAAGGGAAAGTCCTGCAATATTACACTATGGAATGATGATAAAGACCGGAAGTCTTAGGGGAGGATATATGGGTTCCTCTGGGTTCCAGGGAGACCTTTTCTTTTGGGGCACTGTGCTGACAAGGCAGTGCTGTTCGTGCCTTCCTCGTAGGCACTGACAGTGTGGGTGGTGCTGGCTTCAAGTTCAGATGGCATAGATGCTCTGCTGGGTTTTTGATTTCTGTATTTATGCTGGAATTATCCTTTCTCCCCCTCTGTGGTCTTTCCCTCCCTTTCCTCCCCCCTCCTCTTTGTAGGAATTAATCAGCCAAATGCTTCAGGTAAATGTTGAAGCTCGATGTACAGCGGGACAAATCCTGAGTCACCCCTGGGTGTTGGTAAGTACCTGCTTCCCAGACCCTGAACACCTGCATATTGCACGGCCGCCATCATGGTCATGCTATGTGTTCTGCACAGGCAAAGTTGTACACTCAAGTTCTGTGGCAGACGGAGTGTCTGTCTTAATGAGCACGTAGCATGAAGAGAGCTCTGGGAGAAGGTGGCTGACCCCAGAATTTTTGATCTTGGTTCTGTGAGTAAACTGGATAATTTCTCTTCCATTTTGGATCTCGATGTACTCATCTGTGAAATGATGGGATTGTCCATGATGGCTCTTTAAAAACCCATATGTCGTGTTGGACTAGTTTACTGTGTGTTGCTGTGGTAAAACATTGACCAAAACCACCTTGGGAATGGTAGTGCTGATTTCAGCTTGCAGTGCAGTTCTTCATGCAGGGCAGGAGCTCAGGCAGGAGCCTGGGCAGGAAGGGAGGCCCAGTCCCTGGAGGAAGGCTACTGACGGGCTCGCTCCTCCAGCCGTGCTCATCTTGCTTTCTTACACAACACCGGACCGCCTGCCCGAAGGTGGCGCCTTTCCTAGTTGTGAGGAGGGAGGGGATGAGGTCTTCATGTGGGCGTGGCACTGCTGAGTAGATGCAGCCTTTCCTGTATGTCTCTGCCATGCACAGGATGGAATCCAGGGCCTCTTGCATGCCAGGCTAGCGCTCTCCCACTGAGCTCTGCAGCTATAGCCATTGTTTTTGAAAGAATATTATTCCCTTAATCATGTGGGTAAAATGGCCTTTAGGAAGAGGCCATGGGGCTGGCGGGGAGACAACTGTTAAAGAAAGGGCAGCTAAGCCGGGCGTGGTGGCGCACGCCTTTAATCCTAGCACTCGGGAGGCAGAGGCAGGCGGATCTTTGAGTTCAAGGCCAGCCAGGTCTACACAGTGAGTTAGTTCCAGGACAGCTGGGTCTACAGGGAGACCCTGTCTTGAAAAGACCAAAAAAAAAAAAAAAAAAAAAAAAGGGCAGTTTAAACGCTGAAGATCTGAGATCACTGTTGATTCTTTTCTTTCTGTAGGATGATGCCTCCCAGGAGAATAATATGCAAGCTGAGGTCACAGGTAAACTAAAACAGCACTTTACTAACGCGCTGCCCAAACAGAACAGCACCACCTCCGGGGTGTCCGTCATCATGGTAAGTGGCGTGCAGAGCTCTGCCTTGGCGAGCTGGAGCATGTGGCCTGGCTGCTAAACTGCAGTTGTCTTCTGAGCCAGATAGCCAGGGATGTCCTCATGGGAGGGATGCCTTCCACAGCCCTGTCCTCACAGGGAGATCGGCTGGCATGTGAATGGCATTCCTCAGCTCCACATGGCAGGGTAGGAGCTGGTAGATGTCACTGAGGCCACACTGATGGGTAGGTGTCATGGGGTACCTGGGTGCTAGGACTTCCTGGACAGTCGCCTCCCTCTTGTCCTTGCTGTTACATCTAGGGAGAAATCGCCAGCCTGGGCTGAATGGACAGTATGAGGAAATAACACCAAGCTCCAGGCTTCTGCTGTAGATTGTGTGAGCCATGATTGTTCTTCGGGACTTGGGGGAAATAAATAGCCAAAGTGAACAGCTTTCACCTTTTAAAGTTGGTGTTTGATAAAAGGCAGTTAGGGTGCTTTTAAAGCTGTAGAAGTTTTTTTAATTAGTTTTTTCATGATTATTAAGATTTTATGAAAAGGTAGTAACAGTGATCATATTTTTGAGAACTTTTCTTCTCTCAGAATGCTTAAGGCAGTATATCTAAATAGTAGACACAACAAATGAAAGTAAAAAGTACCATTAAGAAAAGCCAAAAGAAAATACACAGTCGAAAAATAAAACTGAAGCAAGGTCACGTGCAGCCCGTACCAGCTGCCCAAGCAGCCCGGAAGTGCACTATGAGCAGCGCCCTACCCCCATTCCCTGTGCTTCCTGGGTGCAAACCAACCAGTGTCTCCAGCAGCAGGCATCTCTGTCCTCACTCCCCACTCACAGGACAGACAGAAGACAGAGGCCACCTTTCCCAGACCCAAGGCCAGGGTCAGCTTGGGAGCCGGCCTCTTGCAGGGCCCGAGCAGGGCCAGCCTGGCAGCCCCACTGCTCGCTGTCACTCCTAGTTCTGGACCAGCTTGTCCCCTCCTGGGAACGGTTCTTTGTTCATAGCCGAACCAAGGGGAAAACTGTGGCTTATTCTTTATAAACATGAAATGCTGCGCTGTTTGTTGAGATCTGCCACCTTCCTGGCACCTGCTGGACTGCCACGCTTTCCTTTCCTCCAGGGAAGGCTAAGTTCATTTGGTAGTCCCTGAATGTCATTGGAACCCCCTGGCCCCTGCCAGGAAGAGGCCTTTCCTTCCCTCTCCAGATAAAGGTTGGGTCTCCAAGCTGGCCGTCTGCCACTTTGCAGGACTTTGGGGTGCTGCATGGTACAGACAGGAAGAAGGCTCAAGTTGTGATTTTTCTTACCACTGTAGCACTGGTTTGCTGCAGGCCTGAGCAGGTCTGAGTTGTCCCAGATTTGTACTTAACTGAACTGAAGAGACCATGTCTGTTGAGCCAGCAGCAGGAGCACAGTTCCAAGTGATTACCTTTGTGAGCTGACCCCGGGGAGGGAGAAGCTATGTGCAGCCTTGTCATGGGTGGCATTATAGGTGGCTTCTGAGGAAGCTTAGAAAAAGAAAATCACTAAGATTGGCGTCTTGCAGCTCAGGCTGCAGCTCCATGGCAGAACTGTGCTTTGCATGTGTATCGGCCCAGCAAACCCCAAATGTATGTTTAACATGTAGTACAAAGGCTTTAAGAGATTTTTCATAATCAGAACCTAATATCATGTCAGTAAGCTTTATGACTAAAGAGTCAGCCTTGAGACCCTGTATGCGGTACTTAGGAGAGACCCCGAGAGTCATCTTGATCTGGGCCTGGTAGGAATCAGTGGCTGCAGGCCTCCTGACTGCTGAAGCTCAGCAGAAGCTCTAGGATGATTTCCTAGTATAGGCTGTGTTCTGGCTAATGATGCAGAGGCCCCTTTTATCACTTAGAAAGAGGACTTTTCCTCTTTGCTAATGGAGTCAGTCAAATGTCAACCCTTGAGGTGTTTTTTTTTTTTCCCCTTGAGTTTTAACTAGATGTTTTTATGGAACGAACAGCTCTTATTTGCAATTTCAAAGGTGACTCTGTAAAAGTTGCTGTTGATATATGTGCAAGAGTTGTTTCACACATGCTGCTGGTATCCTAGCCAACCCCAGGTTCCCTGTCTAACCCTGAAGGTTCTCAGTCCAGATGAACTGCCAGGGTATTGTCACACTCTGAATGTTCCAGAAAAATTCCTAGGACTTGTTGTTGTCAGTAGAGCCGGCCTGTGAGTTTTGCCTCATCCTCAGAAGTAGCAGGAAGCCTCTTGCTTGGCCTCCCTCGTCAGGGCAGGTCCTGGGCATGGCTGCGGGTGTGTGTGTGTGTGTGGTGCTTCGTGCCACCCTCCTCTTCCTCGGCATCCTGATAGTATATTGAGATATCCTATCCTTGGGAAGAGTTTTTAATGATTTTTATATTAACAGTAACCATAAAATGCTTGTCTCTGGCATTAATTTGCCATTATTGAATCTGTGAGCTCATATGGTTTCAGTAGCAGTAGAACAGAGGGTGTTGTGTGGACCACTATGTGTAACTTAAAGATGGGGCCTTCCTGTCTCTTGACACCTCTGTGTTCTTCTCAAAGTTGATACCTGGGGATCTTGTGGGAAAAAAAATAGGATAGGAATTGGTTTTTTAAAAAGGTGAAAGCAATTAAAGTTGATGCTGTTGTTTGCATTTCATTTGACAGTTTGATTTGACAGTCTGAGACACTCCAGAGTCTGCTTCTTTACCCAGTTGAGACTGTGGGGATCCCGAAGCAGATGCTGGTATTGAACACACTGTGCTGGGCAGACCACTCCAAGTCTCAGCCTCGCTCATGTGCGTGCTTGTGGTGGATCCGGAGCACTGTGCAGCTCTTAGCTTGCTGCTGCTTCGGGTCCTCTGTACCCACTGACTCTTTCTGGCCAGCCCAGCGTCCCGTGCCTTTGGGGAGCTTGGCGTTAAAACTTCTCAGCTTTTCAGTCTGCCTTCCTACCCAGACTAAATGTTGTCTAGGGCCCAGGGCAAGATTCCAGTGGTTCTGAGGTCCGCTCTTCTCCCTCAGCGAAATGGCGGCTTCTGGGGTGACAGCAGGCGATGGTGCCCTTGTGAAGGGTTTTGTGCTTTCTTTCACTGTGTCTCCTGAGCTGAATTTTACCAGTACGACAGCGCAGTGTCAGCCAGCCTGTGGGACAGGGGGATGACTGCGCTGGTCAGGTCCAGAGGGGCTGCGGCTCCGGCTCTCACTTTGCTTTCTCACCCTTCGCACGCTGAGGAAAGGACAGCACACTGGGGACCGGCTGCTTTGTCCCAGTGAGAGACAAAGTCAGAGGCTGCCCCAGCCTCACAGACCAGGAGGGGCCACCTTGTGGCCGAGAAGGGAATTACAAGACACATCCTTCCGTGTTCTTGCAGGGCAGGAAATGAAAGTCAGGTGGCATATTCTTCTGGGGGTGAGGGGGGGACAACTTGGGTGCTTTGGGGTATTCCCTTAACGAAAGACAGAACTGTTTGAATCGTGTTGCTTCTGTTGAAAGTAAGTCTAGTTTCTGTCCCTGCTTCTCTCCTCTTGCGTCTCCTGCCGCTGCATTGCTTCCCCTGACTAGGTCCAAGGCCATGGTACGTACTAACCGCACTGCGAGCTTCCCTCTGCTGCGCATGCCCACGTCCTCCTGACAGGAAGAGAAGAGGAGAAATGATGAGGAGATTTGGGTTTTATTCTACCCACGAGAAAGGCTGTGGTAGAAAGACGTGCTGGCCGCCGTGCCTCTTGTGGGTGGGCTGTTGGGGCTGTTTCCCCGGGAGTGGTCCGGCCTCAGACCAGCAGCTTGCTGCGAGGTTTTCCCACACTCACGTTTTCTCCAGTTAACTGAAATTGTCCTAGGAAAGCACTGAATGTCTAGCTTGAGGTTGGCTGGAGCCGAGGGGACCCGGCTGGAGGTGGCCAGCTGACTTTCCTTCTGTTCGTGTATCACCACGTGTTCTTGCTTTCTCCAGCAGTTTTTGATCCATGGTAATGTCCGTGAAAATCTATAGTGCATTTTCCTACCCAGGGTCGTTGCACTGCACAGTGCCTCCTGTCCCTTTCATCTTACAGCTGAAGGGGTCCCCCAGACCTGCAGTCTCCCCACGTGTAGGAAACCCAATGAAATGGCAGTTGCTGGCTCCCAATGGACAAGCAAACAAGACAGATTTGAGTGAGGCAGAGAAACTGCAGGATCTTAGACACTCCCAGGACAGGTTGGAAAGCAAAGCGATCGCCTTTCAGTTTTGCTCCCTTGAGGACACAAGTTGATGAATGATTTAGGAGACACAGCAGGGTACAAGGCCTCCCTCACAGGACGAGAGGGCAGGCAAGGAGACCAGGAAGGACCCACATAGGCCTGGTACTGCCCCAGTGGATTCCTGGCATTGTAAGGGTGTTATCTGTTTATGACACGAGTGCCTTTTCCATCTGTGACAAGGACTTTGTTCAGAACCCCCTAAGATGGAGTAGCCTGGCAGAATCTGGGATCGTCCCGGCAGCCCCTCAGTCTTGTGTGAGACCAACACTGAGAACTCAGGTGCATCTCACAGCAGAGAGCACCCCTCGGGCACCGAGGTGACCAGCTGGCCCGGGCACTGTTTTCTTTTTCTCTTTGCGGCTCCAGCCTAGGTTGTGACAGAAGCTTGCTGGTTTGGCGGCGAGCACACCTCAAGGCACTTCTCTTAGGTTCTGGGAGAGGCTAGAAGCGTGGAGCATTTCTCCTCTTCTGTTTCTGGGCCCTGTGCATGCTCTGTCGTCCTCTCTGGTTGTGGCAGCCTGATGGAGCGGGGGCCAGGATAATGTGCTGTCTCTGCTGCTTTCTCCGCAGAACACGGCTCTAGATAAAGAGGGGCAGATTTTCTGCAGCAAGCACTGTCAAGACGGCAGACCTGCGAGGGAGCACACCTCGCCAGTTCCCCCCTCTGCCCAGGAGCACCCTGCGTCTGAGGCAGCTGACCCGGCCCCTGCCCCTCTGGAGTCCCCCACGCCCCCTTGTCCTCCCGCCACCTCAGGCTGCAAGCGGGTAGGGACCTGGCGCCGTCACCGAGACTGAGCTTTGGGTGGACAGGCCGAAGCCGCCCGCCGCCATGCCAGGAAGGCCGCTCTTCACCAGGCTTCACCTTCTACTTGATGAAAGAGCCTTTCTTTCCTGACTGCATTTTGTCAAGTTTCTGGCACCTTCTGTCACTGCCTGGGGACAGGAGTGAGGTCTCCTGGAGCCAGCATGGCCTCCTGCACTCTGGGCTCTGCCCTCTGGCTCCTGGCAGTGTCAAGCCAAGCCAGTTCGGGAGACATTCGGAGTAATTTGTTTTAAGTTATCTGTGTTTCTAGTTCAGTGGACACTTGGCAACTTTACCCAGAGAGTGTGCAACTTTTATCCAGAAAGAAATGCTTTTTACAGAAACACATGAGCGAACTAGGAGTCTCCTTACTGAAAGACGCCACAAGGGTTCTCTTCTCCCAGAGGACACAGCTCTGTTTGTCCCTTTGTAAAGTCCTACCTGACGTCTTCCTCAGCCTGGGGGGTGAGAGGACCTGGCTTCTGACTAGAACGAGCCTCTGAGGGGACAGTCCGTTGTCGACCTGATGGCTGGCCTTGAGAAGTGCACTCAGATGCTCCCAGGAGCAGCTCGTCTTTGGGGTGCAGGCCTCACCTGAAACAGCTCAGTATTTATTTGCTCACAGACCACGGGTGATTGCTTCTTTCCTAGCCAACAGGAAATGGATTTCCCCAACTCTCCCTTGTATCATGAAATGCTGGGTTAGTTGCCCTGCGGGTTTTAATGGGAGGATCTCTCCTAGCGCGGCAGGATCATCACCCTGTCCCCTCCCGTCCTCTTTTTGTCAGGAGCCAACAGGAACCCCCCCCCCATCTGCTGAGGTGCAGAGGGGGCCGGTGCACGGTGCTCCCTGGCTGTCCTGTAAACGACCTTCCAGAAGGCTGCTGGCAGTCTCCTCCCCACCACCCTCCTCTTTTTAAGAATTGTACACAGCCTGTGGATTTGTTTTACCTACTCTAAGCGGGTGAGCCCCGTAGTTCCCTCTCATTGTTAGATTTTTGCCTTCCACAGTGTCCCCGTACCTGCAATAAACTCTCCCGTCTCAGAAAAGCCATCGGGAATGGGCAGAGGTTTCTGTGTGGTTGTTTCTCAAGGGCATGCGATCAGAACACCTTGTCTGGATCCTCAGGTACCTGTCTGGACCAGCACAGGAAGAACATGGAGCCGCGTCCTTGCTGAGTTATGTGATCACAGATGCAGGGACTCCTGGCTGAAGTTCTGGGATAGATGCAGTGTGGACGAAGTGGGAGTCTAGAACCACCAGCAGGGCTGGGGCTCCGGGAAGAGGGCGGGTCGGCCTCTGCTCTTTCTGAGGTTGTGTCTCTGCTTCTCTCTGCCTCAGAAGGTTCAGGTCTCCCTGTAAGGCTCAGTGACACTGCTCCCCTGTGCCTCAGATCCCCAGAGCTGCCTCTGTCCCCTCCTTGTCAAGGCTCTGCGACGCCCTCTGCTCGAGACCATTGACCTTACAGTGGATCTCTTGTTGACCTTGCTAAGGGAATGTGGCGGCCAGTTGGCAGGCTGCCTCACTGACCCCGGATCCCACGCTGTGGCTGTGGCCGAGGCAGAAGGAAGCCCTGCTCCAGAAAACTAAGTTGCAGTTCCAGAGCGTTCGTGTGTGTCTCCCCACTGATTGGCTAAAGAACAGTCTTTTTTAAAAAAGATTTATTTTTACTTGTGTGTGTGTGTGTGTGTGTGTGTGTGTGTGCGCCTGTGCTTGCATGTGTGAGGACTGCTCATCTTGGAGTCCAGAAGTGGGCATCAGAAACCCTGGAGCTGGGGTTATAGATGGTTGTGAGTCACCTGCTGTGCGTGCTGAGAACTGAACTCTGCAAGAGGAACAAGTGCTCTTAATCACTGAGCCATTTCTCCAACCCCTAGAGCAAGTGTCTTCACAGCTTCGGTGGGGTGGGGTTTCTTCTTCAGAGAGAAGAGCTAATGGAAAGAGAAAAACAGAAACGGTGGGGCAGGGTCTCTGCTGTGGGCCCAGCCTGCATCTTGCCACCTCCTCTTCAGCCGTGATGCTCACAGACGTCTGCTAAATACAGACTGTGTGGCCAGAGAGTGCTGGCCTCCTGGATCAGAGAGAAGGAGCCCTTTTTGTTTAGCATGTGTCCTTCTGTCTGTTGACAGCAGCCATGGCAGCATTGCCTCACAGTCCTTTCCTTAGAAACTAGGGCAAGAAGCACAGGTAAGAAAGGCGCAGAGCAGGACACCACCACCTGAGACCAAGGAGCTGTCAAGAGGTGGAGCTGCCCGAGGTCCTGGGCTTCCTTGTGGAGCCCGAGCTGATCCAGGTGCTGGAGGGGGCAGTGCTCCTGCACAAAGGCTTTGAAACATGGCGTTCCTCTGTTCTTGCTGCGTGCACACTCAGAAGCTCTAGTTCTGTTCTCAGAATTCAAATTAAATACAGGTTTTTCATTTCCGGGCTGCCCGGATCCTGTTCAGAGAAACGGGCACGTGTACTTCTGTCCATTCCCCTCCTGAGCAGGGGCAAGTGTCAAAAGAAATTGAACCTGGAAGGTTGGGAGGGTCAGGCAGGGGACACCCTGCAAAGGGGGTGCCTGGCCACTCCCCACAGCTAAGGCAGGGTCTCCTCCATTTTCAAAAGGTTTCCGGGACACATAACGTGTTGCATGTATGGATTAAATGCTTTTGGTAAAACTTCCCAGAATACCATCATGGCTAAAATGGTAACATGTAACCTGGGGACTAGGACCGTGTGGGACAGAGTAACCATACTGAAAGAAAGAGCGCTGACTCGTGTTGTCTTGTGGAAAGCCTGGAGCAGTTTGCTGTCCTGTGGAAATACGTACTACAAGGCTCTTATGTTAACGTTTTCTCGTATTGCATTAAAAGATTTTAAAGGAACAGGTAAAGTGTGTTTTGTGGCCTATTTTATATAATGCAACATATCTAAACATATCCAAAGTATTATTTCAGCACATAATCAGCATCAAAACATTCTAGTGATATTTTACCTTCTATAGTGAGTGAAATCTGGAGCATGTTTGCAGGCAGCACATCTCCGTCTGAACGCTGGAGCATGTTTGCAGGCAGCACATCTCTGTCTGAACGCTGGAGCATGTTTGCAGGCAGCACATCTCTGTCTGAACGCTGGAGCATGTTTGCAGGCAGCACATCTCTGTCTGAACGCCAGAGCATGTTTGCAGGCAGCACATCTCCGTCTGAACACTGGAGCATGTTTGCAGGCAGCACATCTCCGTCTGATTGCTGGAGCATGTTTGCATGCAGCACATCTCTGTCTGAACGCCGGAGCATGTTTGCAGGCAGCACATCTCCGTCTAAACGCTGGAGCATGTTTGCAGGCAGTACATCTCAGTCTAAACGCCGGAGCATGTTTGCAGGCAGCACATCTCAGTCTGAACGCCGGAGCATGTTTGCAGGCAGCACATCTCACTCTGAACGCTGGAGCATGTTTGCAGGCAGCACATCTCCGTCTGAACGCTGGAGCATGTTTGCAGGCAGCACATCTCCGTCTGAACGCTGGAGCATGTTTGCAGGCAGCACATCTCACTCTGAACGCTGGAGCATGTTTGCAGGCAGCACATCTCACTCTGAACTCTGGAGCATGTTTGCAGGCAGCACATCTCACTCTGAACTCTGGAGCATGTTTGCAGGCAGCACATCTCAGTCTGAACTCTGGAGCATGTTTGCAGGCAGCACATCTCAGTCTGAACGCTCGAGCATGTTTGCAGGCAGCACATCTCACTCTGAATGCTGGAGAATGTTTGCAGGCAGCACATCTCAGTCTGAACTCTGCACATTTCAAGTGTTTAAAAGCCACGTGGGCCTACCACACCACCATGCAGTACTTCAGATAGACCATAGCTCTTAGCAGGAGTTCGAGGCTCATTGTCTTTGTATATGATGTGAGCGACAGAGGGAATGACCCTCGTCATTTTAATCAAACGGGCCTATCGGAAGTGATCACAGCAGGTTAAAGCTCTGATCCAGACCTGTGCTGTGAAGCTACAGGGTGTCCTCCCTCCCTGTTCTAGTCTAGGACTGGGAAGCATGATTGTACTAAGTGTGAAAGAGCTGGCCATGCAGAATTCCCACCCATTTATGAGGAACCAAGAGATGCTGAGACGAGTAGTCCTAACCTGCTCAGAAGTGTGTGCGAGTCCTGGCCAGCACCTGCTGACTCGTGGAGCAGGGCTGGGCAGACTCCTCTAGGCGAGCAGCCCCACTGTGGGAGCTCGGAGTAGGTGCTGCAGGTCAAGAGCAGTCTCTCAAGAGAGGACAGTGGGGTGGTGAGGGGGTTGAGGCTCTGGCCCCAAGAATTGCTGGGAAAAGCCAGATATTAGAATTCGAGGCCCACTGCTCAAAGTCCTGTGCGAGGGCTGCAGACTTTTCTTCCCCGAGGTCAGGAGATGGGAAGCAAGAGGCCGGTGCAGAAGTGATGTCAGAGTTCAGTAACCCCAGTGGCAGGTCACGCGCTGTCTAAAGGATTCCATGTAGGTCCTGGAGATGCCGAGATGCTAGGTAACAGTCACCAAAGTGTGTAGCTCAAGTTCTTCAACCTCATTTGAGCCATACTGCAGCCCTGAGAAAGGGACGCCAGTGTCCCCACTTTAGAAAGGAGCTGGGTGTGGTGGCACACACCTGGAATCCCAGCACTTGGGAGGCAGAGGCAGGAGGATTGGTACTACAAGGTAAGCCTGGGCTATGTAGATCTCATGATCTTAGCTACATGAGATCTCTTAGTTAACGAACTCAGTGTGGGCAGGGATCTCTAGCTGTGCTCTATTGAGATTGCTGGCTCCCGGCTTCCAGGGTAGGTGTTCCTGTGAGGAGTCTGCCCCTGGGTACTGAGAGAGGCCCTGGGGTGTGCCATATGGTGACGTGGGATGGTAAGAAGCCAGCGATTAAGCTTGGATTCCTGCGGCCATTTAGACTGGAGAAAGGCAGCGGTTTCTAGGGAGGGAGGCTGGCCTGTGCATCCTGGCCTGATGGGTGGCGAGGGATCTTATGGCGCTGTTTGGTGATTAAACCTGGAGTGCCAACTGTGCAGACACTGGGAGGGCCTTGCCAGCATTGGGTACAGAACCACTCACTGACCTCTGTCATGGCCGCCCTTAAACACGTGCCCTTTTCATGGGCAGTGCTGTCCCAAAGGCCCTGGTGAGGTCAGGCTCTTTATCCCCATGGAGTGATCTGGCAGAGCTGGGCATTCGGTTGGCCAATCGGGCAGTGCTGAGGCTAAGGGCAGGGTGGGGAACGCCTCTCAAATGATCACAGCCAGCTGCTTCCTGCCAGGTATGGCGCCAGTCCTGGCCAACTCCCAAAAGGCATTTCTTAACTTGATACAAAAGCAGTTCACTTGGCATTTCAGGGGAATGATCACAGAGACCTTGGCCTTGCCGCAGCTTTTCTAGTGGATCGTCCTCTGGCTGGAGAAGCCAGGCTGTTGGACAGGGTGTGGCACTCCTGAAAGCCAAACCATCCTGTCTCATTGTTGGAGAGCTGGCTGTGCTGTGTCCTAAGCAATTTGTTTCTGATTTGTAGTAGGCAGGGTCAGGAGTGAGCATAAGGGTACCAGGAAGCCAGATGCAGGGAGACCTGAGCTCTGCTGTGGAGCACTGAGCCCGGGAGCTTTAGACAAGCCTGGGCAGACGTAGTAGGAGCTGTCTTCAAAGAAGACGTGGAGCCTTAGGTTGTCAGATAATGGTCCTATAAGGACCCAAGAAGTACACCATGCACCCATTTTTTTTTTTAAACTCTTTTTTTGGACTCACTGTAACATATCTCAGGCTGACTTCAAACTGGATATCCTCCTACCTCAAATGATAATACTGAGATTACAGAAGTGCATCACCATGCTTGGCTTCAGATCTATCTAAAAAGTAATTCTAAAGATGTTTTTTCCTTCTCACCAAGATAAGCAGAACTTTAAAAAGTTGTTTTGTTTTGCTATTGTAACTGCCATCTAACAATCTTTCCTTTTCACTAATAGGAGGTTTTAGAACTTGTGACCATTTGTTTTCCTCGAAGCAGAATCCATGAAGCCCAAAGGATTGGCTTTATGCCATGGGGTACCTTTTTTGCTGTCCAGGCTAAAGCAGAAAACTGTTGCTTTTCACTGTGGTAGGGCAGAAATGAACAGAAGCACTAGTATGTTGGGTTACTGGTAAGTGTTCGCAGGCTTGGGGACTGAGGTCGTGTCTCCTTGCAGATGTGCCAGCCTACTGGGTCCCCGCATGAGGCCGTGTGGAGGGCGGCTGCTCAGTGCTCACTGGGCCTGGCAAGCCTGCCTCTCCTGGTGTGGCAGCGGCTTCTCCCATCTGCTTGCAGGCGAGAGGATCCTGTTGCTTGGTCTCAGCAGTCTGCATCATTGCACTGCTGCAGGATGAACAGGCAGGACTGATGCAGTAAAAGGGATCAAACTGCCTGCGATCTGGTGACCAGGAGCTCTTGAAATTACAACCAGTTAAAGGTTACATCAGGAAAAGCTAGTGAAGGTCTCACCTCAGCTGCTGCCTGCGTGCAAGATTGGTGTCCATTTCCTGTAAACCTGATTCACATGGTTATGTCAGCTTAGGGGGGAAACAGAAGTGGCCTTTGGGCCAACTGCTCTGTGCTGGATGAGAAGGGCAGTAGACGTGAGTCCTTAATCCCCACACCTCTCCAGTTCCTGCTGGGAGGGCCACCTCCTGGATCATCTTGTTTGTTTTATTTGCTATGGAGAACTTAAGTGACAAAGCTGTAAAGGCTTGATTGGTCTTACTTCATCGGGAACTGGTATGTCAGAAGGGAAAACGATTTCTTGAGGCAATGTACCTTAAAACCAGGCTTAACCCCGTGGAAAATACCATTCGGCCTTGTCCGACACAGCACTGTCTTCTCTGATAGGGTTTAGTCACTTTTACCCCCAACCTTTTCAATTGTGTTGCTCCAACTTGGTTTACATTTGTTGGAAATGGCAGTTTTTTCCTTAATGAAAGGTGTTAAAATTGGGTAAAATAAGAGAATGTTGAATCAAACCCAAGAAATACTGACCTAAACAGGTTCTGCCATTAAGTCCTCGTGTTAATGCCACATATTGATGTCTCTGTGTATGCATGTGCATGTGATACTCCTTTTATGAAGTATTGCTTCTGCTCAGACAATTTTCCATGGTTTCAAGGTATAAAGACAGTAATGGCACTGTTAAGACACTGATTGTGAAGACAAGGTAGCTGAGTGCGTGCGTGCGTGCGTGCATGCTATGACTTAGATACTGCTGATTTTCCTCTACCATTTACTCTTATATTTCCAAGGTGAAGATTCCCAGATTCACCAGTGGAGACATCTAGCTAGCATCTGGCCTCTCTGTGATGTTAACATGTGCTTTCTGCTCCCACATTTTGCCATTTATCTTTCTTAACAGTTTATAAAACGCTGGCGAGTCCTAGGTGAGAGGTTGGTCATTTGTGGATTCAGGTCTAGGTCATTTGCAAAGTACCAGAAAGACAGGAAGAGGTTTGGCAAGCGAAGGCCTGTTCTTGTTGCAGCCATGTCTTCGCATTGGTCACTGCTCAGAGACTAAAAGTGACCAGTGACTGGTATAGTCTTTGTGAATAATTTTTTATTCCTAGTTAAAAATGTAGCAGTATTTCCAACAGCAAGTACAAGTCTCATTCAGTGCTCTGTCAAAGTGAAACGTTCCTTCTGGATCTCTGGTTTAGAGATCATCTAAATGTGAAGGAGAGAAAGAGGAGCCAGTGTTCAAGCAAGCGGCACGAGAAGCAAAGATACAGCGTCCACGCCGACTCAAAGTTCACAACATACAAAGAATTTATTTAATACAGACGTTTTCTCAAATGTGTTTTTCACAGAATTCCATACAGCAATCTACTAGAAAAAGTAGAATTATACAACACCAAAATAACATTGTTTCGTAGTACAAATTGCTAATCAAAAGGAAGGTAGAGAGAGTTTAATAACAAACAGAAACTAAGTTGGTGGCGCTGAGCACAGCACCTGGTGCCTCTGCTCCCAACCCAGGACGGGGCAGGAATGCAGGCGAGGTGCCCCAGTCTTCACTGGGCCTCACCACAGGACACAGGAACAGGTGATCCTGACCAGGCTTTGGTACTTACATTTACTCTTAAAGGAAAAAAAAAAGGCTGTGATCCCAAGAGTGTGTGTATCATCTCAATTGTTGTGCTATGGGGATGACAGCAGGAAAAAAAAAAAAAAAACAAAATAGTAAATATCTCACACTTGCTATAACAGAGATCTTGGTTGTTTACCACACAATAAAATAACCTTCCCCAAACCATAATTTTCTAGGTCTAAAACATGCCCAAAGAATAGTAAATAATACAGAAATAATTCATTGAGATATTTTAAATTACACTTGTCATAATTTAAACATTACTATTAAAATCCCAGAAACTGAAGAAGCACAGTTGTCTGGAAAAGTATAGAACCTAGTACAGCATAAAAGTCCCCTGTCCCAGTATTATAACCCATTTCCCTATTGCTAAAATCATATTTCTTAAGATTACAGATAAATGGGAGATGGTTTTTCACAATACAGCTAGAATTAGTGGCTTATGTGCTCCACTGTACGTATCCATAATTGGTGAAAATAGACTTCTCATTATGACTAAAAATATAGATTTTTTTAACTACAGAAACCAGCAGCCAGTTTTCTGCTTGCTATCTGCCCCCCCAAATGTCAAGCAAAGTCTACAAAAATAGCAATTAACTTTAAAAAATATTTTGCTTGTTCAAGCAAATTTAAGTTACATTCAGAGGTGATAACTTTCTACAGAACAAGGTTCAGGGTTCTTCACTGCCCAGCCTGGGGCAGAACCAGGGTACAGTTGTCACCATCAGTAGCGGGTTTGGTACTCATGATGCCATCGGTTAAAGTCGTTGTAAAACAGAACAATGCTTCCCGAAGCCATGCCAGAAATGATGCACCTGGGACGAGGACACAGGAGGGTTATGGAGCTGTGTTTCATAGGGACAGTACACAAGAAAGGATGAAGTGCCTTCCCCAAGTCCCTGAGGTGGTCATGGAAGAAAGCAGACAGGCCTGCGCTCCAAAAGAACTGTGGGGCATTGTTTGCTGGCTTAAATGCAGACCCAAGGAAGCTGAGAGCACCGCCATTGCCCCCCAGCCCCCTGGACCACAGCCTTCCTGGGCTGACCCCAAGGAGATACTTCCAAAAGATTTTCCCTCAATGATGCTGGTCTTTATTAGTCACAGCTGATTTTTCAGGTCCAGCTAACCAGCTTCAAAGCAAAGGTTTCACTTCAGATTTTTTTTTTTTTTTTTTTGTCTTTTTGAGACAGGGTCTCCCTGTAGCCCCAGCTGTCCTGGAACTCACTCTGTAGACCAGGCTGGCCTTGAACTCACAAAGATCCGCCTGCTTCTGCCTCCCAAGTGCTAGGATTAAAGGCATGCACCACCATGCCCGGCCCACAGATTCTTAATCATAAGTATCACACAAATGGCCCTAACAGAGTCCTTGCTTCCCTCTGAAGCATCACAAGCTAGGCCTCCAGTGTGTGCCCTTCTCTCAGCAGGCTCGTTTCACGCTCCCACAGAACAACACATTAAGCTCGGAGCACCCAGGGCTTTTCCAGTTCAAAGCCCCACACACAGTCCCCTAGAAAACAACACGATCAGCCCATCACAAGGGCCCACTTTTCTGGTGCCAAGTTCAGTTCTAGTCTGCTGCTGTGCTGCTGTGATAAAATCCTGACCATGACCAACTCTGGAGGGAGGGGGGTATTTGGCTCAGCAAGCAAGCAAGCCAGCAGTGTCCTCTGCTTCAGTTCCTGCCTCGCTCCAATCACTGATGGACCATAACTTGTAAACCAAATAAACACTTTCCTTCCACAAGGTGGTTTTGGTCAGTTTTATCACAAGAGAAAGTAACCAGGACAGCGTCTTATCATAACAGAACGAATCAGAAGTCAGTTACAAAACGAAAACAGAAATACGTGGAAAAGAATGTGTTTGCAAAGAAATCTTGAGGGAAATGAGAAGATACCTCAAAACAAATGAAATCATGCCAAAGGTCAAGGATGAAGCAGCGGCAGAGCCTGCAGCTCTAGAACACACACTAGAGAAAATAAGCTTAACTGCGTATCAATTATTTAGAGGAGAAAGAGCAAACCGAACCCAAAGTTAGAGCATTCAACAGCAAAAAGTAACAGGAAATCAGCCAAATCGGAAATCTGGTCCCTGGAAAGGCCAATAAAACTGGGGTTTGATTCCCAGCACCTGCATGGTGGCTAAGAACCATCTTTAAGCCAGGCATGGTGGCGCATGACTTTAATCCTAGCACTCAGGAGACAGAGGCAGGTGGATCTCTGTGAGTTTAAGGCCAGCCTGGTCTACAAAGTGAATTCCAGGCCAACTGGGGCTACAGGGAGACCCTGTCTCAAAAAAACAAAAACAAAACAAAACAAACCCGACAGTACTTTAGCAAGACTAAGAAAAATTATCCAGGCCGAAGAGATGGCTCAGTGGTTAAGAGCACTGCCTGCTCTTGCAGAGGACCCAGGTTAGATTCCCAGCACCCGCATGGTGGCGAACAACACAATAACTACCCTTAACTCCAGTTCTGATGCCGCCTACCGACTCCACCGGCATTGTGCATCACAGGGGCACTTACACCTGGGCAATAGACTCATAAAAATGATAACGTATTTTTAAAAATCAAGAAAAGTGAGGTGATCACAGATATTGCAGAAATAACAAGAGATTATTAGGAACAACTGTATACCAGCAAATTAAGTACCCAGATAAGCTTGAATAACCACCTACCAAGAAAAACTATGGGCTTTGCTAATGAATTCTACCATAAATTTTTCATTATTTTGGTTGTTTTTGTTTTTGTTTTGAGACAGGCTCTCACTGTGAGCCATATTGACCTGGAATTTGCTACGTAGACCAGGCTGACCTAGAACTTGCAGAGCTCTGCCTGTTTCTGTCTCCTGAGTACTGGGATTAATGCCGTGTGCTACTGACCTTCTACCATAAATTTAAAGGGGGATTCTCACTCTCCTTTTCAAATTCTTATGAAAAAACGAGTAGGAGGAAATACTTCCTGACTCAGTGACTGGCATTTTCCTGATACCAAAGACAGCAAAAGACACATTCTATATTATAGACTAGCATCTGTTGGATGGATATAGGTGCAAGTTACTAGCAAACTGAATTCTCTAGCATTTTTATAAGGATTATAGACAATGACTGAGATTTTTGTCCTCTGGATCAAAAGGATGATTCAGTGTGTAAAAATTGATACACTCTAGAACATTAATAGACCAAAAATCCCACATTTTTATCTCAGTTGATACTGAAAAAGGACTTGACAAATTTCAACATCTTTTTACTATTAAGGTAGAGAAAGAAATGAATGACTTCAAATGAAAGAACATTTTACGAAAAACCTATAGCTAATAATCCTACTAAATGCAAAAAGACAATGTTTGCCCCATCAGGGTAAGACAAAGGTGTCACTGTCATAGCTTTTATTCTATTTAACACTTGAAGTCCCAGACATAGCAACTAGGCAAGAAACAGAAAGCATTTAAATTGGAAATGGAAAATATCTGCTCTCTCTCATAAGCTATGTAATCTTATATGTAGGAAATCCAAAAGATTCTATATATAAAACTATTAGGGCTAAAAAAGGAATTCAGAAAGTTTGCAGGTACTCGGTAACACAAACAGCACTTTTTTTTTCTCACTAACTGGGTCTCACTCGGGTACCCCAGGTTGGTCTTGAAGTCACTACTCTCCTGTCTCAGCCTATGGAGTGCTGGGGTTACAGCATGTACCATGATGGCCTCCAGCATTTTATACACTAACAATCCAAAAGAGAGACTAAGAGCAGTCAGCACAGACAGTAATATCAAAAAGAACAAAAAGCTAGGTGTTGAAATTCAGCCAAGGAGATAGAGAACTATAAATTATGAAACACTGCTGAAAGAAATTCGGGGACATATGCCAGGTACATGGATCAGAGGTACAATGCCAATACCCCAAAATGATTGACTCCTGGACCCTTGAAAAGTGAAGTCTTCTGCAATGGAAAATCTACCCTAAAATTTACCTATATATAATTTCAGTGAACTCCAAATGGCCCAGGAAAATCCAGGATAAAGGAAAGAAGTCTGAGGTTTCTTTTTTTTTTTTTTTTACTTTTACAACTTACTATGAACAGTGTCATACTGACAAAAGCAGAGACAAAGACCAACAGAGTAGAATGGAGGCCGGCAGCGGTGCTGGGGACGAGATCTGCACGTGTGGAACGAGCCGGGCCTTACGTGTACAACTAATTAGAGCAAAAATGTAAGCAAAACTAGTTTTGCTAGAAGAAAATGGGAGAAAAGGTGTACTGCCTGGGGTATGTGCAGAGTTCTTAAGAGACATCAAAAACACAAGCAACAAGAGAAAAATAAGTCATGCCTCATAAAAATTCTACATTGAAGGACCCTGAGGAGAGTGAAAGACAGATCCCTTAGTCATTAGAGGAATTTACATGAAAACACAATGAAAGACTCCTTTATAACTACTGGAGAGCTACTATCAAATGAGTGAGGATATGGAGAAATGAGAACCCTGTGTATTGCTGGTAAGAATGTAAAAATGCCATAGCTGTGTGGGACAGAGTGACTACAAGACCTTCCAATTCTCCTAGGTATAGACCCAGAACAGTGAAGAAGGACTTAGCTGGGCCTTTGTAAACGACTGTTCACATCAGACCATTCACAGTTTTCACAGACAGATGAATGGGTAGACAACGTAGTACATCCATATCACAAACCATCTATCCTAAGAAATGAGATTCTGATGCTCACTGCAACATGGAACCTTGAAAACATGCTAAGTGAAGAGCCAGATATAAAAAGACAAATACATTCCAGTTTCCATGAACAAGAGGGACCGGGAAAGGCTAGATTAATAGAAACAGAATGGACCTGAACTGAGGGGCGGGGGGGTCAGAGCCGGCTGAATAAGTAGTTTTCATGCAGCAGGTTCTATAGAGGATGGCACTGATAGTTACACATCATTGTGAACGCATGTAATGTGGCAAAACTGTACATCAAAAGGGTTTAAATAGCAAATTGTGTATATATGTTGCCATACAAAATCAGGAGTTACAATAATTCGCTCTATATTAAGTGTAAGTTGCTTGATACAGATTGTTCTTCCTAAATATACAACTTGGAGGTTTTAGGACATTAACTCACCTCTCTAGAGGCAGAGATGAAGGTGTTGTTATATATTACACATATTTATAGATCTTAAAATCCTGATTATGAATAAGGATGCTTTAAAGAAATCTAAGAAGCTGGGGGTGAGGAGCTGGACCCGTGGGGAGTGTTTACCGTCGGGCGGGTGTGCTTCAGCACCTATCATCCCAGAGCTCAAGAGGCAGAGATGGGATCCCTGTAGCAAGCCAACCAGCTAGACTCGGAGAACCGGGCAGCTCCAGGCTTCTGTCCACACACATACAGGCAGACAGACACACACATCGAAAGTTTAGAGCAGTTTTTGGAGCCTTCATGGCTTAAATCCTGTCTAGGCCATCTGGAGCTACAGGGAGACCGTCTTTAAAAACAAGGGGAAAAGTGTGAATGGAAACTCGTGCACCTGCAGGCTAATGGTGCAGGTGTCTTCACACCTGCCCTTAACCCCAGGTCCAGTCCAAGTGAGTCCTTCTGCCATTCTGGCTTACCTCTGGTCAAAAGACAGGGCCATAGCTCGGATCCCAGCATCACAGCCTGGGTAGGCAAAGAGCTGCTTGAGGTCAGATACTTGCCGCACGATCACCACACCGTTGTCCCCTCCTGTGAGCAGGTACTGCCCGTCTCGGCTCAGCTGCATGGCCTGTGCGAAGGAAGGCAGCAGTCAGTGGAGACTTGGCTCCAGGAGGGGCATTACCACCAGGCTCTACTGTGGCTGCTACTGCAACCCAAGGGTGCAGCAGAGGACAAGGCACTGTGGAAGCGATCCTCAGTTCCTAGGACACTGAATTATACAAAGCCTGCCATTTTCCAGAAGTCAAATGGACAAGGTTTGGCAATACTACCAAGTCAGGGGTGGGGGTTTTGCTCTGCAAACTCAGTTGTACAAATGCTTCCTGAGATTTAGGGGGGAAGAGGGGTAGCACTGTGATGAGCTTCCCAGCAGCTTGTCCATTGTGTACGGATTTGCTGAACACTTTCGACCACGCCTTGGCAGACAGGAGCCAGCATGTAAACCATGCCCCAGGGAAGTACCCGGCAGCTCCTGGACCTTTGTGAGCCCTGCTAGATTTTTGCATCTGTGAGCCACCACTTCCTAGGTAGTCAAGAACCAGGCTCCATAGCTCTCCACCGTGCTCATCTCCTGTTCCTGCTGAACACACAGGGGAGGCTGGGGATCTGTTCTCTGATTCCATAAGAGCCTGTGGGCTGAATGCAAACCGTCTGCTTCTTGATCTTGGGAATATTCTCACTTGTTTTTCAGAGGCAAGCTCTCATGTAACAGGAACTGGCCTTTCACTCACTGTGTAGCCGAAGATGACCTTGAACTTTCCTGACTGTCCTGTCTTCATATCCTGAATAGTGGGGTTACAGATGAGCCCCAGCACACCCTGTTTATGCAGTGCTGGGCACTGAACCCAGGTCCTTAGACATGCTAGGCAGGCAAGCTACCTATGGGAACTGGCTGGAAAAAATGTCCATGTCACATCAAGATTATGATTCTAAGTCTGAACGCTCATAAATAAGGTTGTGTCAGGACCCAGCTACACCCCTTTGTCTACGGCCGCTTTCAGGAGGGTTAAACACAGCCCTCCAATGTGCTCTTCCTCAGAACGTATCTGCACCCCATGACAAAAGGCCCCTCCCTCCTGCCACAGCCACTCTGCCTGCCTCCTCAGGTGCCCTGGGCATTCCTCTTCCTCAATTAGCTCACCAATTCCACAGGGGCAGCAGAAGGTTCTAGCACCTCTGGCAAGCAGCTGCATGCCTGTATGGCCATGGTAGCCATGGGAACACAGGCTGCTAGACCTTCCACAGAGCAAATTCTACCCTGCTTCTGGATTTCAAGACCTTGTTTAACTGCCTCAAATCTTTTTCTTTGAGAAATTTGTAAAAAATTTTAGAAAAGCAAGGGCAGTTTCCTACTGTTAGTTCACATCCATGGCAACTGTTAGCAGTCTACTGAATAGAGCTTATTCTCAGAACACAAAATCCATCTAAGAAGTGAGCCACATGTGGAGCACACCTTAGTCATAGTGCTGTCTGTAACTGAGTGGGGAACGATTTAATGTATTTTTTAAATTTTATGTGTATGAGTGTTTTGCCTATATGTACGTATATGCCCCTGTGTTGTGTCATGCAATGCCTGCAGAGGAACTGGAGTTATGGATGGCTGTTCCTGCAGTGTGGGTGCTGGGAACCAAACCTGCATCCTAGCCAAGAGCACCTAGTGCTCTTAACCACTGAGCCATCCTCCAGCCCTCTTCAACTAAGTCTTATTAACTAAATACCATATTAAGATTCTTCAACATGAGTAAAAACCAATCTCTCCCCTTCCCTTCATCTTGCAAGGGGCAATCTCCTGGGGTCATCCAGGAACTGCAGTGAGGACCAGGACAATAATTACTTCTGCACTTAAATGCAACTTACGAAAACCCATTAACTTCATGGTTACGGCCCCCCTGAACTTCAGACTTGAGGCTTTTTACTGGGTAAGTGCTATATTACAACATAAATCAAAACTAGCAGTCTTCAATTCTTTTTCTAGTGAGACTCTCTAATGCTACTTGTTTGGAATGAAATAAAAATAAGACACTTAGATACATTGCCCTCTTCAAAAAACATATTAAAGAACCAGAGACCTCCCAAGGTAAAGAGTACTCTTCTGGTCTCTCTCCTAAGCAGTGAAAACTACTGTGGCTGCCTTCCACCAGAGTGGTAACCCCTCCCCTCAGGATCCAGGGCAGGCTGTGACTAGCGATTTGAAGAGGCCCTGGAACCTGCTGACTCATCCCACTAGATCCCACGGGCTTTGAAGGGTGCCTGCTGTTCTGGTGCCTGAGGGTACTAACGGGCTACAGCAGCGTGCTGGGGATGCCCGCATCCTAAAGCACACCTCCAAGAAAAAGGAAAAAAAGAGTTCTTTGTGGGGAATATGGCAGTTAGAACTCTGTTGATGATTAAATAACTGCTACTTAAATTTAAGGGACTCATTATGACACCTACACATTGACTGATACACTGTGGTATACTGTTCACTAAAGTGTGACTGAGCAATTTGGGATCTAAACAAAAACAGGTGGAAGCCTTGATTAGTGTAGCAGTTGCCTGGTATTTTTAAAAAAACCTAGTTTGGGGGGCTGGGCAGGTGCCGAATTCTTGTGCGTGCCCTAGTTAGGGGCTCAGGCCAGGTGTTTTGTTATTTGTCTCCAGTTCCCAGCCTACAGTTTCCTCCTGAGGCTGTTAGCTGGGAAACTGTCAGTCTCTGGAGCCAGGGGCAGGGAGTGCTCATTTTAGGTTAGCTCACTTTAATCACATGGTTGCCACTTACAAGTTAGTATGATAAAGTGCAGGCATGCTGGGGAAAAGCAACGGATTGTTTAGGCCTAAAATCCAGTGGGAAATATCATGGGGGAGGGAGGGGGATGGCTGCGGGGCATAAGGGAGAGGCCCGTATGTGTGAGCAGGCCACCAGAGCTTCCCCGCTGCCGCCTCGAGGCCCTTCCTAGGGGCTCTGGCCTAACTGAAATGCCACAGAAACTGTTCCAGCCAGTGAGTGGTTTCAAATTATTTTACAGATTTATTAGTGTAGCTGACAATATAATCGCAACTCAAAGTGACAGATTATCAACATTATTATTGTAAAGAAAAGAAGAAAGGAAAATCCTCTGATGTGTACTTGGCTTAAATGAAGTATTATGGGAAAGAGGGGAGAAATAAAAGCAGAGCGCGAGTGTCTGTGCAATGCGTCTGGCTGGAGGCGGCTTGTGGGCGGCCAGCAGGAGAAGCAGCGGGCTGGGACGTGGGCCGCAGTGCGGGCTGGGACGTGGGCCGCAGTGCGGGCTGGGACGTGGGCCTGGGCCGCAGCACAGCCTGCGGTAGGGCTTCCGCAGCTCGTATCCAGGCACTGGAATTTACATGGGTGGTGGTTACAGGCGACGACCACCTTCTGAGGGCAGAGGTGCCTGACACTGCTGGTACCCCAACACATCTTGGGTCCCCTCACTGAACACAGGTCATATATGCCTCCACACCCATTTTGGAAAATGACATCACAGCTTCATTTCCCCTAACCCTATACAGTAGCCTGGAATTACGAAGGAAGGCACCTCAAAAAAATGGCTTAAAGGAGCAGCCGAGCACTTTCCTCAGCCTCTGAGGAGTCTGTCTGCCACAGCTGACCTGGTCTGTGCAGTCCCATCCACGCGCTGGCTGGTGGTGCACCTTTGGTGTGGGGACGTTGCCCTGACAGCTCAAAACCAAGTTCTTCAGTGAACTCTGCCTCCCTCACTGCCCTGCTTCCCAGCAGGGAGGACAACGCTGAAGAGCCTTTTGGACACTCACCCTTATGTGGTCATCTGTTTCCACCGTGGCCTGCAGTTTTCCATTCACACTGAAGGTGCAGAAGCAGCCGTTTTCGTAGAAGATGACACAGTGGCCTTCTCTGGAAGCCTGGATGAGTTTTGGTTTCAGACAGTTTTCAGGACCCTCCAAGGTCCTTAACAAGTCTCCATTCATGGAATGTATGAGACATGGTCCTTCTGAGAAGACAGGAGCAGAAGGAAATGAATCATGTGATGAAAACAGACGGGTGCTGCTGGGGCTGTCTGTTAAGTGTGAGGCCCTGGATTCAATCCCAGCTCTAGTCAAGGAAGGAAAGGAGAGACGGGACCCGAGTCTTGAGTGTGGCTCAGCTGGGCTTCACAGAAGCTGCCATGTGTCAGTTACTTTGCAGAGTCCTGGCCTCATGTTTGCCAGCTCTTCCCCTTCCTTTCACAGGGCAGAGGAAGCAAGTTATACTTGCTCACTTTTTCTCAGAGACAGGAAGTTAGTTCCCAAAATTCAACATGCCAAGAGCTGGGACAAATCTCAGCAGGAACTGCATAGCTTCCAAAAGGAACAGGACAATTTCCCAATCCCAGAGCAGTTCCTAGTGAGGCTGAGATGCAAACACTGCATCCCCAGGCACGTGGCACGGACCAGCTCGCCAAACGCCTGACCCCAAAATTCACACTTGGGATCCTTCTGCTACTTCAGGCCCACTGAGTGGTCTTACTTCCCTGAAGTACCAGCTGGTGCTGTCCGCAGCTCCCCAGGGACCCCAGGCTGAGAAGCCCGAGGACAGGAGCTGCTGGAAAGCCACGTGCATCAGAGCTTGTCTTTTTCTCCTGTGCACCCACCACATGCAAAGTAAAGTACCAACAACTGTGGTGAGCAAGTTCGGAGATGTGATGGGACTGTGGTCTGTGGCTGTTTCTCTCCTGGCTGCAGGGACTCCCTGCTGACTTCCTGCATGGCTACGGCTACAGATGGCATGCCTTGCAAACAATGGCTCAGCTCATGCCTTCCAAAATGGCTCAGCTTTCGCTGGGCCATCAAAGGGCTGAACACTCTTGGTGTTCTCCAACATAAATACCACAGGCAAGTCTTTGCTTTTTACACACTTCTGGCATACATGAATTGGCCAACAAAGACGAACTTTACTAGCGAAGTGCACAGCAATTAGCCTGAATCTGAACTGCGTATACATGGAGTCCTAGAGAGGAAGTCAGCTGTGGACAAAGCGGAACAGCCAGGACGTAGGGGAAGGAAGCTTGTCACTGTAACTAGGAAAGTGCTGTAACAGAACTGTAACAGAACTGATGATGTCTAGAAAAAATGACACCCAGAAAAGCCTCACATTATATGAACCCAGACGATATTTCAGGACACTGGAAGCACAAAAAGAAGTTAGAAGTTGGTCCAAACAGAGGGATAGCAGCTGACCAGCACACAGAAAAGCCCTTTGCTCTTTAAGCATTCAGGGCAAGCCGTGGCCAGCACTGCTCCACACGCTGCAGGAAGAAGTGAGGTGATTTTATTCGGGTGCTCCTGATGTTTTCAACTAAGTATACTTGAGTAAACCAGTCTCAATAGTTATTCATGTCCTGGGCTGGAGAGATAGCCTAGCGGTTAAGAGCGCCGACTGCTCTTGCAGAGGACCGGGGTTTGATCCCCAGCACCCACGTGGCGGCTGAGAACCACCATCTGCAACTCCAATTCCAGGGGAATCCGACACCCTCTTCTGACCTCCGCGGCATTGCACGACATGGGTGCACAGACCTACATGCAGACAGTACATTCATACACATAAGTAAATATATAAAATTTAAAAAAAAAGTTATTCATGTCCTTATATATACAAACACAGAACTGAGTAACTGAGTTTTTGTTTTGTTTTTGAGACAGTGTCTTACTATGTAGACTAGAACTTGTTATTTAGACCAGGCTGGCCTTGAACTCACAGACATCCACCTGCCTCTTCCTCCTGGGTGCTGGGTTAAAGGTATACATCACCATGAAAAGATTTTAAAATTTCCTGGTGAGACAGTGCTGCAGATCATTTTGTGTGATTTCGGCTTGCATGGTCACTTTTGTGGTTTACAGTATCGTGGATGATCTATGATAATTTTACATGTCTAATTTGGATCACATACAGTCCAAGAAGTCATATTAACTCAGGATGTATGAAACCAATGGGTATATGAAAGAAAAAAAATCTAGTGGAATTGCTATTAGTATTACTATTTCACTGCTTTGACCAACTAAATTTTTAAAAGCAAACCTTTAAATATTTAATATGCCTTGTTAGCTACACTATTATAGTTCAGGCCACAGATATGGTGACTCAGATACCTTGTGCTTCTCCACTGTAAGCTTCAAGAGAAGACTATGTGCTTTGTCCTCAGCACAGTGCAGAGAGATGGACAGACTGTTACCTTGGAGGGAGAGGCACTGGACTGCCAGGCACGCTCTTACTGGTGGCTCCTGTTTGTTGTACATGCTCTTGGGGAGTATATTAAATTCAGGACAGGGCTAGCAGCACCAACTGCCAGGCAAGCCAATTCTAGTCCTTTCTGTTCTATCCTCAGTGCCACTCCAAGCCTGTCTAGTCCTGAAATTTAGAAGTCAAGCAGGATCTGGGGCCAATGAGCTGGCTCAGCGGATAAAAGCATTTGTCACTGAGCCTGATGACCCGAGTTCAGTGACCAGGACCCACATGGTGGGAGAAGAGAAGCGGCTCCCACAAGTTGTCCTTTGACCTCCGCATGCATGGGTGTGGGTGAGCACATAGTAAATAAACATAAAGATGGCATGGTGAGGGCTGGAGAGATGCAGCACTCAGAGATATAGGCACTGGCTGCTCTTGCAGGGCACTTACATGGTAGCTAACAACCATCTGAAACTCTGAATCCAGGGCATCCAATGTTCTCTTCTGGCCTCTGTAGGCACTGCATGCATGAGTGCACTTGCATACATGAAGGCAAGTCCCTCATAAAATATTTTTTTTAAGACAGGGTCAGGATATTCCTTCAGTTGTGAGATGGAGCACAGATTATGAAAGGTCAGTCAGAAGAATGAACACACACAAAGATGCTCCTTATTTGTGCCTCGTGGAAGTGAGAGAACCAATAGGCTGCTGTCTGGTGAACATCTTAGATCCTTTATAGCAGTGAACTGAAGCCTGGCACCGAGGAGAATGCTCAGCATCTTTGCTCTGGTCATGTGAACAATGAGTCCCTCAAATGTAGCTACCACTGCCAAGGAACTTAATCTTAGCTAATTTATATTTAAATAGCCTTACAGGGCTACCATAACAGACTTGAGCTTTACAGAACAGGAGTCCACCTCAGCTTTGTTGTCATCAATAGAAAACAAGAGCACTGAAGAAATCATAGCTCTACCTTGAGAACCACTTAACACCAGGCCCAGCTCAGCGCAGACGGCAGCACAGGTGATCTCGTAGTCATGACCCGTGAGAATGGCCCGAGGAGTGGTGGTCTCACCTAGAGAGAGAGAAGGAAAAAAGGCAAATCAAGTGTATAAAGATTGACCTTATTCCCGATTCTGATCAATGCTTAAGCCTGTACAGTTTGAGAACAAGAACTTGCCCCCCCCAAAAAAAAACTATTTTAGGACTAGATCCAAACTTTGCTATACTTGATTTTGAGGTCTCTGTGTTTCTAAATTTCAAGGATTCTTTATGCAGTTATCTAATGATAATGGTTTAAAGCTTGAAGCTAAAGATCATAAAAACCCATATTATATACTGTTTCAGACACATTCCAAATATAAGAAATGACCCCTTCAATTAAATGATTCAAAAAATAGGGATCTGATTGTAATAAACTCGCAAAAACATAACATAGCTAGATAAGGTAGGCAAAATGCTTGCCTTGAGCTGAACCGTGTGCGTCTCAGTGAGCGTCTCTAGTTAGAATGGCCACTCCACTCGGAAGGGGAAGTCTTAGCTTCCAGTTCAATGAAACGTTTGCTGTGTCTCCTGGCAAAAGCACTCCCCCCTTTGGAACCAAAACGTCTAGACCAGAAGAACGCAAGGTCGTGGGTACAGGAAGCAAAAATTTTCCTACTGGGTTACTAGGGGTGACAGTGAGTGGAATCAGTCCCACTTGCCCACAGCGCTTCACCTAAGACTTTCCCCTTTCACTGTCAATTATACTTTTATGGAACACACACACACACACACACACACACTATGAAAAAGTTGAAATAACTTGATACCAATGTTGATCTATGCTTAAGCCTGTATAGTTTGAGAATCTGTCTAAAAAACCTTATAATAAAGTGATTCTTTTTTTTTTATTTTTTATGTGTATGAATGTACTGTCTGCATGTAGGTTTGTGCACCCGTGTCATGCAATGCCTTGGAGGTCAGAAGAGGGCGTCGGATTCCCCCGGAACTGGAGTTACAGATGGTTCTCAGCCGCCATGTGGGTGCTAGGGATCAAACCCGGGTCCTCTTCAAGAGCAGTTACACTCATAACCGCTAGGCCATCTCTCCAGCCCTGATTCTTCTTTTAAAGGGACTTGAGCTTAATTTATATTTCCAAGAAAGGTCTCTTCCAACTCCACAGGCCACTGCAACCCCATATAAGACAATATGGACTAGGATTTTTATCTCCAAGCAGCCTTTCTTTAAATATCTATTATCTCATGTATTTTCTGGACACATAAATCTCACGCTACCTTTCCTTTTGCCTCATTCAAAGAACAGAGGAAAAAAAAACACCCCTCTGTGTAGCTCCAAAGCTGCTGTTCTTCTTAGGGAGAGGGTCAATGAGTTCTTCAAATTTCTTGCAAAATATGTGCACACTAGTTGGACTCCTTGGGAGACAGAGTTGGTCTCTCTGTAGTCCCACCTAGCCTGGAACTTGCTATGTAGACCAGGCTGGTCACAGAGATCCACTTGCCTCTGCCTCCAGCCACACTCAGTCTTGGGTTACATATTTTTAAAAGATGGATAACATAAATTTGGAGGGAGATGTGTTTGGGGGGGTAGGGGGAGCTGGAAGGAGGGTATATATGTGATTAAAATTTGTACATGTATGAAATTTTCAAAGAATGAAAAAAAATAGGTGCCATGCCTGTTTTTCTCAGTGGCAGAGGAGGAAAAGAAACTTCACTGAAGGCACAGAGATACATGGCTCCCAAAAAGGCAACAGCAAATGTTTTGCTTCAAAGGAGCCTAATTCTCATGCCTTGCCTAGAGCCTGCAGCGACTCAAGGTCTAGTGTGGCACATGACAAGTGTGCCATGTGCATGGCTGTGTCCTCGCTGTGCCTCTCACGGCTTCGGTGATTACAGATACTTCTGGGTGGGAGTTCATCCTGTTATGGATGTGCCACACTGGCTGGACATTAGCCTCCAGATGCCAAGCTGGCCAACATGCCTAGAGAAGAGAAGACCTCAGTTGACAAACGGGCCAGGGAAGAAGTGGAACAAGCGGCTTGGCTTCATTTTATTTTGAGTTAAGAACACTGGTGAGGTATATCTACCTAAATTAGAAAGTATACTTGGGGGCTGGAGAGATGGCCTAGCGGTTAAGAGCGCCGACCGCTCTTACAGAGGACCCGGGTTCGATCCCCAGCACCCACATGGCAGCCGAGAACTGTCTGAAACTCCAGTTCCAGGAGAACTCCAGTTCCAGGGGAATCCGACACCCTCTTCTGACCACCGCAGCATTGCACGACACAGGTGCACAAACTTGCATGCAGACAGTACATTCATACACATACAGAAATAAATAAAATTAATAAAAAAAATTTTTTTAATTAAAAAAAAGAAAGTATACTTGATAGTTTTCAAATCAAAAGGAAACTCTCAATAGAACTGTTTTTTTCTTAATTCCATACATTTGGAAAAAGAAATTTAAAGAAGCAAATAATATATAAGTCCATCAAAACTTATTTAATTTTCTGTGAAAGATAATCTTTGCTGTGAAATATATAAACATTTTGGCTGGGTGTGGTGGCGCACGCCTTTAATCCTAGCACTTGGGAGGCAGAGGCAGGTGGGTCTTTTTGAGTTCAAGGCCAGCCTGGTCTACATGGCGAGTTCCAGGACAGCAGGAGCTACAGGGAGACCCTGTCTCAAAAAGACCAACCCCCCCCAAAAAAATAATAAAATAAATAAATAAACATTTTGGGGCTGGAGAGATGGCCTAGCAGTTAAGAGTGCCGACTGCTCTTGCAGAGGACCCGGGTTCGATCCCCAGCACCCACATAGCGGCTGAGAACCATCTTTAACTCCAGTTCCAAGGGAATCCGACAGCCCTCTTCTGACCTCTGTGGCATTGCACAATACGGGTGCACAGACCTACATGCAGACGGTACATTCATACACATACAAAATAAATAAAGTTAAAAAAAAAATTCTATGCTTGAAAAAGTTAACATGTTAGCCCTGACTTACCCTTTGCCATTAAGTTCCAAATTCCACAAAAATAGCATTGGAGTGTTTTTCTTGAAATTACTGTCTAATTATATCTATTTGCGGTGTTTTTATCAACAGTTAAAATCATTATGATCTAAGGAATACATTTTCAATGTGATTGTTCCTTTTTTGTTTTTCCAAGTTACAAATGATTTTAATGGGTAGTGAGATTTTTGTTTTAACTTGAATGGTTTGGTATTCTTCAATGGAAAGTGAAGGTTTGAAGGAAAATAAATGAAAAAATGAGAGCAATTTACATATAAACCAAAATGAAGGGCGCAGCAGACATCCTCTGGTAGGCCTGTCAATGCTCATTGTTTTCTAGATTGAAGAACATCTGCTCAGGAGCCTAATGAAGGAAGGGAAGAGATTGCTCTGTTTTCTTTCTTTAATGTATGAGCTGAACTGTGAATTGTTTGGGGCTGTGAAGTCAGAGGGTAGGAAGCAGAAAGTGGGGTGATCTGTACGTTTTCTCCTTTCTGAACACAATTTGTTTTGCTTACAAAATACTAGTTTCATGAATGCAAAATATACCAAATTGTTTTCAGACACAAAAACCAGAAGACTCACAGCCATACAAAATAACAACAACAAAAAAAAAGGATTTTCCTTTCCTGTGGCCTGATCTCTAAGTAAGGGACTGTTCAGTACTGGACTTTGGCTGCAAAGTTTGGCAAAATGTTTCCTAGTCCAGGAAACAGGTTAGACAGTTCAGGAAATATGAAGGGGGTGGGGGGAGAAACATAACAAATTAAAAGCAGGAGGTAGAGCTAGCATCCTCTTAGTTAGCTGGTTCTACAAATACTCATTAGATCTACAGTAAAAACCAAAACAGAAGCAAAAAACCAAGCTGTGCTCTGCTTGCCTAAATTCAACAATACAGGAGAAGAAAAGCAGTTCACGGCTCCCTTACCTGCCTGACCGATGGAGCATTCTTCACATTTTTCCTTATCAAAAACTGTGCTCAAAAACCAGTTGGATCTTTATAAGTAAGGATAAACCAAGAGCTTTAAAATTTTAAATTTCACTATTACCAATATAATTCTATGATATGGGCTTGAAGCAAACATACTGCTTGAGCTTGGCAGACATTCTGGGAATCACTTGAAATGAAATTAAAAGCAGAAGGGATTGTTGGAGACAGAACACGGGCTCTCTCTGAGGCTCTTTTTGTTTCTGAAGTTACTCTGGATCTATCCTGGGTCACACGGAAGTGGGGTGACAGCATCACACAGAAGAGAAAGGCCCGGCTTCCTTGCGTCTGGGTGTGGAAAGCGCAGACCGATGGGCTTGGCTGCACTCCTCCCCTTGGTCCAGAGCTGCCCCTCCTGGCTACCTGTCAGCTCACACTAGGATAACTCGGGCTATCAGCACGAGCAGCATGATGCTGGCCATGCTTTCCTTTTCAGACTCCAAAGCTATCGCCAATCTCCCAGCATTTTTTTTTTTTTCAACTAAATAACAAGCAGGAAAAGTCTTCTGAAAAATCCCAGTTTAAATCCTTTGATAAAAATGTTCACTTGTTAATGGATGCCAACCTTTGCTTTCTCAGATAGCAGGATCTAGGATCCCACTAGAGCAGATCACAGACCAGAACAGATCCCCTTAAGAACCTTTGGAAGTCTTACTGATTGAAAAATTGCCATGGCTTTCAATAATGCTGGAAGAAAAATTTATCTTGTTGGTAGTTTTAAGAGGCTACACTTCAAACTTCTTAAAGAAAAATAAAAAGAGTAAAAGGACAGACTTCTAGCATTGCTTTGAAAAGCTCAAGCAATTACTTCAAAGGAAAGGGGTCTTTGTGTGAGAGCAGGTTTATGAGCACTGATGCAGAGCCTACGGGAAGCTGAAAGGGAGACTCTGCATCCTTACGAATGGCCTTAGAGGAAGATGAACAAGTCAAATGAGATTAAAGACAGCCCAAGCCTGCCACAGAGCCCCGACACGTCAGTTTTTACAGATGTGCTTTTATTCGGCACACACAGTGAACTATCAGTGCTAAGTCATACACTCTAATAACCCAGCTTGCATTTAAACAGCAAAGCATCCATAGCACCCTGTTAACATCTATACTGGACCTGTGTATTAGCAGAATTAATTTAATACCACCGGATAGAAAATAAATGCTTTCATTAAATGTGTTTCTTTGGCAAATTCATAATATTAAATATGTTTCTTTATCAAATGAACTCTAAACCTCTTGAAATTTTATATCTAAAAGAATAAAAGGTAATTCTTCTATCTTGTTTATAAATATCAAATGAGAAAGATAATTCTTCAGATCTGTTTCCATTAAAGGAGAAAAATAATTCATGTAAAATATACTAGACATAATTTTTGGCAAACTTTTAGTTAGTAAAAAAAGATAAAAGAAGTTCTTGCTATCTTTAAGATTATCACCTCAGTCATAAAAATTCAAAAGGGGCAGGTCTCATTAACTTAATATGTTATTAGCAGAGCAAATCACCATAATTCAATCACTGTTTCTTTAACAGCACCTATCATGAAATGAAGCAAGCTCTACATTTTCCTATTCCCATTTTTTTTTTTTTTACCCCCTTTGGTCTTTTTGAGACAGGGTGTTGCTATAGCCCCAGCTGGCCTGGAACTTGCTATGTAGACCACGCTGATTTTGAACTCGCAGAGATCTGCCTGCCTCTGCCTCAGCCCCAAGAGTGCTGTGTATGCCACCATACCTGGCTATTCTGAGTCTTATAAATATCAAACTACTTCTAACTAATGCTTAGTTGGATGACTTCCTGGTCATAAGTTAACACACCCCACTGTTCACTCAGTCGTTCCTTTACTCCTGCATTTACTTAATACCATTTATTGATACTGTAGGTATTATGTGTGATACACTGGAAAATAAGGACAGGAATACAATATGGTCTTTTTAACAAGTGGTCATTTGTATCTGGGGATATAGTTTAGTTGTAGGGTGCTTATTTGTGTAAGGCTTGGGGACCAATCCCGAGCACCACAAAAACAAAACAATAAAATCAGAAGTTAACTGCTCATTCAATCAAGTTTTGTCTATCTTACCATAAACTTGTAAATTATAAGTATGATTTTAACTGTACTTAAAACCAAGCTGCTTATTACAACTGCTTTATATGCAAAATAAATATTAATAAAGTCTTTAAGTAGACACAACTGATAATTTTCAACATCAGTAAAATATAGTGTATCTAAAGAAAATTAAAACCAAAAGTGAAACTTGATTTCCTTTAAAAATTCAAAAGGAAGTGTGTTTTTTTTGTTTTGTTTTGTTTTGTTTTTGAGACAGGGTCTCCCTTTAGTTCTAGCTGGCCTGGAGCTCACTCTGTAGACCAGGCTGGGCTTGAACTCACAGAGATCAGCCTGCCTCTGCCTCCTCAGTGCTGGGATTAAAGGTGTGCTCCACCATGCCTGGCAGAAGTGTCTTTGAAATGACATGTTTAAGCTGGGCGTGGTGGCGCACGCCTTTAATCCTAGCACTCGGGAGGCAGAGGCAGAGGCAGGTGGATCTCTGTGAGTTCAAGGCCAGCCTGGTCTACAGAGTGAGTTCCAGGACAGCTGGGGCTACAGGGAGACCCTTTCTCAAAAAGACAAAAAAAAAAAAAAAAAGAAAAGACATGTTTGCTAAATAAAACTAAATACACAATGAACTTTGAAAGTATAAATAGACTTTTAAGCTAAATATCATACAAGGTAGGTAAGCCATTTCCCAAAGATGAATATCTGTTTTTCACACACTGTTCATTCTGTCTTGCATATACTGTTTGTTCTACTAATTACACTTGATTAATACAAATTGTTTATGTAAAACCCAAATACTCAGCTTTCTCATGGGGCTCTTACCATGATAGTAAATGAAGGAAATGGATTTTTCCTGATAAATTATTTTTTCTGATGTTTCTTAAATCTTTCCACAATAATTCCTAATTTTTCAATGGAAATTCTATCTTTAATTATGCAAAAACAAATTATGAAATATGTTCTATTCGCTCCATCTCCACTACCCTTCTTCCCCTCGCATTCATCGTCTTTTGGTGAAAATACACTTACGTGACTAAACACACAGACTATGCAGTCAGTGTGCCACTGATGCATTAAAGGAGCGACATGCACCAGAAGATATTGATGGACTTCTTTTATAAACACTAAAATTATTAATTCAAGGCAAGACACGGTTGGTAATGAAAACCAATCAAAAGTTCTTGTTTCTAACATTTTCCTCTATGATATGCATAGATTTCGAATTTCACATTCAAAAGCTCTACAAAAGAGTGATTTGAATAATTGTATATGTAATAATATTTTAAAAATACAAAATATCTAGGGGATGGGCATGTAGTTCAGTGGTGGAGTGCATCCACAGTATGAACGGACCCTGGGCTCAATCCTCAGCACGCACAAATGGACGCATGCCAACAAAAAGGCAAAGAAAACAAGAGGCACCCGAATCCCGCTACAATGTGTATTGTAAGAACTCAGTATAACAAAATTATCTTTTTGTCTTTGTAATTACTGAGTGCTTTCATGATGGGATTTCATCCAATCTTTTAAGGCTGACAATGAAATTAAATCTAGTAAAAACTGCAGTACAGTTTAGTGGTTAAGAAAAGGGCTGCTGTGATTCAGTGTTAGGGTATATGCTTGGCATGGGTGAGGTCCTGGATTCCAATCCCAGAACCACAAACAAAAGAGGTGGGAGCCTATGGGCAGGAGTGCCTGAATTAGATTCCAGGCTCTAGCACCCGCCCAGTAGGTGAACTCCCTTAGACTCAGTTCTAGTAGAGACTCTGGAGCTTTAGTGCCCGGGGTCGAAGAGACAGCTGTGCTTTCATAGTTTCTCTGTGCCTTTTCCATGAAGACAAGGGATAATAAAAAAGGGTTTCACACAGTGCTACCACAAAGATTATGTTAAATGTCTGGCAAGTCTTGAGCACCCATTAGCTACTACCCAGTGGAGGAGGACAGGGAGAGGGAAAAGGGGAAGGAGGAGGGTGCTTTTTCTCAATTTCTTATTTTTATTTTATGTGCATGACTGTTTGGCCTGCATATATATTAGTGCTCCTGTGTAGTACAATGACCAGAGCGGTCAGAAGAAGGTACTGGATCCCATGGAACTGGAATTACATATGGCTGTTAGCCGCCAGGTGGGTTCTGGGTATTGAACCTGGGTCTTCTGCAAGAGCATCCAGTGCTCTTAACCACTGAACCATCTCCCCAGTCCCTTTCAATTTCTGTTATAAGAAATCTTTTCAACAGAAAATGATCCTATGCCAATTAGAGATAGCATAAGTGCCAATCAGAGATGATTCTTATTGATTTCTTTCTTGTCAAGGAGAAATACACTTTAGTTTCTTAAAATCATACCTTGATTTCTCCCATTCTCCCTTGTCTTAGACTTTCCAACTTTCCCTGACAATCCATATACCTGCCAAAGCAGGAAATGCACATTATTTCATAATAATCAGGTGTTTCTCAGTTCTACATATCTCTTACTGTCTCTCATTGTCAAGTAAGAAATGCTTATTATTAAAATAAAAAAAATTTTTAAAAAAGGGGCTGGAGAGATAGCCTAGCGGTTAAGAGCTCTGACTGCTCTTGCAGAGGACCCGGGTTTGATCCCCAGCACCCACATGGCAGCTGAAAACCGTCTTTAACTCCAGTTCCAGGGGAATTTGACACCCTCTTCTGACCTCCGCGGCATTGCACAACATGGGTGCACCAACCTACATGCAGACAAAACATTCATACACATATGAAAATAAATAATAAAATAAAAAAGAAATGCTTATTACAAAACATACAGATAAATTTCAAATTTCACTAACTAGAAGTAAACATTGCTGACATTTGCCTGGCTATTATTTCAGGTTTTTGTGTGTACTCGCACAGACACACGAACACACGGATACATGGATACACACATACACACACACACACAAACACAGATGCCATATTCTAGCAATAGACAAATCCTACTTTTTAATTTTTTATTTATTTTTTATGTGTATGACATGTGTACTGTCTGCATGCAGGTTGGTGCACCCATGTCGTGCAATGCCGTGGAGTTCAGAAGAGGGCATCGGATTCCCCTGAAGTTAAAGATGGTTCTTAGCCGCCATTTGGGTGCTAGGAATCGAACCCCAGGTCCTCTGCAAGAGCAGTTGGTGCTCTTAACCGCTGAGCCATCTCTCCAGCCCCAAATCCTAGTTTTATATCTAAGAAAGGCAGAAGGACACAGATCACAGTTTCAGAGTATTTTCAGTCTCTTAATATTTTCTTTGAGAGCCTATATGATGATAGTCAAGTACTGGTAATATGTATCTTAGATCAATTCCAGCAATTGCTTGAAATTAAAATTATTTGAGCATGAAGTATTAGGCAAGTTTCTTTGGTATGGCTCCCTAAGTCTACATATGAAGATACTCAGTTTCAGTTCGAGGACATAAATCATCAGTTCTCCTGTCCTCATATTTAAATGGCTGTAGCCCATGGGCTGAATGGTATAGTCATTTTTCTCTGCAACCAAACAAGGTAAATAAATGTGATATATTGGCACATCACCCCACCACTCTGCATATGGTGCACATTAAGGTTGTATTCATTTGCCATATGAATATAATTCCTTTTACCACATCTACTATTAGCTACAAGCAGTAAATGCAGGGTTGTTTTGCTGGAACTCGAGGGCCTGCATTACATCATGGGGCACTAAACATCCTGGACTTCTGGAGAATTTCATAGACATACTTTTAATGTCACCTGACTACTCCTAGCATATGACTTCAAACCCCTTCTTCATGAATTCTTCAAGAAAAAAAATATAGAAGGTAGTCAGTGCAGCGGGCCGGGCCAGAGGCTATGGATGAGGTACATGCAGGAAGTAATGTCCTAGACAAAGAAAAAAATCTGACCCAATCCCTGATATAAAAAGGCTATGTGTTTCAAGCACTGTTTTCCTACTGAGCTGGGAGAATATAAGGGACCTAAACTTAAAATATAACCCAAATAATGTTCTTCAACTGTAGCTTATGGAAGACCTGTGATCAACAAGATAAGAGTTTATCTCAGGACAAACTGTAGTGCTTTGTTTTATTAGGCAAAAGTTGTGCTTTCTTTTTTCATAAAATATTTATTGTAAAGTCCCACATCCAAGTTAGGGTGGGAACAAAAGGATAAAATGATTTCTTTTTAAAAACTCATATGTTTCAACACATTGTATATATTCTGACACTGTGACCCATAAATAATACATCATGGGCAATTAGAAACAAAGTACACCTGTGTTAACAAGCGCTGACTTTCCCATTAGGCAATGTTACGTCCCCAAATGCATCCAGCAGATGGCACTCTAGGCCACCTCCTTACAGAGGGAACACTGCACTACAGCCACCTAGATTTTGCTGAGACAAAGAATAAGGATTTATCAGTAGCTTTACTAAAACATATTAGGCTTTATGATAAAAAGGACATAACTCCTAAGTATGTGCACAAAAATATACATATGCATAAGCACATGTGCACAGAAGCAGCCAGTAAATCACTCACACCTGGACGTGCTGCCAGCACCTCTCTTGCAGACTAGATGAGTAGTCTGTGTGTGCATCAGTGCTATTTATAGTCATATGGCAAGATCATTTTAAATTCATTAGAAAAAAAAAATTTAGAATGCCTTAAAGTTAGAATTCATTTTTAATTATATCAGGAATGTCTCATTAGGGTGATACCAGTAAAATTAACAACAGGAGGATTTACGGTAATGACGTAGGTGATTGATGAGAATACAACAGAATGAAGTTTTAGACAGAGGAAAAGCAGGGCAGCTACGCATACAGTGCTTTAAAAACAGCTCTGTGGTCTGTTAGTGCTGGCCTTATGGTTAATAAAACCTTCCTTCTAATTAATGGTGGTGAAATATTCTTAAAGAACAGAATCTTGTTATGAAAAAAAAAAAAAACTTTTATTTTTTTCAGTAGACTCCATTCCCATAAGGAGAAAGCTGACCTAGATTAGCATGTCTGATTGCAAGGAGAAAGAAATGCCACCTTCCCATCAAATCAAAACCAGAATGCAAGGATGGAAAAGTGCTTTACTGCAATGCTGCACACACAAATCTGCGCCACACCATCCCACTCGGCAGCCATTTACTCCAAAGTAATCAACTGTGCCTTAAAAAATTACTTTGAAATCTAATAGTGCTTTATAAGCAGTTTTTAAATTTCAAGTTTATAATTTATTAATACAATAATGAATAAATAATAACCAAGTTGTATATTTCCATCTTGTTTGTTGAAATACTATCATGTCAAAGTTGGAAGTGTTTAAAAACCAATTCAGTGCACCAAGGTGGCACGTTTTCTTCAACAATTGGAAATGGGCTGTTTGGACAGCATTATTCCAAAGGAAAAGCAAGTAACTCAGGGAACGCCTTTTACTGGACAAGATTTTGTCTTAAAATTCAAGGCTGAGGGTAAGAGAGGTGCTGAGCATCCTACAGAAAGCATCTTACATTGAAATTGTCTTGGTTAATGTTGCAAAACTATCCACAACCAAATGCAATCCTGTCTTCAGCTTTCTTCTCACTGGGAAAACTGCATTCCACAGCAGATGACCACCGCAGACAATAGAGCAGGGATGAAACATGGGCTGGTCTTCAGGAAAGCAAGCCTTTCTGTGTAATCTAGATGGGTTTCTTCAAACAGGAGTCATTTTTAAAGCCCCCAATTATACTATTTATAGGTTTCATCCAAGCTGAATTAAGCTGATTTTTTATCCAACAAATATACATACTAATCCTGGATAAAATGTTAAAAATAGTTATATAGCTATCAACTTTATATGAAGCACCAGTATCATATTTGAAGAAAATGGTATATGGTTCTTGCTTATGACCCTTGCAGGCAAAAATTGCTAACTATTCTCATAGTTTTAAAATAGAAAATAAATTATGCTGAATAGGGTCTATAAAATGCAAAAAAAAGTAATAGGTTGGGTTTTCTCACATTTACTTCCTTTCAAGAAAGAAAAGTCTTAATAAAAAATTCGACATTGAAGTATTAATGCATGCTTACAGGACACACTGTGAGTAGATGTATAAAAATGCCAGGTCACTTCTTAAAGGGCATTTCTGTGGCACCTATGAGATGTAGTTCAGGAATGCCAGTGCCTGACCCTCATCTGGGGGGCACTGGCTTCCGCCGCTGCTTTGTACAACATCAACGAGCCAGAGGCTCAGGAAAATCGAACCAGCTTGCAGGAATGTTCAAAGCAGTTTACACACAGTAAAAATGTCTCATTTTGCCTGCAATTTTCTTTTGAAAAGCTTAAACTGGCTTTTTCATTTTTCTCTTCTAATGTGTATAAATTCTCATAATATGAAAAAGTACCTGTTTGTCTTTCTCCCAGATTCATCCTTCAAAGCTCAAGCAAAATTGAATTGGAAGATCAGATATTATGAGAGGTCAGAAAGGACAAGGCTCACTTTGAGAAAGGGAATATAATTTAGTCAAAATACATTACAATTTTCTGAAATCTGTATTAGATGTGCTGCGTTCTGATTTCTCTTTCTCTTCATTACTGGCATTCTGAGGTGTTGATGTCCAGCACCCTGCGGATGCGGAGAGAGCAGACGGCAGCATCTTCTCATGAAGTGGCAGCATCTTCATATTCACCCAACATGGTACTGGGTGGTGATTTATTGCTCTAAGCATCTTGTGCTTTTTGTAACACCTGAAGCCAGTTACTGCTGTTGTTTTTATTTTACAGACAAGCAAGAAGGACAACAGCAAAACTAGGAAGTTAGATTTTTTCTTTTACTACAAATCTGAGGATTTGATCACTCCTTGATTCACTGTTTAAATGAAATGCATATAAAAACCATCTCTAGGGCAGTTTATAAGGTACTTAAATATATAAAATACATTTAAATACATGCACATATCTTTTAATATAGACAGATGTAAAATGCCCTGGAAGACCTCAAGTTTTCTCATTTTCTATTTTCTTTTTTTTTTTTTTTTTTTGTCTTTTCGAGACAGGGTCTCCTTGTAGCCCCAGCTGTTCTGGAGCTCACTCTGTAGACCAGGCTGGCCTTGAACTCACAAAGATCTGCCTGCCTCTGCCTCCCAAGTGCTAGGATTAAAGGCGTGCGCCACCATGCCTGGCAAGTTTTCTCATTTTAAAACGCACTTAAATCCCTGAAATGCTATAGAAATTCCATGCAGATATGGTCAGTAAGATTTTAGCTGTGTCTCAGAATACAAGCCAAACTCTGCATAACATTGGATTCAATCAAGTTGAATAAAAACACAAATACTTAAATATCTGTCTTTGTGGGTGTGAATAGCTGTACATGCATAAAACATGAAAAAGGTTTTCCTAAATACTTTGAGACAAATAACAAAATGGTAGATTTATGTATTATCTATGTCAAATGAAGGTTTGCCTGAGATAATGCATTTAATCTTATATTTATGGAAACAGGAAAAAAGAAATTGAAAGCCAGAAAGGAAGAAAAGGTAGAACGCCAGTACCCGTGATAAAAGAACTGAGAATAATTTTATAGAGTTTGAAAAACCACATTTCTGAATTTTTAAACTTTAAAAGCGTATGTAATTCTATATCAAACAGAGGTGCCTGTGTGTGAGTGTCCACACACTACAACTTGATCACAAATGACACTGAGTTAGCCACAGTATCGAAACCTTAAAATTATTTTCCCTATTCTATTCACATAGATTATTTCTGTTTTGATAAAAGCCAAAAATACGTCCGTTAGATATCAAGTGAATAAAAACTGTTGTTTATTATCTAATACAGTCTATCATGTACATAATAGGAAAAAAGTTTTGAAAAAATACTTCATATATGGTTCTTTTAAAATTATACTACCGGGGGCTGGAGAAATGGCCTAGCAGTTAAGAGCAATGACTGCTCTTGCAGAGGACCCGGGTTCGATCCCCAGCACCCACAGGGCGGCTGAGAACCGTCTGTAACTCCAATTCCAGGAGAACTCCAGTTCCAGGGGAATCTGAGACCCTCTTGTTACCTCCACGGCATTGCACCACATGGGTGCACAAACCTACATGCAAACAGTACACTCATACACATACAAAAAATAAAAAAAATTATACTAGTATCTTACATTTTTTGAACAAAGTTTTCACTCACACAAATACTATCCATTTTTGAACAACTTAGGAGTCGATCCAAAATGTGAAGGGCTGAAACCCAACCATGAGCTTTGCAGTTTAGGACCGGACCAGACACACTGCAACACAGTATCCAGGTAACAGGGTGGTCCTTCCTTAACCAAGTGCATCCCAACTTGCTTCAAATTAAGAAACTGTAAATATTTAAGAGCGGTTAAAGAGCTCTACCTTATGAGGTAAAAATCTAAAGCCTTTCTTGCAAGAACCCTTCACTGTTGTCAGAATCATTTTAATTAAATTCTCATTTTTCAGATGATCCCTTTAATTGTTTTTTTCCTACTTTTTAGTGTCGTTTTTAAAGCCCTCTCTCTGCTGCAGCTGTGTGCGGCTGTTTTAATGGTGCTGCTCCCCTTTTGCCTTCTGTGAATTACAATTTTAAATAGTTACACATTTTTTTTGGTTTTGTTTTACTGCCTTCAGCACAGTTTCATAAAGATGTTAAGGGCTGTTGGTGAACATTTTCATTTCCCATCTGAAAAACCAAGAGCCAATTTGAATATTCCATATTGGCCTTTTATGACCTGTTTTATCTTTTAATGTGTAAATGAAAGCATAATTTTATAAGGATGTAGATTTCCATTAAATTACAATTTTTATTTTGTTCTTTTAAAATATGAATTCAATAAACAGGATAATATGTGATTGCTCTTTTGTGTTATACATTATTGTTCATGAGTAAAACACCTCTACTTTAGCCATCTGCAATGAAGGACTAGCGTTTCTAAGTAAGAATAACCTATGCCATGAAAACAGAGATTTCACATGTGGATGTTAATTAATGATAATGAAATATTGTAGCAATCAGGCCATCTAGGTCAATTTTAAAATATAATGAAAAATTAAAAATACTTGATAATTAAGTTTCATTCTTACCATAATGAAAGAGTATTCTTCCCTCAAAACGTTCTTCTATATCATTTATAAAAATTCCTTTACCAACAATGGTACTTACTGCCTGGGTTGTCTCCAATCCCACTGCTTTTTCCGTTCCAGTACCACAGCAGAAGGGTGGCATCACGTGACCCTGAGAGAATGTAGCAATTTCCCCCAATATATGACTCAGAGCGAGCAAGGCAAGTGACGACATCCCAATGGCCAAATACCACTTGGATCAATTTTCCTGAAATACAAAACAGTTTTCTCTTAAGCTGCTATTAAAGATAAAGCAAACTTCTATTAAATACATAACATGTAAGACAATGATGCCATGTTAATTTAGATTCTGATAATTAAAATTTTATAAGAAGCTGACTTGGTATATATATATATATATTTATATTACTAATAATATATACTGTATACATATATTACTAATGATACTACAAATTGAATAGTGATAACATTTGTGAAAGATATATATTAAAACTATTTCAACATATAATATTTGAGGACCAAGACAGCATATACTTATAAGTGGCTGTCATAAATTACAAAAGAATAATATACTGCTTAAAACAGGCCCAGGAGGACCCTTATACTAGAACTGTTGTAACACTTTCTTGAGTTACTATATGACTCAAAATGAAAAGCTGTTGCCTTCTGGTGAGAGTACTTTAGAACTCAGATTTCAATAATAAAACTCCTTCCCTGACTTAATGAAGACTGAATGTATTTCTTCTTCATTTTTATTTTTTTATATTTATTTATTTATTTATTTATTTATTTATTTATTTATTTATTTGTTTATTTTTGTCTTTTCGAGACAGGGTCTCCCTGTAGCCCCAGCTGTCCTGGAACTCACTCTGTAGACCAAGCTGGCCTTGAACTCACAGAGATCCGCCTGCCTCTGCCTCCCAAATGCTAAGATTAAAGGCGTGCGCCACCACGCCACCCGGCTTCTTCTTCCTTTTTAAAGGTCTCTTTGGAGAGAGTTCCTACTTTTCAAACCAGGATTACATGGACTAACTTCTGGTGAAAGGACTAATGTACTGGGATTGCAATTTGAGCCAGCTCATTCTTTGTTTTAATTGTCTGAATGATGAAAGTTCCTTTGGGACTGATGATGAAATCAAGATTACAGTAGTTTAATAGTAATGACTGAGGACAGCAGAGAGGAACCTAGTCAATTTACCATACAGAGCTTCAAACCTAGAGAACTGGTCCACACAATGGTGTCAGAAACAAAAAACAAGCCCTTGATTTGTAAAACCTTTGTTTAATCTGAGACTGTGATATAATTCACATAGCATTGTCTAAAAGAATTAAATATCTGAACAAGCCCCTCCATGTCATCCTAGCTTACAGGTGACATTTTCCTTTGAAAAGTCTACAAAATGTGCTGGGCGTGGTGACGCACGCCTTTAGTCCTACCACTTGGAAGGCAGAGGCAGGCGGATCTTTGTGAGTTTAAGGCCAGCCTGGTCTACAGAGTGAGTTCCAGGACAGCTGGGGCTACAGGGAGACCCTGTCTCGAAAAAGACCAAAAAAAAAAAAAAGTCTACAAAATGTACAAATGAATGTCACAGAATCTCTATCCTTGTTATTTAGCACATGGCTTTAAAAAGAAATAACTGTGTCAGTAGAAGGACAAAAATATTTCAAATATTAAAGAAACTGAAAAAAATTAATATGCCAAAAAAATTAATATGCCTAAGAAGCTTCTGTGTTAGCTTGAAACATATGAAAAAATATTCAAAAGCCTAAGATCCCAATTAAAGAGTTGGCATCGAAGTGTATTTAACTTTTCAAGATAATAACTAAGAAAGCGTCTGTTAAAAATTTAAATTCTTGAGTGCAATAAATGGAAGATTATTATAAAGCTTTCAAATTTAGAAATAAAATGCCCATTTTTTTATATTAGGTGAAAAGTCAAATACATGTTTTCCACTCGTGTCAGTCTTGCAGAACCTACTACCAACAACTTTAAAATTAGACTTTTTTCAGCCTTCTAAATTGACACTAAAATATTTCAGTTACAAAATAAGATTGTATCAATAAAGCATGTGTGAAGAATTCAAGATTTTTTAAATAAAAAAGTCAAAAGACAAAATTAAATATGAAAAGTGTGTAAAAATTTTCACTTCATTTTCTTTTTTTTTTTTTTTAATTTTTTTTTTTTATTTTATTTTTTGTATGTGTGTGAATGTATTGTTTGCATGCAGGTCTGTGCACCCGTGACGTGCAATGCCGCGGAGGTCAGAAGAGGGTCTCGGATTCCCCTGGAACTGGAGTTCTCCTGGAATTGGAGTTACAGACGGTTCTTAGCCGCCATGTGGGTGCTGGGGATCGAACCCGGGTCCTCTGCAAGAGCGTCGGTGCTCTTAACCACTAGGCTATCTCTCCAGCCCCTCACTTCATTTTCAAAGTGAAAAAGTTTCCTAGGAAGTGGTTAGATTACCACAGGCCTTGGGGGCGGAGCGAACGGCCAGGTAGCTGAGTGGGTTCTCACCGATAAAGAGCTTCATGTTCAATGCGAGCTCTAAGCACTGAAGGAAATTCGTAAACAGTGCTGGGGTTCTGTTTTGGTCACAGAGTATGAACAGTGACTTCTGCTTTAGCTTATCCCTAAATGCTGGGAGCTCCGAAACTTGGGAAGTAATCCGAACACTTCATTCAGTCTTTAAATTTCGGAGAGCAATTCAGCGGGATTTTAGGAGTGCGGACAGTAAAATACCACCACCCAAGAGCATGCAGGTGGGAGGCACCAGAGACCAGAGTGCTCCTGGTGCGCTGGGGAGCTCGGACAGACAGCTGTTCACTGGGGAATTTACTTGATTTCCAACTCCCGTGTGGACCAGGTAGAAAGATTTAGCTGTGAAAACAGGATGCGTTCATGACAGAGGCAGAATCGGCCAAGCTCCCTACGTGAGTTCTCCTTACTGAGCCACTGCTCTGTTTCTCAGGGGTCAGTGTGAGGAAACGGAACACTCTTGCTGTGGTTTCTTTTTCTTTTAAAATTCCCTGTTTTGGGGGGCTGGAGAGATGGCCTAGCGGTTAAGAGCGCCGACTGCTCTTACAGAGGACCCGGGTTCGATCCCCAGCACCCACATGGCGGCTGAGAACCGTCTGTAACTCCAATTCCAGGAGAACTCCAGTTCAAGGGGAATCCGACACCCTCTTCTGACCTCCGCGGCATTGCACGACACTGGTGCACAGACCTGCATGCAGACAGTACATTCATACACATAAATAAATAAATAATAAATAATAAAATAAAATTCCCTGTTTTAATTTTTGCCCCAGGTGACCAAAATTATGAAGATTCAACAAATATTTACCTAGCATATGCATTAGGTTTTTTTAAATGTATGCAGTGGTGAACAGACACGGTCCCTGCCCTCAGGGCATTTATAGTCTAATAGGGCAGACAAACATTGACTGTGAACAGACACATAATGATAAATAGTGCTCTGCACCCTAAGAAAAGAACAGTCCAAAATTAGTGAAATAATTAAATGGAGCAAATTCAGAATGGCCACTAGGAAGATCTAAATAGTTATGCCAAAGGAGTTTCATATTTTAATACAGCTTAGCCTTATCCTCTAAAATTTATACTTTGGGCTCAACCCTGGAAAACATTGTTATTATTATTATTTTTTTTTAGGTTTACTTTTCCCTGTCCTGGCAGCCTAAGTTGGCAATCTCTGCTATTGCTATGAGGTTGAGGTTTGCTCCTCCTAAATAAATCATAGCATATAAATACCTGCTGCTCTTTTTGGTAAATTATTTTCTGATAATCTCATAAGTGTTCCTCAACCTTTATTTTTTGTTTCCTTTAAGACCAGTCTACCTCTCCACACACTAATATCAAATACTACCACAAGCACTAGAATATCCCTTTTTTGACAGAACAAATTTTCTAGTTAATGTTTTATTTGACAGCTGTGCTACAAATAAAAAAAATTCCAGTTGGAACTCTGCACCACTGAATCTAAAATGTGGCCTGAAAATAATTCCGACTGCTAGGGAAGGTTTTATTGTTGCCTCTGCTGTTCTGGTTCTGCCCTGAAAACATGATTTATGTTTCAAGAATTTCCTGTTACAACCCAACCCAAGCACTGCCCCCCCCCAATCTAATAAGAGAAGGAATTTTTTTTTTTTTTTGGTTTGCTTGCTAAAATCTAATTGAACTCAACACTTGTGATAGCTTTGCCATTATATATTACTGGCCATACAATTTTCCCTTGCTTCTCCACTAAACTTAGGGAATAAATTAGTTGCTATTCTCTATTGTCATTAAAAACACAAATTCATGGGGCTACAGGGAGACCCTGTCTCAAAAAGACCAAAAAAAACCAAACCAAAACAAAACAAAAAAACCCAACAAAAAATCCACAAATTCATAGTTACAATCACTGAAATTACTTTTAAATTATATATATATATATATATATA